>JAZKJV010005848.1:0-199522 GCA_037367405.1 Ottelia alismoides
TCTTCTTTATTTGCTTGTAGTTTTTTTGAGAGACATGAAATGTATAATGTATGTATGGACACACTTTTTGATGTAACACTTTTGTGGACTTGGATGGGACTGTAGTGAAATGTAATGATGGACATGTTATGAATGGAAATGAAGGAAATTTTAACTTCCAGCATTCTTTTATGCTATTTTCTCCTCCTTACAATTATAGCGTGTTTCGAATGTGGAACTCTGCATGAGTATGGAATCGGTTTGCTGAGTACCCGGGTCGTATGAGGACGATCACCACAATTTTAAAGTGAAAATAAAGAAAGTTTGGAAATTAGGTTTTATGAGCTGAAATGGGTCCTAAGGCATTATTGTTTTTTTTAAAAATTGATAAAGTATTTTTAAAAATATTTTTGATATTTTTAGTGTTTTAATAAATTTTAGTGTAGTTAGTATTTTTATATGAAAATTATATATTTTATAATATGAATAAGAGACCGTTGCCCCTTTGCAATTTTTACAATTACAATAATTAGCTAAAATTAAAACAAAAAACAAGCCAAAAATTGAGTGTTTGATTTTTTAAAACAAGGGTTCAAATTTTTAAATAAATCTCACATGAAGCAAAAGACTACGAGCACACATTCTTAGATTTTTCAAACAATGGAAAAATGAACCCATACTAATTCAAACAAGAAAAAAAAATACAAAAGTAATTCCACAGGGTGCAACTTTTGATATTTTTTCTTCCCATCCTCCATGGAGTAGGTAACTTACATACTCCATTTTCTTCTTTTTCAAAATTGTTTTATTTTTTTTTTGAAAAATGCTTCCATGGATTTTCATAACTATATCTCTCTAATATGTTGCCTCCATCCAGATAATCGTTTTTTAACGGTCACAGATTTGCTGTATTTTCCATGTTCTGGATGGAGGCCGTAGGAGTCTCTGTTTCTGACGAAATTTGAATGACATATTAGATGGATATAATTATGAAAATTCACGGAAGCATTTTTCAAAAAAAATAAAAAAAATTTGAAAAAAGAAAGTGGAGTAGGTAAGTTACCTACTCCATGGAGTAGGATCACTTTCCTCTTATATTAATATGCATTTACAAATATCTGTTAAGAGTTCAAGATAAAATGAAAGAATAAAGTAGATAAACCATGGATTCGTCAATAGTCCATTGCAAGAAAAAAATCTAAGTCCCGATTCCACTTGATAGATTCACTCAATAATCACAAAATCATGAAAAAAAATAAGAAGGATGTGACTCCATACCTAAGATTAGGGTAAAAACCCAATGCTTTGTAAACTGCATTGCAAAATGGAGTTGCAACACTTAATTATGTACCATGACAAGTCTCGGTATGCATGAGTTTGTATTCTCTATCAGCCATTGCTCTAGCTACCATCAAAAGAGCTTCAACAAGTTGGAGAGGCGAAGATAGGCGTGGAAGGCGAAGGGGGAGGTTGAATTGAAGTCACGCATGGCACTTAAGTCCTCTTCTATAATGGTTGTATCTGAATGTTGATATGGATCGTGTCACGATTGAGTTGTTTTAATCCATTCAACCATATCCCCACTAAACTTGGCGACGACTTTCTTATACGGTGACGCTTCTCTCAAACCTAGGCCCTCACACGTTGTCTCAAGGAACAAATTCCAATGAGCCCTCATTTGAAGAATTTCGTTACAAGATGAGAAACTCGAAAGTATTTTAGCGAGGCACTACCATGTTACCAACTTATCTTGTTGGATCAACTTTCGATTTTATGCGCATCATGATTTTTCCCTTATTTGTAACGCGCTATTTAACTCTTGGGTCTCAAGGTAATGTACTGCAAATCTTTTTAACGAAATACATATTGCGGTGACTCTCACCTCGGGAAATCATCCTCTTTTCCATAAAAAAAGCATTCCCTATTTGTATCATGATAATTAGCTTACCCAAAGACAAACCCTTGTTCCAAAGGGCTCATCATGCTCACCCTACAATCGAATGAGGTCCCAAGAATCATATCGAACCTTTAGGGTCCGTTCGGGTCCCGGGTTACCCAACTCCCCTAAATCCACATCCCCCCTCTCTCCTCGTGGGCCCCACTTTATTTCTTTTAAAAAAATTAAATAAATCAATTTTACATCATCAATCCTATCAAAAAATAATATATTATACCATCATATCATATAAAAATTATAAATTACTTCACTTCTACTCACTTTTCCAAACTTCGATACAATCACATCACAATAACTACTTACTTTTTTTAAACTCCAATACAATCATATCACCTCAAACCCACTTCTAACCCACCCCCAGTTTAACCCTCTATCTAAACACCAAAACACAAAAACGGATTATCCTCTATCAGTTTAACCCACCTTAACCCGCCAACCAAACTCACCCTTGTAGAATGGAAGAAGCAACAATCAAATTGGTGAGGTTGGCAACGGGTTAGTTTCTGAGATGGACCCCAAGATGTGGCTCGGGTTGCACCTTATTCCAAGCTGTTGGGCCGGGCTCGTATTCTGGGCTTAGCCAACAAGGATTTGAGGCCCGTTCACATTGATACGCATGCCAATCTGATGAGACGCCATGTGTAACGTAACCGTTTGCACTACCACCGGCAATAACCGGTGCTGATGGTCAGCATCCCTCCGTCAATTGTGACCATAGGATTAAGGATAGGCTCAACTACAGGTTAAGCACAGAGGAGATAGGGGTGCAAAGAGATATATAGACAACATCCTTATCTTATCTCATCCATATTCGTTTATTTTGATTCTTTAGGAGTGATTTGATAAAATATATAAAGAAAGTAAAATTGATGGAGATAAGATTTGAATCCTAGTCTCCAAATAGTAATGATGTTACCCTAACACGTAATCATTTATTGACTCTACAATCATTTTCTAACAACATTAATTATAATGCAATTAAGGAAGAGCCGTATTAAAAACTTCATATGTTGTACAAATGGCACATAAATAATTCTCCCCTTATTTGGAAGTGATTGGAAAAACTATATAAAGAAAGTAAAATTGAGAGAGATAAGATTCGAGCCATAATATCCAAAATAGTAACCATGTGATATTTCCCACGTAAATATCACATGGTACTCTATCAACTCTAACAAATCCCCAGGACCGGACGTATTCAATACGGGTTTCTTCAAGCGCCATTGGTTCTTTGTGAAAGGGGAAATTATTGCTGCCATGCACTTCCTTCACTCTGGTAGGTCTATGCTTAGACAACTGAATCACACTTTCATCACTCTTGTCCCTAAAGTTTCTTCACCGGCAGGGATTATGACTTCAGACCTATCTCTTACTGTAATGTTATTTACAAGATCTTTACCAAGCTGTTATCTGCAAGGCTCACTATCGTCCTCCCATATGTCATCTCCCCTAACCAAACGACCTTCATCAAGGGGAGACGTATTGGTGATAGTGTGAAACTCACGCAAGAATTAGCTTTGGGGTTTGAAAGGAAAAATGGCCCACGGAGGAGCTACCTTAAGGTGGATCTCACCAAGGCATTTGACACTGTAAGCCACCAGCTCTTGCTTGACCGCCTTAATGCTATTGGATTTGGAGCTACTTGGTGCTCTTGGATTAGGAATTGCGTTGGGACTGTCTCCTTCTCTGTGCTAGTTAATGACTCTCCTTTTGGATTCTTCAGGAGCACTATAGGTCTACGCCAAGGAGACCCCCTTAGCCCACTCTTGTTTACTATTGTTATGGAATCTCTGTTCTGCTTGATAGATATGGCTGTAATGGAAGGATCAATCACCCCTATGGGGCGTGGTAGATCCCTGGCCCCAACATACCTCATTTATGCTGATGTTCTTCTTTTCTTTACCAGGTGCAACTCCAAATCTATGATAGCGGTGGGGGACATTATGGGGTCCTTTGGGGACATGTCTGGCCTCAAAATGAATATCCAAAAAGGCCATTTGCTCCAGAAGCGCCGGGGATATCCTTACGTGGAACCTTACTCCTGGCCTTCTCAGTGATTCTCTTCCTACAAAATATCTGGGTATCCCACTTATCACAAATTTGGCGTCAGCTCTGCTTCTAGAGCCATTGAAGATAAAAATACGTGCGCAACTTTGTGGCTGGAAAGCTAAGACTCTCTATTACTGGAAGCATCCGACAATTAAATTCAGTTATCTGTGGTTTATTGCTATACCGGACTGATTGCTCGCTGCTCACTTCTTTTACTATTAAGAGGATCACTTCTATGTGCTCGGACTTCCTTTGGGATTACAAACGTCATGATATTGCATGGAAGGACATTTGCCTCCCCAAGGATGAAGGAGGTATGAGTCTTAGGTCCCTGAAGGACTTGGTTTGTGCCTCTAAATTCTCTTGGGTTTAGAGGCTTCTCTGGGCTAATGGATCCCTGTGGGCGGACTACCTCCGCTCAAAGTATCTTAGAGATGAAAATTTTTGGGATGTAAATGCGTCCCTTAAGGCGTCTGCGGTTTGGAAGTCTATGCTGAAGACTCCCACTCTCCTTGCTCCCTTTATGGACATCCTCGCCTCTAAACCCCAGCAGGTCTCTTCTGGATCGATTTTCACCTTCCACAATGCCTTTGAACTGGTCCGTACCAAGGCACCTGTTGTTGACTGGTAGAAAGAAGTTTGAAAATCCAAAGCTGCCCCCACAATTGATAAAGTTTATAGGCATATTGGCGTGAAAATCCCATTAAATTAAACTTGTAATTAAACTTTTAATTACATTTGAGCTCTGGTTCCATCTCTAAAAGGTAAAGAACATGGGATCAACTCTGATTTATCACACTATATATTAATTCAATTTTTTTGATAGGTAATACTTGCTTTGTATTCTGTAAATTTGAGTGAAACATTACAAGGGGATATCGATCCCAGCGAGTAAGACATTAAAACTGTATACGCCCACTAAGCGAAAACAAAAATAGTGGGATACACGCAAAAAACCAAAAAGAAAGGGTCCTCTGTGAAACACGGAGGATGACTATGTAGGCACAGGTAGAGAATAGCTCAACACCTAGTTGAAGACGCTGAGATCCTCACGGCTCTAATGATTGAAGTTGCTAGCGACTGAGAGGAGTGGGACTGCCCAGAGGTCCACCTGGAGTTCCTTTCCTTCCATAGTTCCCATATATTAATTCAATTAATTCTCATTCATTTAGCTCTAAAATCGAAATCATTAAAATCAAGTCGGTTTTATCGTTCTTTTGGAATGGAAGACAACCATACGACTATTGACGATCAAGAATCGAATAATTTGAGATATTATTTGTTACTTTTTTGAAAATGGAGACTATTTTTTGACCTAAAAGATATAATTTACACCAATTTATTTTAGATACTTTTGCTTAAATACACCCTGAAAACTCATTTAATTACATGTATGCCTCTACAGGTTTCGTAACATAATGCATGTGCATGCAAAGCGACAAAACCTAAGACTTTCTCGCGAAACCGAAGAGAAGATGCTTCACCTGCCGCCCATTTGACGGAGAAACGTATGATTATGGATCCGATAACAAATAGTCGCAAATGAACTCAAGAGAAGATGCTTCACCTGCCGCCCATTTGACGGAGAAACTTATGATTATGGATCCGATAACAAATAGTCGCAAATGAACTCAAGATAGTCCTCACTGCCATAAACAAGGTCTGGATAATGACAGAAGGGTATATATGCTAATAATACAAGCGCATGATTGCAAAATCTACGAGAGTACATATATAATCATGTAAGTTTTCAGGGGTATATAAATGCAAAAATCCCTTTTATTTTATGGCATATATTCTCGATCGTCGATAAAGGATCTTCGTGTACTTGAAAATGTTGAGATTGGGGCAAAGCCCATCATTTTTACATCGGTACTGCCGATTGGATACAATTTCCTTATTCCTGCACGAGTTTCATCTATTATTCCAATGGCGAGGGAGATGATGTCTCAAAGTAACTAAATTTACATCAGGGAAAGGTATCGGATTATGTGACCTTGGACTGTCCTTGCATGTAGGGGTGTGCATGGAGCCGGTACCCGACCCGTTCAACTATAATCCGGTCCGATCTGTCATTATCAAGTCAACGGATTGACCTGACCCATCCAACGGGTACCCGTACTAACGGGTACCCAGATTATTCGCATAGATCTCAGTTACCCGTGAATACCCGTGGATCATTACCTAAAAAATCTGCACCTGAAATCAGCATCAAGAAATGCCTAATATGATTCAAGTTTGTTGCACATTTGTGTTAAATATTAAAGCATAAATGGTAATTAGATGATGTATCATACTGCTTTTTATAGCATATTTCATAAACATGAATCAAATACAATATTGAAATGAAGAACAACCATCAACTAAAATGCAGAACATACTATATATCTTCTTCCAGGACGATAATACTGTGTTTTTTGTTAGAAGGTTGGTGAGTTGTTGGTTCATGTGCAGAAGTTCGTCTGTAACTTTTAGCTATTTAAACATAATTAGATATCATAAAAAAATTTCATCATCAATAACTCCAAGCAATGTCAGGGGAAGAATGTGCCATTTCAATTCACAAGTCAAAAATAGAATGCAACAATTCGGAAATTGTAATTTGGACAATTACTTACTCTCACGACGTCGGACGTGATCAATAGAAAACATGCGATCTCGGACGGATTGAGACGGTGGAGCACGGGAGGCAGTGAGGGTTCGGAGGTGGAAGCGGCGATGAGATGGAGGAGCAGGGTAGGCAGCGGGTGTTCGAAGGTGGTGGAACGGTGGTGGAGGCGTCGATGGGATGGAGGAGCGGGAAGGCGGCAAGGAGTCGCCGGTTCGGTGGTGTTGGAAATGGAGGCAACGGTGAGGGATTGTGAGGGCCATGAGGCAGTAAAAGAATTTTGAAGGTTGGGATATTCACGGAAGGATATTCACGGGTTGCCCTGTGGGTATCCAATCCGAATCGGGTGGGTGCCCCAAAATTTATGGATCAAATTACACCAGTTACCCGACCCGTGATGAGATATTGGATATCAATGACTTTGGATCAACTTTTACGGATAGGGGCGAGTATCCGTTCAATCCGAAACCGTGCACAGCCCTACTTGCATGCACATTGCCCACCGTTGCTACCATATTCATTTGTATTTATATTTCCTATGTTAAAATTCACAAGTTACACGAAATTTTAATAGAATGTGAGAGGGATATAATGATGAATATACAAATTTTTATTTTCCAAAAAATAAAAAAATGAGGGGAAAATAGGGGTGGGAGTAGCCAAGTTGGCTACTCCCTGGGGCAGCCCCATTTTACCCATATATATATATATATATATATATAATTAACACCCACGCCCATCTTTTATATCCCTTACATGACTTAAATCCATTACTCATATCTAAGGTTGACTATCATCCCAACGAGCCGAATCAGCCCCTGGCTCGGGCTTTACGAGCTCGTTCGGGCTCCAGCCGAGCTCCTTATCGAGCCTGAGCTCCTTATCAAGCCTGATCTAGGCTCGAGTCCAAGTCGAGCTCGTTAAGGAAAATGATTACTTTTTTGGCAGAAAAGTGTTTTGTGCAGGTTTGGATTCGAGACTTGCTCTATCTAAGACTATGTTCCTTACTAATAGGTCACTATCCAAGTTGTATACAAAATCTTTATTATAATATATATTATAACATTATATTTGCCTATTGATGAATCTGCGATTCGTCATCTTTATTCATTTATTTTAGCTTAAAATCCCTTATAAAACACCTGCATATAACGCTAACTCCATATTCTTACTAACTTGCATTTGTGTAAATATTGTACATTTCTTACTAATTTTAACCTAAAATAAATAAATAAAGAAAGAAAGGAAAAATAAAGAAAAGAAAATAAAAAAAGGAAGACTGTATACAGGCTGACCCGAACCCCGAGAGAAGGTCAAGACTTGACCTGATCGACCAGGAATAAAGTAGGGGGAGATAGGGTCCTCAACCAGAAAATCAAAAAAATGTGTTTCTCACTTATTTTGTGTATATCTGTATAAAACTAACACTAATTTATTTGTACCTTATTTGACCCCAAATCAAATAACATTCAAAACCAAAGTTCTAAATAAAAATGCGGCCTAATTAATAAAACTGATTGCACAATTAAATCATGAACGGAATAAAAGTAGCCACACTTGGAAAAAGCCACTAAGCACTAATTGAAAGATCAATTCCTGCTCCATATGATATTAAATTAAACCAATTTCACTTCCATTGAGTTCTAAATCAAATTATCTTCAAAATGGCTGTGATTTTATAATTTTTGGAGTTATGGTTGAAAAGTCGGTTTTCTGGGGTGGTTTGTGCAATTTTCCCTTGTATTTTGTGTATATTGTATTTGTATATATATTTGTAAATATTTTTACTAATTACTTAAAACAAAAATAAAAATAAAAAAATTAATAAAATTCTTAAAACAAAAAAAGAGAGGCTAATTTCTCCATTTATCCTTGTATATAATGTCATATATGTGTATAGTATATGTATATAGTTGCAATTTTTAACTAACCATCATAAAAAAATAAAAAAAATAACATTTTCAAATTCCAATAAATAAAGTGACGAAAATTCAAAAAAATTAGAGAATTTTGTAAATAATTTTATCTTTCTATTTTATCTCTCATGTTATCTCTCCCACCAAAAAAATTCAAAAATCTCTCTTATCTTCTTCAAAAATTCAAATGTCTCTCTTTTCTATTTATATGGCTCCATCTCCCTCATTCCAACCTGATCAATCTTTAGAGAGAGGAGCCCGATCTCCGAGAGAAATTTCGTCGAGGAAGCCTAGCCTCCAAGCCGTCCGGTGACAGCGAGTCGGCCTTGTCGAGGCGATCACGGTCCATTTTCCGCTCCTAAGGTGAGATCCAAATTTTTCTTTGCATTTTATCTTAGTTTAATCGTAGTTTAGTCTTCGCATTTCATTTTCCTCGTCATTTTTGTTCCTCTAGATTTAAAAATTTTCATCACGATTCTTTCCACCACCGATTCGATTTTTCATCTCATCTTCTCGATCTCTCCGCGTTCTATTTCTACCTCTCACGATCTCTCAACTCCGGCCACGTACGGTGGCCGGAGATCGGATTCGAATCCTCCATTTTCGCCGAATCACCATCCACGTCCCGATTTGTAGATAAATAAAAAAAAATCATTTTTTTATCCCTAACTTTGTTTTGCAGGATAAAAAAAACAAAAAAATTTATTTCTTGTTGTTCTCTAACGTTTGTTTTGCAGGATCACATAAAAAATTAAAGAAAAACAAAAAATTCTTTATCTTGTTATTTCTTTTTTTTTTCGGATTTACAAAAAAAGAACAAAAAAAAAGTTTTTTTTCTTGTTTACTGTTTACATTGC
This sequence comes from Ottelia alismoides, assembly GCA_037367405.1. NCBI lineage: Eukaryota > Viridiplantae > Streptophyta > Magnoliopsida > Alismatales > Hydrocharitaceae > Ottelia > Ottelia alismoides. The sequence continues at coordinate 9,367 of JAZKJV010005848.1, forward strand.
AATAGAAAAAAAAACAAAAAAATAAATAAAAAAACAAAAAAAACAAAGGGGCAGTTCACGGGCATTCGCAGGCCGCGCCACCGATCCAGCCGCACAAGCCCAGCCCGTGCTCCATCGCCGCCCGCTCGCGCCCACCTGCGAGAGGCGGCGCCGTCGCCCTGTGTCACCGTTGTTGCCCTCCATCGCCGCTGGGCGCCCCCTCCGACTCTGAAGCCTCTTCTGCTCCCAGACCGTGCCTCCGCCGTGTGGGGCGGCGCCGCACCCCTCCAGGCCCCGCGCCGCCTGCCGCTCCACCGCCCAGGCCAACTCTCCATCGCGTGACACGCGTGCGTCCCCACCGTTCCCTCCGCCGTAGCTGCAGCGCCTCCCACGTCGACCGCCCTGCCGCACCTCCGCACCCCCGTCCCGCCGAAGAAGAAGGGTTGGTATCGGTGCCCCCCCCTTGACGCCACCACGACCGCGCACCGCGCATCCTCACGCAGCCCCGCGCAGACACGCGCGCGCGGTGCTCCGCCCGCCGTTCGTGCCCACGCGGCCTTCTTCGCCACCAGATCGCGCCCCCCGCGCGGCACATCTTCACCGGCCGTCGACTGAAATAGAAGGAGGAAGAGGGCAGCGGCCCATCTTCGTTCCCTTGAGAAAACAAAGAACGCAAGGAACCCTAGTTCTTCATTAAAAAAATTTGGGGTAAATTGCATTCTGCCCCTCGGAGGATTCCAAAATTACAAAAGAGCCCTGCCAGAGCTCCAGAGCACATGACCAGCACATGTTATTGGGTAAATTGCACGTTTTTTATCTGCATTTAATTCTGTTATCATTTCAGTCCAAAACGTTTGCAATATTTACTTTTTAGTCCCTGAACTGCAGAACTTGAACTTGCCTTGTGTTTTCATTGAAATAAATATCAGTTGTGATCCAAAAAATTTGCAAAAATTGTGCTATGCTCTTCATGTGATTATTTCATTAGCATAAATTTTTCATTGCATTTTGACTCCATTTGGTATTATTAAAAAAATCAAAAACAGTGTCTTTTTGTCTTCTTGAAATTTGAAAATTCATAAAAATTCGAATATTGTTCCAAAAATTCCAAAAAAATTAGAGTAGTTTTATTTCATTGTCTTTTAATTTCAGACCAATTTTCACGCATTAATTATTTATAAAACCCAAAAAAAATGAAAAATATCAAAAATCTTATAAAAATCATAAAAAATTCTACAAAAATCGAAAAATTGTGATTTCAGTTCCTTCTTGTAGATAATAGTTTCTAGTTTCTTCTAAAAATAATTGCCAGGAGTTGTGGGCATTTAAAGGATTTTTAAATTGCAAATTACTCCAGGCTGTTCACTTTTTCTTATTTTCTCACTGTTTGATTTTTAGAAAAATACAAAAACATCTGAAAATTCCACAAAAATTTTCAAAAACATTTCAAAACTTTTTAAACCCAAAAATATTTTCTTTGAATTTTTCTGAGCATTTTTGGCATAATTGAAAAATTATAAAAAGAGTTGGTGTGCGTGTTTTTAATCTTGTGAATATTGCATCGTGTTATTTTTTAAAATAAAAAAATTGCAAAATCAAAATCACAAAAAATTTGAAAATCAGAAAATATAAAAAAATTAGAAATAAAGAAAATAAAAAAATTAAAAAGATAAAAATCACAAAAACCAAGGATAGTTGTCCTTTGAGATTCCTGTTTTCTTTTAATTAGTTTCTGATTAATTGAATAACCCTCGGGAATTGTAGCCTCCCTGAGTTCGACCCTGTCCGCTATACAGGTTAATAAGTAGCAAAAATCAAATTAAAAAAAAATAATTTTTTGTTGAAGCGGGATTCTGGGGAAAAACAACGACCGACATTTTTTACAATTAATCACCAATCTCCAAATTTCCGGTTCAACAAAATGGCGCCGTTGCCGGGGAGGCACGGCGAGGGTAGTTAGGTTTCTCTTTTGACCTGCTATTCTTGGTTGTAAATATCTGTTTGCCACATTATTCCATTGTTCATATCCATTGCATTCATTTATCATTTTCTCATATCTGAAAATTGTGTTTCTTACACATTCTCTTTTCTTTTTCTTGCGAGGGCCCGCGGAGCGAAGGAGGCGATCCTAGGAGAGCCGAAGCACCCAAGCGACGTGGAGGCGGCTTGATTCTTCACCAAGCCGCAGGATAGCGTGAGAAGAGGAGAAGAAAATTGAAAGAGCCGAAAAAAAAGAGAAAGAAAAAAGAGAAAAAAAAGAGAGAAGAGAGATTTTCTATCATTTGAACTTTGTAAACGGACATTCATTTGTTGCGGGGTCTGTTTCGCCAAGTGCCGGTGCACTTGGGGGACCTCACCGGTTTTGTTTTCATCGCCTTTATTTTCTTTGTTTTTCGCGGATTTCGAAAGCCACCTATTGATTGCTTTAATTAATTTGCTTGAGCCAGGTAATTAATTAGGTCCAAACACCCTAAACAAGAATTTCTGTGCCTATAGAGTAGATCGTAATTTGGACTTAGTCAAATTAACTTGTTCTTGCCCGTTAATAGAAGTTATCATCTAGGACGGTTTACTTGCATTGCATATAGGTTAGTTTATTTTCTGTATTTAAATTCTGCGCGGATCACTTGCATGTAGAGTGCTGGCGACAAGGTACGCATCTCTAACCCCTGCATGCATCATCATTTTTAATCGCGCATTGGCATTTCCGATCTCCTCCCTTGTTTTCACTCACATAAGTTAAAAAGGAAATTGGACACTCGGTAGGCGATTCTTTGAAAATATCTTAACCAAGTGACAACTGCCTAAAACCGGGACTGCTAAAGAAAACTCGACCCTAAAAAAAATACAAAGAAAAATCATTGCCTTGGGGAGAGTAACCCCCTCATTGTATTCGTTTTTACTTGCTCGCGCACACACTAAGGTTAGTGCCCAAATCCCATAATTCAGCCTAAGTGTTTGTACAACTTTGTAATTATCACCAAACTCTAAAATCAACAAGATAATTGACCGAACCTTCACGGTCTTCACATTGAGTTGAGTTGGTGAACTGGGGGTTTGTATTGTGTTTGCTTGTTAGTGCTAAAGATCCTTCTGCGCAATTTGCGCCTTCATTCACTTTCACTCTTGCATTGACAATTGTGCTCTCGCATCCTGCCTATTGATTTCGAAGATGTCGGCCCGGAGTATTTCTCGTTCGGACTCCGCGAACTCGTTCGACGCTCCGAGCCGTTCACCTTCTATTCAGGGAGACTCACTTCACGAATATTCCTCTTTCCCCACTTCACAATTCACAACATCCATAAATCCACTATTTGAGATTGGCTTTAATCTCGAATTAATATCTGAGACTCCATCAATTCTGAGCACTAATCAAGTGGCATATACATTTTCAGAGTCAGAAGCCGGATACTTAATGCCACCAAAGGGAAAGGGAGCCATGTCGGAACAAAACGAGATCAACAGTACCATGTTAGCCTCCATTCAATCAATCCAAGTACAGTTAACAGAGCAGGCTAAGTTCCAAACCACATTGAGAGAGATGATTCTCGAGATAAGACAAGAAAGAGAAGACAGGAGAGGGGGGGATAACAGAAACCCTGGAGGTGGGAATGGAGAAGAACCTCATGTAGAGCCTAAGCCTACACTCAAAGATGCTTATAATCCAGGGGCAGGGCAGACAAATTCGTGGATACAAATCCCTGCGGTTCATGGGCATTTTGAGCTTAAGCCAACTATTTTACCTCTTCTCCCAATATTCCATGGAAATATTAATGAAGAACCTTATATACACCTCCAGCAGTTCGATCGCATTTGTGGAACAGTACACTACCCAAACGTTCCATTAGAGGTAGTGCAGATGACCGCCTTTCCATTCAGCCTGATGGGAAAAGCCTTGTACTGGTTAAATCACTTGGGGAAGGTTGTCACCACTTGGGAAGAGTTGAGATCTGCATTTCTGAACAAGTATTATCCACTTGGACAACTCAACCAAATGCGATCCCTGATTGCTAATTTCTCCCAGATGCCCCAAGAGCCTATTCACGAGGCGTGGGAACGTTTCAAAGATCTGACGGAGAAATGCCCCCATCATGATATTCCAAAGACCAGTCTTGTACAAAATTTCTTTGGGGGTTTAAGCATTGAGAATCAGAAGCTGGTAGATGCCGCTTGTGGGGGAAGCCACTTTAACAAGGACGAGGATGTCCTTTATCAAATTTTTGAGGAGATGGCAGAAAGTTCAGCAGCTCTTTCTTCTTCACATGCTTTTCAGAAGCACCCTGTCACCGCCCCTGCAGTACCCCACAAGGATGTCAAAATGACGTCAATACAAGAAGTGGATAAGGTGGATAACACAGACTTGGCTATCATTGGAAACCACCTATCCAAGGTAGACATTATTGAGAAGCGATCCAAGGAGCTCGATAAGCTTCATGTGATCGAGCAGAGGACAAAGAACCTGGATAAGCTGGATGAGATAACAAAGCATTTGGAACTTCTTGTGAGTACAATCAGTGCAGTCCACAATACAAATGCAGCAGTAGACCCCTCTACTAGGGAGCATACTCTTTCCACTCAGCAAAATGGTAGAGGACCATCTACAGTCCAGCATGTCTACTACGTGCAGACACCTGATCAAGCTCAGCAGCATGCACATCAGATAGTTCCGTACCAACAAGAAGTGGCCTACATTCCTGAGCAGCAGTCTCCACCTCCACCTATCATTCAGGAGGTGAATGGTATCTGGTTCGACCGTGAGCGAAACCAGCCCCGTCCGTCAGGGCAAGGCCAGTTGGGTTCACAGCAGGGTCAGAGGCCCACCCACCAGCTTCAAGGAGGCAGACCACAGTACCAGTACCAGCACCAGCAGTTCCAGCCTCAGTATCAGTCTCCACCTCAGTTCCATAACTGGAGACAAGGCCAGCCACAGCAGCAGTCCATGTATTTCCCTCAGCCGAACCAGCAGCAGACTGCATATTTTGGACAGTATCCTTCTCCCCCTCCTCCTCATTACCAGAATCCGTATGGGTACCAACAGCCTCCGCACTATCAGTCTCAGCGACAGCCAGTCAATGAGCAACCTGAGGCCCCTTCAGTCAATCCACCACTGGACCAACTTGCATTGATTATGAAGAACATGAATGAACTGACTCAGCGGATCGATGACCTGACTACCACCAAGACACTAATTCCAGCACAGGTCAAAGCCAACCCCAATAATTTCAAACGCAAAGAGCATGTAGCTAAAAGCCCACCCACCCCCGAGACAGGTATGTCCCTTGATTTTACATGTTTATCTGACACCATTCATCTCAGGAGCGGTAGGAGATTGCAGCTGCCTGCGCAGCAGTTGGGGTTGGGAGATCGGTCCACTGAGAGAGCTTCATCTTCTACATCATCTCCTTCACCAATAGTCGAGAGGCCCAGTATAGCAGCACCCACATCTGGAGTTTCACCGCCTTCACCACCACCTTCACCAGACAGATGCAGATCACCATCAGCAAGGGAGAATATACCAGTCGCAGATTCTTCCTCTTCACCAGTAGCAGCATCCCGTCCTGTTTTAGATTCTGTTTTTCCTTCACCTAGATTGGACAACACTATACAGACTGATTCTAGTTGTCCTCTTGTACATGATGATTCCATTCTGAATAAAGGAAATGAACGTTTGCATGTTTATTCTGATTCTGTGCCATTTTCTTCTGCTCTCAAAGCTAAAAAAATTCAAAAATTAAAAACAGCACTATCTGATCCTGGAGTGGTTGAGATCTTACAGAATATCTTTTTAAAGATGCCACTACTTAAAGCCATGGAATACATGCCTACAGTAAAAAAGGGAATGAAAGAGGCATGTACCCAAAAGCGTCAACCAAGGAAGAACAGACGAAAGGAAACAGAGAAACACATCCTGACCATGGCCACAGTTCATGCCATCAGCAACCTTCCGCCAAAAAAGAAAGATAAGGGAGCACCTCACATCCGTTGCCATATCTTTGATCAAGAATTTGATCGTACTCTTCTCGATAGCGGTTCCTCCATTAATCTCATGCCTTCCTCTCTATTAACTGAATTCCAGTTAGGGCCTCTTAAAACTACCAGAATGATCCTTCAGTTTGCCGATAGATCGATTAAGAGGCCAAGAGGCATTTTAGAGGACGTTATTGTAACGGTGCAGGGAATGAAATTCCCTGTTGATTTCGTTGTAATGGATATGGACACCTCTGCACCGCTACTCCATACCCCGATCATACTAGGTCGACCGTTCCTCCGAACGGCCGAAGCAGCAGTTGATTATGGTACTGGAGAGATCATCTTTCACTCTCGTAGTGACAAGGTGAAAATTGAGACGATCTCTGATCCTAAACCATCACCGCCACCAGCAACAGATGATACAGAGAAAGCAATATCAGAACCAGATGACTGTGATTTTCTTGCTGAATTCAAAGAGACAGACCTTTTCACGGATTTTATAGATACACAGGAGTCTTTTCCCCAAAAGGACTCTCTGGAAAGCACAGTCGACATGAGCTCCCTTGGTGGCCCAATTGAGATAGTTGCCGATGAGCAGTTTGAGCAGAGTTCTGAGGTCCAGATATCTGAGCCATTCATTGAATTTCCTGATTTATGCACAGATGAGAGACATCTTTCTGAGATTATTACTGAGATATCTGAGCCGTTCGTTGATAATAATATTGAACATCCTGATGAGCCATTCCTCTCTGAGCAAAGATCATTCATCGCAGATCTATCAAATATTCTATTTGCTGAGCCGTCGATAGCCAAGGTGGATAGTCTACAGAGCATAGATCACATACCATCTATCAGTACAGCAGTAGAGGTTATCACAGAGACGATTCAGACCCCACCTGAGCTCAAGGTTTTACCATCAACGTTGAAATATGCCTTCCTTGCGGGTCCCCCCCAAATGTTTCCGGTCATCCTCAGCTCGCAGTTGACCGCTGAACAAGAATCTCGCGTGCTAGAGGTTCTTGAGAGAAACCGCAAGGCCATAGGATGGAATATCTCGGATCTCCATGGGATCAATCCAGCGTTGTGCTCGCATCATATCTACCTAGAGGATGATTGTAAACCCTCCCGTGAATGTCAGCGCCGTCTAAATCCAAATCTAAGGGAGGTTGTCATGAAAGAGATCAAGAAATGGTGTGATGCTGGTTTTATATATCCCATTTCAGATTCCAAATGGGTCAGCCCTTTACATGTGGTCCCAAAGAAATCTGGGATTACGATCGTAAAGAATGACCGTGGTGAGGAGATTCCGACCCGGGTACCGACTTCATGGCGTGTCTGTGTAGATTACCGATGCCTGAACTCAGCTACCAAGAAGGATCACTTTCCACTGCCCTTTATTGATCAGATTATTGAGAGGTTGGCAGGGAAAGAGTTCTTTTGCTTCTTGGATGGGTACTCGGGATACAACCAAGTTGCTATCGCTCCTGAGGATCAGGAGAAAACTACTTTCACTTGTCCGTTTGGCACTTACGCCTTTAGACAGATGCCCTTTGGATTGTGTAACGCCCCCGCTACATTTCAAAGGTGTATGTTGGCCGTTTTCGCCGACATGGTGGGTAATTTTCTTGAAGTCTTCATGGACGATTTCTCGGTCTACGGGGATAGTTTTGACACATGTCTTGCTCATTTAGACCGAGTTCTTCAACGTTGTTGTGAGGTAAACCTAGTGCTCTCGTGGGAGAAGAGTCACTTTATGGTGACTAATGGGATTGTATTGGGCCATGTCATCTCCAAACATGGTATGGAGGTTGACCCGGCTAAGATTGATGTGATTTCCAAGTTAGAGCCACCGCAGAATTTGAAGCAATTGAGGTCATTTTTGGGACACGTAGGATTCTATAGGTGATTCATAAAGGACTTCAGCAAAATCGCCAGACCTTTGACGGAGCTTTTGTGTAAGGAGACTGATTTTATTGTCGATGAGAAAGTTCTCCTTGCATTCAATCAGATGAAAGAAATGGTTACTAGTGCTCCTATCTTACAGCCACCTGATTGGTCTCTTCCCTTTGAGATCATGACGGATGCATCATATTTCGCAGTTGGAGCAGTCTTAGGACAGAGAAGGGATGGGGTACCATTTGCTATACACTATGCTAGCAAGACTCTGGATGAAGCACAACGGAATTATACAGTTACAGAGAAGGAGATGTTAGCAGTTGTATTTGGTTTAGAAAAGTTCAGATCTTACCTCATTGGTTCACACGTGATTATATACACGGATCACACTGCCATACGATACTTACAGGCAAAGAAGGATGCTAAACCACGCCTTATCAGATGGATCCTTCTTCTCCAGGAATTTGATTTAGAGATACGAGATAAACCTGGAGTGAAAAATGTTGTGGCAGATCACCTTTCCCGTATCACAGACACCGAGACTTCTGAGCAGAACATGATTCCTATTTCTGAAACCTTTCCAGATGAGTCCATTTTATTTGTGGACTCGCTTCCATGGTATGCTGATATTGTGAACTATCTTGTCTCCAAGAAAGTTCCACAAGATTGGCCGAAGTACAAAGTAGACAGATTTCTGTCAGAGATTCATTATTACCAGTGGGAGGATCCGTACCTATTTCGTGAGGGTGCGGATTGTATCTGGAGAAGGTGCATTCCTCAGGAGGAACACACCAGTGTACTTGAGCACTGTCACAAGCTAGAATCTGGTGGGCATCATTCGGGGAAACGCACAGCAGCAAAGGTTTTACAGAGTGGCCTATGGTGGCCCACATTGTTTAAGGATGCTACAGAGTATGTTCGAGGTTGTATTGATTGTCAGAAAATGGGAGGAACAGTTGGTTCCAAAGATACCATGCCCCTAAGATATATACAGATTTCTGATGTTTTTGATGCTTGGGGTATAGACTTCATGGGCCCATTTCCTGTCAGTCAGGGATTTCAGTACATCCTGCTCGCCGTGGATTATGTTAGTCGATGGGTGGAGGCTATTCCCACCCGAACCGCAGATAGTCGTACGATGTGTTCCTTTCTTAAGGACCATATTATTGCGCGGTTCGGTATTCCCAAAATATTGATTTCAGATGGGGGAAGCCATTTCATTAATAGAGATGTAAAGAAGCTTGTGAAGAAGTACGCTATTGAACACAGAGTTGCGTCTCCTTACCACCCTCAGACTAATGGCTTGGCAGAAATTTCAAATAGGGAGATCAAAACGATATTGCAAAAACTTGTACGTCCAGATAGGAAGAACTGGTCCCAGATGCTTGATTCAGTTCTATGGGCTTATCGGACGGCGTACAAGTCTCCTTTGGGTATGTCTCCCTACAGATTGATATATGGAAAGCCTTGCCACCTGCCAGTGGAATTAATTCACAAATCTTTATGGGCACTCCGTGTATGCAATCTAGATTATGAGAAAGGAGGAAAGAACAGGAAGTTGGATTTGAATAAATTACTGGAATTCCGAGACTTTTCATATGATAATTCACTTATGTATAAGGAGAAAGTCAAGCGCTGGCATGATAAACACATTCGAAGAAAGACTTTCTCCCCTGATCAGAAAGTTTGGTTATTTGATGCTAAGTTGAAGTTATTCCCAGGAAAATTGAAAAGCAAGTGGTCAGGACCGTTCATCGTGAGAGCTGTGCGTGACAATGGGAGTATTGTCATATCTGGGTTGTCATCTGACGCACAGCCATTTGTTGTGAACGGACAGTTGCTGAAGCCATATCTAGATCATGATACATTCCTGTTCGTTGTGGATTCTATATCTTTGGTATCAGACGATGATCTTTTGATTCCACCTTTTGCGTCCGATACATAAGCTCAACACCTCTTGTATATCCTTTCGTTTCACTCCGTCTTCTCCCGTTTTATCATTCACCCCTTTTCCGTGTGTGTGTGTATATATGCTATACTTAGGATGTGCTTTATCCTAAGTATAGGGGGGGTGAAGGATTTGTGTTGTTCATATTCGTCCTGTTTATCACCCTTGTTGTTGTTGCCTATACTTAGGGATACTCTACCCTAAGTATAGGGGGGGTGATGTTGTTCATATCGTGTCTTTGTGAGTCTGTACATTCTCTTCATCGGTTTTCCCCTTTGTACATTCCACTATACTTAGGATTACTTGATCCTAAGTATAGGGGGGGATCACCAACTTCTCTTTGAGTCGTTGTAGCATAGGAGTCTTTTCACCTCTCTTTGCTTAGCACGAGTTATGTCTTCCTTTGTCGCTCTCTGGTCACTATGAGGACATAGTTCGAGCTAAGTATAGGGGGTGTCGTATATATTGTATATATACTTTAGACATAACTCGTACTTTTAAATATATTTATTTGGAGGGTTATGTGTATATTTTATAAAATCCACAAAAATAGCAAAAAAAACAAAAAAAACAAACAAATAAAAAACAAAACAAAACAAAAACAAAAAAAAAGAAGAAAACAAAAAAAACACAAAAAAAAAGAAAAAAAACAACACAAAAAAAACAAACAAAAAAAATGGGAAGAGAGAGAGAGAAAAAAAACAAAAACAAAAAAAAAACATAAAAAAAAACATAAAAAAAACAAAAAAAAAGTCTCTTGTATATACTTGTATATATTACTAACCCTTTCTCCTTTTAAAAAAAAACTACAAAACCAAAAATCATAAAAATTTGCATAAAAAAACTTTTTCTCACATCTGCATTTTTCTCAAAAAAAATCCATAAAAAGTTCAAAATTAGAAAATTGTTTAAAAAAAATGGTTCTTTTCACATGTGCATCATTCTTCTTAAAAAAAACTCTCTGCATTGTTCATAGTCTGCATTTGCATGTGCATTTTTCTGGATAGTATTGATATTTAAACTATGTCTGGAATAAAATTGAAGAATGGAGCTTAGTTGGACCTTAATCCACCTAATTCTTAGAGGAACTTCACTGAGAAATAGGATTTTAGAAGCTTCAGGTCTTTGACTTAATTCTTTGAGTTCCACATGACAATGTGCAGCATTTGACTCTTAGTGTCTAACCTGGTCTCTTCATTCTGGGTACAACTCTGGAATAGCGAATTAATTTGTACTCCTGCACTATGCACTTAGCTCAACTCAGACGGGATGTTGGAAGACTGTATGAGTTTCTTTTCTGGTAGCGTGGAAATCTAAAGACCGGAGTAACGGGTTGAAATAAAGCTTCGGAAAAGGGATGGACGGCTGGGCACAATTTTTTCTAAGACCCCAAAAAATGTACGGAATAAAAAGATGCTATATCCGTAGGGGCACAACAAGATCCAAGCAGAACCACCAAAACTCCAAATACAAAGAAGCTACTACCAAATAAAAATCTGACCAAAAAGGTCCAAGCTTCAAGAAAACCTGCAGATCTTGGTGGAGACTCGGCTACACTGGCCAGCTTCACAAGGAGAGGTGACTACACCAAACCACCCTCCAGTTCTTTTCTCATTCTTCTAACTTCTCCCCCAATTCGATTGTGAACACAGCACGACAGACCTTAGAAGGAAATACCTGACTCCCCGAGGACGAGTTATTGAAGAGGAGATTTGCATGGTAGTCCGGCATTCTGGATGGGAAGAGCTAAAATTTTTCACACACATGAGTCGATTATTCAATGTTCATAGGGTATGCTTTGGGAAGAGGATCGATCTAAGATGACTTCTGGGCCAAAACTGTGACAATGATGTGTAGAACTTGAAGGCTGTTGGTTTTAAAATTCTAAGTCTCACAGAAATTCCGACACACAAATAATCCAAAGGTCCGAGAGAGCTCCAAACTACAAATTTATGAAGATAAGTTTAATACTCAATATTGTCCTACTTTCTTTATTTTCCCTTTCTTTTTCTTCTTCACTTATTCTTTCAAATAAGTGTTTGCTAAGGGACTAGCAAAGGTAAAGCATAGGGGGATGATGAATCTGCGATTCGTCATCTTTATTCATTTATTTTAGCTTAAAATCCCTTATAAAACACCTGCATATAACACTAACTCCATATTCTTACTAACTTGCATTTGTGTAAATATTGTACATTTCTTACTAATTTTAACCTAAAATAAATAAATAAAGAAAGAAAGGAAAAATAAAGAAAAGAAAATAAAAAAAAGGAAGACTGTATACAGGCTGACCCGAACCCCGAGAGAAGGTCAAGACTTGACCTGATCGACCAGGAATAAAGTAGGGGGAGATAGGGTCCTCAACCAGAAAATCAAAAAAATGTGTTTCTCACTTATTTTGTGTATATCTGTATAAAACTAACACTAATTTATTTGTACCTTAATTGACCCCAAATCAAATAACATTCAAAACCAAAGTTCTAAATAAAAATGCGGCCTAATTAATAAAACTGATTGCACAATTAAATCATGAACGGAATAAAAGTAGCCACACTTGGAAAAAGCCACTAAGCACTAATTGAAAGATCAATTCCTGCTCCATATGATATTAAATTAAACCAATTTCACTTCCATTGAGTTCTAAATCAAATTATCTTCAAAATGGCTGTGATTTTATAATTTTTGGAGTTATGGTTGAAAAGTCGGTTTTCTGGGGTGGTTTGTGCAATTTTCCCTTGTATTTTGTGTATATTGTATTTGTATATATATTTGTAAATATTTTTACTAATTACTTAAAACAAAAATAAAAATAAAAAAATTAATAAAATTCTTAAAACAAAAAAAGAGAGGCTAATTTCTCCATTTATCCTTGTATATAATGTCATATATGTGTATAGTATATGTATATAGTTGCAATTTTTAACTAACCATCATAAAAAATAAAAAAAATAACATTTTCAAATTCCAATAAATAAAGTGACGAAAATTCAAAAAAATTAGAGAATTTTGTAAATAATTTTATCTTTCTATTTTATCTCTCATGTTATCTCTCCCACCAAAAAAATTCAAAAATCTCTCTTATCTTCTTCAAAAATTCAAATGTCTCTCTTTTCTATTTATATGGCTCCATCTCCCTCATTCCAACCTGATCAATCTTTAGAGAGAGGAGCCCGATCTCCGAGAGAAATTTCGTCGAGGAAGCCTAGCCTCCAAGCCGTCCGGTGACAGCGAGTCGGCCTTGTCGAGGCGATCACGGTCCATTTTCCGCTCCTAAGGTGAGATCCAAATTTTTCTTTGCATTTTATCTTAGTTTAATCGTAGTTTAGTCTTCGCATTTGATTTTCCTCGTCATTTTTGTTCCTCTAGATTTAAAAATTTTCATCACGATTCTTTCCACCACCGATTCGATTTTTCATCTCATCTTCTCGATCTCTCCGCGTTCTATTTCTACCTCTCACGATCTCTCAACTCCGGCCACGTACGGTGGCCGGAGATCGGATTCGAATCCTCCATTTTCGCCGAATCACCATCCACGTCCCGATTTGTAGATAAATAAAAAAAATCATTTTTTATCCCTAACTTTGTTTTGCAGGATAAAAAAAACAAAAAAATTTATTTCTTGTTGTTCTCTAACGTTTGTTTTGCAGGATCACATAAAAAATTAAAGAAAAACAAAAAAATTCTTTATCTTGTTATTTCTTTTTTTTTCGGATTTACAAAAAAAGAACAAAAAAAAGTTTTTTTCTTGTTTACTGTTTACATTGCAATAGAAAAAAAAACAAAAAAATAAATAAAAAAATAAAAAAAACAAAGGGGCAGTTCACGGGCATTCGCAGGTCGCGCCACCGATCCAGCCGCACAAGCCCAGCCCGTGCTCCATCGCCGCCCGCTCGCGCCCACCTGCGAGAGGCGGCGCCGTCGCCCTGTGTCACCGTTGTTGCCCTCCATCGCCGCTGGGCGCCCCCTCCGCCTCTGAAGCCTCTTCTGCTCCCAGACCGTGCCTCCGCCGTGTGGGGCGGCGCCGCACCCCTCCAGGCCCCGCGCCGCCTGCCGCTCCACCGCCCAGGCCAACTCTCCATCGCGTGACACGCGTGCGTCCCCACCGTTCCCTCCGCCGTAGCTGCAGCGCCTCCCACGTCGACCGCCCTGCCGCACCTCCGCACCCCCGTCCCGCCGAAGAAGAAGGGTTGGTATCGGTGCCCCCCCTTGACGCCACCACGACCGCGCACCGCGCATCCTCACGCAGCCCCGCGCAGACACGCGCGCGCGGTGCTCCGCCCGCCGTTCGTGCCCACGCGGCCTTCTTCGCCACCAGATCGCGCCCCCCGCGCGGCACATCTTCACCGGCCGTCGACTGAAATAGAAGGAGGAAGAGGGCAGCGGCCCATCTTCGTTCCCTTGAGAAAACAAAGAACGCAAGGAACCCTAGTTCTTCATTAAAAAAATTTGGGGTAAATTGCATTCTGCCCCTCGGAGGATTCCAAAATTACAAAAGAGCCCTGCCAGAGCTCCAGAGCACATGACCAGCACATGTTATTGGGTAAATTGCACGTTTTTTATCTGCATTTAATTCTGTTATCATTTCAGTCCAAAACGTTTGCAATATTTACTTTTTAGTCCCTGAACTGCAGAACTTGAACTTGCCTTGTGTTTTCATTGAAATAAATATCAGTTGTGATCCAAAAAATTTGCAAAAATTGTGCTATGCTCTTCATGTGATTATTTCATTAGCATAAATTTTTCATTGCATTTTGACTCCATTTGGTATTATTAAAAAAATCAAAAACAGTGTCTTTTTGTCTTCTTGAAATTTGAAAATTCATAAAAATTCGAATATTGTTCCAAAAATTCCAAAAAAATTAGAGTAGTTTTATTTCATTGTCTTTTAATTTCAGACCAATTTTCACGCATTAATTATTTATAAAACCCAAAAAAAATGAAAAATATCAAAAATCTTATAAAAATCATAAAAAATTCTACAAAAATCGAAAAATTGTGATTTCAGTTCCTGCTTGTAGATAATAGTTTCTAGTTTCTTCTAAAAATAATTGCCAGGAGTTGTGGGCATTTAAAGGATTTTTAAATTGCAAATTACTCCAGGCTGTTCACTTTTTCTTATTTTCTCACTGTTTGATTTTTAGAAAAATACAAAAACATCTGAAAATTCCACAAAAATTTTCAAAAACATTTCAAAACTTTTTAAACCCAAAAATATTTTCTTTGAATTTTTCTGAGCATTTTTGGCATAATTGAAAAATTATAAAAAGAGTTGGTGTGCGTGTTTTTAATCTTGTGAATATTGCATCGTGTTATTTTTTAAAATAAAAAAATTGCAAAATCAAAATCACTAAAAATTTGAAAATCAGAAAATATAAAAAAAATTAGAAATAAAGAAAATAAAAAAATTAAAAAGATAAAAATCACAAAAACCAAGGATAGTTGTCCTTTGAGATTCCTGTTTTCTTTTAATTAGTTTCTGATTAATTGAATAACCCTCGGGAATTGTAGCCTCCCTGAGTTCGACCCTGTCCGCTATACAGGTTAATAAGTAGCAAAAATCAAATTAAAAAAAAATAATTTTTTGTTGAAGCGGGATTCTGGGGAAAAACAACGACCGACATTTTTTACAATTAATCACCAATCTCCAAATTTCCGGTTCAACACCTATAAAAAGGGAAAAAATACTAATTTTCTAATTCACGGGCGAAAGGCAAATGTGTGGACGAGGATGAGATTTGAGAATTGAAACATGACTCGTGACTCATGGAAGGGTCAAAGCTAGTGGAGGGAAAATTGAAAAGGGCTACTTTTATTTTATTATATATATATATATATATATATACAAATAATATGTAAATATATTCTTTATTGAACCCCTTTTTGAGTTATCGAGCCGAGCTCAGCTCGTTAAGCTATCGAGCTCAAAATTCTGGCTCGGGCTCAGCTCAATAGCCTAATGAGCTGAGCTCACGAGCCCTTATCGAGCCGAGCTCGAGGCTGACTCATCGAACCTTGACTCAATAGCCAGCCCTACTCATATCACCGCACCGTGAACATCGAAAACTCAAAAAATCTGATAATGTATTATAACAATGAGAGATTACTAATCGATAACTTGTACTTAAACATTTTATGTGGTTGACAATGCATGGGTCTACTCTCGTCGAGATCAAATTTCTTCACTAATAGTCTAGGGATTGTATAGTTTAAACATCATGGAAACCGCATTAAGTAAAATTAGAAGAAAAATCTAAGGTCAAACTATTTATTTGGAGGATTATGTAAGCATTTCTCTTCTTTCCTCCGTGTCCCTCTTATTAACATTTGCATACATAATAATTTGTCCGTTTGACATACGATATGAACAAAAGTATGAACCAAAAAACGTTGGATTTTCTTGGCAGTTACAAAAAAAGGCTCTCTTTATGCATTGACTCTCATTCAAAGACCTCATTTTTCAAATGTAATAGAGAGGTTTGACTATTATACCTAATCACATTTATAATACTATTAGGTTTTTACCCCACGGCCTTATAAAGTTGTTAAATTACCTCTACAATAGTCTAAACAACATAATTCTCACCTCGCTCCGTTAAATTTGCTAACCATTATCTCACGAACCTTGCGATTAACTCGCATCCATTTATCTGTTAGATTAACTGGATTCCATTAAAAAGAGATGGGAAATCCCCTCTTTATTTGATACATTTTAAAAAATTGCATCCGCCTCCTCCTCTTCCCCTCCGACCACCCTCCGCCTCCTCCCCGACGCTCTCCATTGTCCCCGCCTCCACTACAACAAATTGAGATATAGTGATGCTTTTTTAAGCATCCATCACTAAATTAGCCGCGGGTAAATATATAACGATGATATTATTCGCTGCGAAATGATTTTTCTATTTTTCAAACTTCTAATTAGCCATCTCTATGTGGTCGATTAGTTAGAAGTTTGAAAAATTAGAAGTTTGAAAAATTAGCGACGGTCCACATATCGACGCTTATCTGTTGCAAATTTTGAACTAAAAATTAGCAAAGATTAGTTAATATTTTGAAAAATGCATGGATAAGTATTGCTATAGGGATCGTAACTAATGATATAGCGGCATATATACTATTCATCGCTAATTTCAAATGAAAACTCATTTCATAATGGATAATATCGTCGTTATATATTTAACAACGGCTAATTTTGTGACAATTTTTTAAAAAATCATGACTATAACTCAAATTTTTGTAGTGCTCCCCCTTCCCCTCCGTCGTCCCCACCTCCTCAGCCCGTAGTGCCCCCACCTCCTTCGCATCGCCTCGATCTAGGTGAGGCCCTTGAGCTAGGTGATCCCATTCCACATCTCGAGTGCTCCATCGCCCCCGTTTCCCTCTACTGCCGCACCCTGAGGAAGATCCCCCCGTGACGCGGTGGAGGAGCATGCACTTCCTCCAGGCATTGTTGCGGTGTGACTGGAGTTGCGAGCGAAGGACTGCGAAGAAGCGACATACTGAAGTTGCAGACGGAGCACACATTCCCTGCGGGAGGAGAGCTTCCTAGATAGCGGAGGAATGGTCAGAGGAGAGGAGATCAGGGAGGAGATTGAGGAGGGAGTGGAGGGGGTTGTAGAGGAGGCAGGCGTGGTGGACACAGAGCTGGAGGGAGAAACAAAGGTTGTAGGTGCAATGCATTTGATTAGCAATACAAATATTCAATTAAAGAAATTGTCCTGAAAAAAATGGAAAAAAAATCATTTTCGTGGATCGACCGACATGATTTATCCGCAAAATAGGAAAAAATTGTGATTTGGTAGACGAATGAAGAGTTGGTGAAGAGAGAGAAAATAAATAGAGAAGAAAGAAGAAGAGAATGAAGGAAGAAGAAGAAGAAGGAGGAAATTAAGAGGCAGAAGATCTTCCATCCAATGCTCCTCAGGTTAGATATCCCAAATGCATTGACTCAAGCAAAAGTAAATTAAATAGCATGATTCATGGAGTATGAGGGAGCAAATTTAGGGAGACAAGAAGAGAATTACATTGTTTAGAAGGTCGCAGAGGTAATTTGACATGTTTATAAGATCTATGAGGTAAAAATCCTTTGACATGTTTATAAGATCCATGAGGTAAAAATCCTTATATATATATATATATATATATATATATATATATATATATGAGTGATCGTATGAGAGCAAAAAGTTGTGAGAGCATGAGAGGGATTATTCTGGACCATATGATTCACCCAAGAGAGAGAAGACCAGGAGAGAGAAAACATAATCATGTGGTCCAGAATGCATGCTCTCATGCTCTCATAATTTTTTGCTCTCATAAGATCACTCATCTCTCTCTATATATATATCAATACAGTTTAAATCTGAACAACTACAATATTTATAGTTTTTACTATAATATGAAGGAAAGGTACCCACGATATCTAATTCAAATAAAAAAGGATTTTTATAACTTGTTCTCCTCGGAGATATTGCAATTTCAGTTATATCCCTCTTGTTTTTGGGAATATCAGGTGTGCCCCCGACTTCTTGCCGTTTTAACCACATAGTTCCAGCAATAACGAAAGCTGCAAAAAAGACTTGTGCCCCTCGGGTTAGATGTCGTCCATCTCCAATGCAAACAAACGTTAACTTTGGGGACATAACATGAATTAAATTAACAAAAAAGCTAAAAAAGTCATTTTTCTATCATATTCCTCCTCCCCCATCCTCTTCCTCCTCTCCATCCAGCTCCTGCACCTCCTTCTCCACCCTCCTCGCCTGCCCGCCCCTTCCTCCCCAGCCCGACTCCTCCAACCCCTCCTTCCGCCCGAGCACCTCCTCCTCTGCACCTCCTCCCTAGCATGCCCCTTCCTCCCTAGCCCGACCCCCTCCAGCTTGTGCACTCGACGAGGAGGGGGCCTGCGGCAAGTACATCGGTTGTTCTTGTGCTGGTGGTTGCGGTGGTGCGGTGATGTACTGACCTTGGTGATTGACCTGTACTGGTTGTTGCGGACTTGGGGTTCGCCCAGATCAATTTAGATGAGTGAAAGGAGCCCCGAGCTCCTCCTCCGCCCCTCTTCCATAACCCGCCCCTCCTCCCTAGCTCGACACCCTCTAGCCTCGAGCTCCTTAACCCACCTCCAGAACGTAACAACCCCTGAACCCGCACAGGCCACATGTTGCCAATGTCTGACCCCGCTCTCATGCGGCCGCCGCTCCACCCAGCCGCCGTCCGTAGCAGTAGAACCGTGGTCCCTGCCTCCCCAGTTGTTGGTCACGCCCCACAAGACATCGTGCCTTCACGAAATAGCAGAGGGGCGCCCATGCCTTCTTCCTCCTAGGGCGGCCGTGAACCTTGTGCAGCACACCAGTGCACCTTCCACGCCCCATGCGCGACTGCACCCCTCTCCGTTGACCTCTTCTCCGCCTTCACGCAACAGGCCGTGCATGCCCACACTCGGTCGCACAGCTCCTTCACGGCCAGCCACCTGTGCTCCACGCTCGATCGCATCACGCATCTACGTGGTGCAACTCCCTCTCACAGCCACACCAAGCTAGCGGAGGAGGAGCAATGGGGAAGAGGAGGAAGGGGAGGAGGAGGCTGCAGGTTGAAACATGAGAACTTTCAGTATTTGTTTAGTTAAGATAAATTTTTTATTAATTGATTCAAAAAAACTCATCGAAAAATTGAATAAAATTTACCATTCGATCCACAATGAGTTATGCATCCGTGAAAATGTAAATATTTTAGCGATTTAATAGATGCATGAAGATGTAATTATGAGAGAGAAATTGTGAATAAAAAGGAAGAAGAACAAATGGAGGAAGAAGAGAATGAAGAAGTCGGGACAATTATGCCCCTCTTAACAGTACCATGATTTAAAAAAATCATGTATAAGGTCAACTCATTGACGGTTAAACTAGCGGCGAGTGATAGAACTCTAAGAAGTTAATGGCACAATTGTTATTCCCAAAAAAAGAGAATGATTGATATTGAAATATTTTGGAGGGACACAACTGATAAAAACCTAATAAAAAATAATAATACAGTACCATATTTAATTCGCTTTATTTATACCTCCATTATCGATTTCATGACAGGCGGTGATACCACGAGATCATCACGCCCATCTCCGAACCGGAGCCAAACGTACGGTCCAGATGTCATCGCTCACGTCCCCTATCGAGCTCGACGGTCTTCTCTCCATCCGGACCATGCCGCCTCGTGGGGAGCGAAGTCGATGCGCCATCTTATTATCACCGCTCTTCATATGCAAACGCCACGTGGCGATATTGCACGTGCGGTAAGACGAGTTCGTGCTAGCTTATTCCGAGACGCGAGGACGCAATGTCCCGCACGTGCCCGGCAATCGTCGGAGAATCTTAAATCTGGAGCGTTGGATCTCCGTGAGATCTGCACGCCTTTCTTTTGTTTGTTTTCGCTTTATCGTACGGGTAGATAAAAATGATTTTTTTAAAAAAGTCGTGAATGTAAAGTAAAATTGTAGGGTAAATTATAATTTGGATCCCATTTATAGCTCCGATTACAGAATGAATCCAGATTTTTAAATTCTAACGATTCGGGTCTCATGGTCATTAATGTAATAATTTTTTTGGGTCTAATGACAAATATATCTTTTTTTAAAAGTTGGAACCCAACTTCCATTCCCTTCCCAACAAAGGCATATTCATCGTGAACCCTAAAATGTCCATTTTCTAAATGGTCTTGGGACCCGAATCGTTACAATTTAAAGATCAGGATTCATTCTGTGATCGGACCTATAGATGGAGACTCAAATTGTAATTTACCCAAAATTGTAATTGATATATACGAACTCAACAAGTCTTCAGTAACAAAATTTCTCGATAACAGCCTACGAAGTACGAACCCAAATACGTTACCACATTACTCGGATTATGTGATGAGGAATAGTTATTGCAGATATAATTTGATGTTATAACATGTTGAAATAATCCACATCTGAAGCTCAAAAAAAACTGAGTTATAATCAGTGTTTTTGAAACCGGATCGGACCGGCCGGTTCGACTGGTCAGACCAGTACCGGACTTGGACCAGTTCAGTTAACCGGTTTATACCGGTTTGGTTCGACTATTCAACTTTTAATTAACCTGCTGGTGCAACATGTTTTTTGACCCGGTTTAACCAGCCAACCGAAGTTGAACTGCATTTAATTTTTAAATTCTTTAGAAATTTTGTTAGTAGTGGGAGTTAACCCATGACCTTTAGTTTCCTATTTCACACGTCTAACCAACCACACTAACATAACTTTCTACATCCATTGGATTTTAAATATAACTAAACTATTATCATGTTATATAGCATCTAGTCCAAATTATATAGATATAATATGTATGATATTTGATGGTGTATAAGAAAAATACTTTATGTGTAGTGTGAAATATATACATTATCTATGTATTATATATATATTTCAAGTATATTAAGTGTATATTATATTATATATATTATTTCATTTTGGTTTGATTAGTCGGTTCAACCACTTTTTTTCACCAGTCCGGTTTAATCCGGTTTTAAATAATGATGACATCATCATCCGGTTGAACCTGTTTGATTACATGGTTCGACCTGATCCGACCATTTCAGCAAAGTTTTCGGTTCCATGAAGGGTCAAAGCTAGTGGACGGTACATGGAGCTTGTTGGGAAGCTCCTATATGCAACCATCACCATATCGGACATATCTTTTGTAACTAGCACTTATTAGATTTAGCCAGTTCATGAAGTGATGTAGACATGCATGTATGGATGAAATTCATATGATTCTGAATTTTTGAGGCATATGAAGTTCTCTTCTAGTACTTGACTATTCTTTAGCAAAAGGACATCCCTTACCATTACAATATTTGCAGATGCAGACTATGCAAGATGTCCCAAGGAAAGGAAGTTTACCTCAGGTTTTGTAGTGTTCATATATAGATCTTTGGTTTCATGGAAGAGAAAGAAGCAGACAATTGTTGCCAGATCTAGTGCAGAGTCAGGCTATATAACCATGACATAATGGCATACTGAGATGATGTGTGTCAGACCTGTTCTGACCGACCTAACTATTGATGTACCTCTTCCCACGTATATATAATGCGACAACCATGCTACTTTTTTAGTTACCAACTATACCGTTTTCCATGAGAGGACTAAGCATATCGAAATTGATTGTTACTATACTCGTAACATGACTAAATGATTTTATCTCTATATTAGCTTAAGGGAGCTGGCAACAGATGTGTTCACCAAGGCCATAATTAGAAGGCCATTCCAGATGTAATATTCAAAACTGAGCATGATAAATATCTATGCTCTATCTTGAGAATGAGTGTTGAGATATTATTTATCTTTCCATCTTTTCATGTATTTTGTCTCTTTCGTATCTATTATGTAATTTTCCCAACAGAAGTTCCCTCTCTATATATAAGAGAACTCCAGAGCTCGCTCGTAACGCAATTCAATATTTTCTTTCCACAATGTTTAATGGAACTTTATTAGTACTACATTACTTCAAGTCGATCTCTTTCTTCTATTTATATCTGAGTTAAATTGCCAAACACATACTTTTTTTTAAGCTAACCGCCACTTGTTGAAGATGTTTATTCTCTTATCTTGGACATGAAACACAGAGGCCTTCATAGACACCTTCTAACTATCTAAGTTCGGCACGACTTCTTTACGTGCATGAACTTCGTATGATCCCCTCAACTTTTTTTTTTCAATTATTAAAAGGATTTTTACCCGACATACTTTATAAACTTTGTCAATTATCTCTACGATCTTACACAACGTAATTACTCCATCGATCCTGTAAATTACCAAAACCCTCACGAGTTTCAAACAGATTACCTGCATGGTTCATGGGGTAAAAGTTGACAAGTTTATGAGGTCGAAGGAGGAATTACGTTGTTTCAAAGATTGTGGAAGTAATTGAAAAAATTTATAGATATGTCGAGTAAAAATCCTATCAATAAATCCCTCTTTTTCTTAAAATAATAACAATTCACTTATTGCATCTCCATGAAATACGGCAAGGAAGGGATATTCCGGAGAAAACAAAATGTAATTTGGATCTGTCTGGATATGAGGCTGCGTGCTCGGATCCCATTGCTCCCGGATTAGATGGCATAGTACCAAGTGGCCAATAGGATTTTAATTGTTTATGCATCGGTGTATGATTATAAAAGAAAATTAATGCTAATCGCCCGCACGTCATACGTCATCGGTCAGAATATGTGGACACCCGCAAGGTTACATTACACATACATACATGAAAAAAAATGGTATTGCCCTTGTTCCATTTTCGATATTTTTTATTATTTTTTTCAAAAATAAAGTCATGTATTTTCGTCACTATATCCTTCTAATATGTCATTCCAATTTCGTTAGAAACATAAACTCTTATACCTTTCATCTAGACCTTGTAATTTTAACGGTTTTAGAATTGCAATAATCGACCTATTCTAGATGAATGACATAGGAGTCTCTGTTTCTGACGAAATTAGAATGACATATTATTGGGATATAGTGATGAAAAATACATAGTAATATTTTTGATAAAAATACAAAAAAACATCGAAAATGGGCGAGGGCAGTCCCATTTTCCCCTATACGTGTGTAAAACGGGACTGCCCCTAAGGGGAGCTAATTTAGATCCCTCGTCCCATTTTCTTCATATTTTTTATTTTTTTGAAAAATACTATATATTTTTATTATTATATTTATATATTAAGTTGTTCAAATTACGTGCCTCCATCTAGGCGGAGTCGATTTCAACAATTCTACGACCGTTAAAAATGACTGTTTAGATGGAGGCTGTAGAAGTCTCTGTTTCCCAGAAAACTTGAATGACATAATACATGGATATACTGTTGAATTTTCACGTATTCATTTTTCAAAAAAATAAAATGGAGAAAATGAGGTGGGGGCAAGGTTAGTTCTCTTGGGGGCCCCATTTTTCCCTATATACAACGAGAGAGAGAGAGAGAGAGGAAAGGAAGTATACTTCATGAATTAGGTAACCTTACCTACTTAATGTTCATTTTTTGTTATATTTTATTATTTTTTAGAAAAATAATACAAAGATTTTCATAACTATATTCCTCTAATATGTCATTCTAATTTCGTCAGAAACAAATACTCATATACCCTCCATCTAGAACAAGTCGATTACAACAATTCTAAGACCTTTAAAAGTATCTGTTTTAGATGGAGGGTATATGAATCTTTGTTGCTGACGAAATTGGAATGACATATTAGATAGATACAATGATGAAAATACACAGATGTGTTTCCTAAAAAAATAAAAAATCACCAAAATAGAGACGGGGGCAGCCCGTTGGGTGCTCCACTAAACCCTATACAATATATACATATATGGGTAAAACGAGACATACTCAAGGGGAGCTAACTTGGCTCCCTGCCCCTTTTTCTTATTGTTTTAATTTTTTTTGAAAAATACTTTTGTAGATTTTCCATAGTATATCCACATATTATGTCATTCATGTTTTGTGCGAAACAAATACTCCTACGGCCTCCATCCAGACATAGTTGATTTCAACAAATCCGCGACCATAAAAAATGATTGTCTAAATGGAGTCCGTAAGAGTTTCTGTTTCACATTAAACTTAGATGACATAATATAATGATATAGTGATGAATTTTCGTAGATTCATTTTTCAAAAAAATAAAAAAAAGACGGGAAAGTCAAATTAACTCGCTCAAAGAGCTAGCCCCGTTTATCCCTATATAGATAGATAAATGAATGTCTGAATTTTAAAATTTCTATTAAGTTTGTCGAAATCAAACACAGAACACCTAACGCATAGAAAAATCACATGCATTCACTAAATAAAATTGTCATACAGGTCAGGTTAGGGTGTATTGTTAATGAGAATATCATGATGATTAGGAAGGATGACATCAAACAGATCTGCAGATCCCTTCAGCATATAAGAAAGCAAGACAACAGTATTTATATGCGTGGCTTCGTACGTACGTAGTTTTAACTAATTATGGGAAGTGATGATCTGTTCAACAATTATATCTGTACATACGATCGAACAGGTCCAACTCATGATGATACGGCAATGGGAACGAAGGCCATAGATGATATTAGTAAGGTGATGCAGACAATAATAAGACATCCATCTCTGGTTTCAGATTATTCGACAAAGTTGCCAGAATTTTAGTGGTTTCTTTCGAAAAAAAGGCAATTATTAAACGTTTTGGTGAGTGTTTTTTTAGCAAAATAATTGCGGACATGGAGGTGAAATTGGACATGACCGTTAGATAAAAGGCCATTTTCCGGTGTCTTCAAGCTGACCATGCTCAATATTTTCTCCTTGCTATTCCTATTGATGGACTTGGTCTGCACATGTCACCAGTAGAGTATCACTCTATCCTCAAATATCGTCTCATCATTCCTTTATTTCCAGATGATGAGTTATGCCCAATTTGTCGTAAGGCATGCTTAGACACTTTTGGGGATCTTGCAATTCATTGCAGGGAGCTTCCAGGTTTTAAATATAGACACGATCTTGTTAGAGATGTTTTATTTGATGTACTTAGACGTGCTGGTGTTGCTGCTAAGAAAGAGGCACATGTGAGCTTTTTAACTGATCCGCAAGAGGGAAGATCTACTCCTAGACCTGCTGATATTCCGATTTTCAGATGGGTTGGAGGGAAACATACCTGTGTAGATTTGACAGGAGTTTCTCCGTTGGTGGGATTGAAGAGTGAGACATTTACAGCGGGGCACGCTGGCCTCAGAGCTACTTCAGTAAAAGTGGTGAAGCACGAAAAAGTGTGCTTTGAGAATCAACATGTCTTCGTCCCTTTGGTTTTGATACTTTTGGATTCCTAGCACCAAAAGCTGTTGAACTTTTGAAGAGGGTCCAAAAAGTTCTGAGCAGTAATATTATGCTTCCTACATTTATGGATGTAGTATTTAGAAGGATTGGTTTTGCAATTCAAAAAAGACTAACGGTGCGGCTTGTTGCACGTTTGTCTCCGATCACAATGTTTTGAAATAATTGCTAATTCATTGACATTGACGAATACGAAATATGGGTCATTATTAAACGTACGTGCAGGAACGTGTATGGTAATTGAAGGTTAATTAATTTTCTCTTAGTCTGACTAATGACAGTTCGCTCCAGCTCGCCGCGAATCCGAGGCCGAGCGACGGAGATCAAGGCTCAAGAGAAGACATCGATTGCGAACTCCATTCCACTTTCTGGGGATCTTGTAGTAATCCGGAAGCGATTCGGGTTTAAAAAATCGGATCGGACCGACAAGTCGGATAGAGAATCGGCTCTCACCCGATCGGTTCGGTCGGTTTTCTAATTAATTTCAAAAAAAATAAAAAAATCATGTCCGACCAGTGGTCGGATCGGGCTGACCCGGATGATCATACCGGATTGATCCACTTTTGATGGTATGGTAATTTTCAAAAAAATCATGTCCCTCTCTTTTTTGGAATATACATTATGCCGATACTTTTTTAGAGTAATTTTCTATAAGCAACTATAAATAAATGATTACAATATTATATTTATATATAATCTAGAAAATGTTACTAACTATGTAGAGTTTTACTCGAAATAGAAAATTATGTTATTCTATTAAAGACTTGAAATTTCTAATGATAATTTCATTGATATATAAATACATACTTATATATATGTATCTGATTTTATTGTTTAAGAAAACTGATTTGATCGATCTGACCAGTAAATTAAGCCTGCTCTGATTTTTCCGAGTAAATAGGAATGTTGATGTCATGCTGATGTCATCACCGGTCTGACTGGTTTGGACGGACAGTTCAACCCGATTGGACCAAACCGAAGACTGACCGATTCAATGTCCAGTCCGATTTTTAAAACCTTGCTTACTACGACTAGCTTCCTGACTAATAATTATTATCTGTTACTTCATAACAAGTTTTGGTTATAATTATTGATTTTGACAAAGATAACCAACGGATAAACGTTGTTAGTATGATTCGTACACAGCCATACCGAATTTATTGTTTATAAAAATATATAATGAATTTCTTATGAATTATAAAAGTTTAAATTAAAGGAAAACAGTGGAAAATAAGCGTGGAGTATCGGTTTCATTGAGAAGAAAAATATAAAGTACAATATTCCATCAGCGTCCGATCTGTCCTTTTCTGATGGGAAAATGTGGGTCATAAAATAATGATGTAGGTGTACCTTACATCAGAAAAAAATATCGATAAAAAATAATAATGTGGAAATAATCAAAGTGAGTGGGATCCGCAGGAGGAGGGGTACATTACTGGTGTGGGCCTACCATCACTGGACGTGATTATTGCACATACACCCCCAGTCTAATCCGAAATCTCAAGATGGGAAATTTCTCAAAATTTTCAACGAAATTTCGCGAAATTTCAGTTTTGATATTCTGCGGAAACGGAAATCAAAATCTCGATACGAGCTATTCCTTCACAAATATATGTCATTTTTTTTTATCGAAATTGATGAACTTTCGACAGAATTTCGAAATTGTTTCGTTTTTTCGACATCTCAAAATGAAATTGTAATAGAGATTTAAAACCTTACTTGGTGGAACATATTTCATTTAGTATATATTTTAATGTCCGTGTTCATTTCTGATTTAGTACGATTAAAAGAAGAAGGTGATGTTCACTTTCTATTCGCCATGGATTGGATTACAATTAGGGATGCAAACAGATACGGATATATCAGTATCCGATCCGTCACCGTATCCGTTTTATACAGATTATGACATCCATATTCATATCCGTTTTAAAATGGATACGGATATGGATATCGTTTTGATATCCGCAAACATTCGTATCCGTATCCGTATATCCATTTTTTTATATAAATATAGTTATAGGTTTATTTTTGACCTTAGATAACATAATTCTCTACCTCCTTTTTCCATATTTATATAATTTTTATGATACAAACACATTTAGTAAATTGATATCCTATATTTTACATCCAATCCTTATATATTTAAGTCGATTCTATAGAGTATTTCTAACATTACTCATGTGCGATCAGTATACGTTTTACATCCGTATTCGTTTTTTAAGAATATGATAAAATAATTTTAATATCCGTTAATATCCGTATCCGCATCCATATTCGTATTAAAAAATGGATAAGGATACGGTAACACCTGTATCTGTATCCGTATCCGACCGTTTGCATCTCTATTCACAATGATTCGATTCAGATTCGATTTGAAACATTAAATAATAATGATTTCAATTTTTAAATATTCAATAATGATGATTATAAAACTCATGTATTCTTTATCTAACCTTATTTCTTGTCTCTTAATCGAACATGTACTGAATTTTAATCTTTGTGATCAAGCTATCAAGTTGGCCAATAAGTGTGAAATTAATGATGAAATTATTGTTTCCCAGTAGTACCACTCAAGCAATCCATAATAATATAATTGAGAAACTTGTCTTTGAATACAAAGATGTGGATCTTGCCTTGTGAAATACTTCCTAATAATTGAAGTCCAATCAAAAACCAAAAAGTTTAGCCCTTACAATCACATAATAATATCCCAAAAATTACCTGACTAAATCTCTATATTACATATTTTTTTGTCAAAGGAATAAAAAAAGCACAATGCAAAAGCAAATGATAGAACAACTATTGAACAAGATGAAATAACTAATTAGATATACTGTGTCATGTTTTGTAAGGATGTCTAATACAGAGCCAGGAATCATAATTTGCATTGCCTCTGATGTGGTTGTTGCTCAGCTACACGTGTTAGGATTCTACACATAATACAACGTAAACATAACCGCATATGTAAGCAAACTGTAGTGCAAACTATGCTGGTGACTGTTACTAGTGGAAAAGTAAGAAAATGAATGTATATGCACGTGCACACACATAAATGTGTTGTTTACTTTAGTACATACCCTTGTATTGGGAATGGATTCCCATATAAATCGAATTGCGAAAAGAAACCCACCAAAGTTGATGAACATACCATGTTCGATATAACAACTACACCTACGTATAGAAATTCTTGCCAAAGAAAATTAATCATAGATGCATGGAGAATTTTGACGTGGAAAATTCTCAATGTGAAAGGAAAAATCACGTGTTTGATCATGATATGAAATCGAACATTATAATCAAATCAATCTCCCATGAGAAGCACGGATAAATCTGACCATCTATACAATGCTAGAGATGTATGTGCCTCCATCAAAAATTCTCTCAAATTAATCAGGAGAATCCTATGGATCAATCAATTAAGATAATATCATATGTTAGGAAATAATATGAGAAACTCATAAATCATCAAAGGAATCACCAATTAATCTTCAATTGGTGATTACGAATGAAATATTTGAAAGGTAAAATTTCAAATCTCCATTCGAACCATGAGTGGTCCAACTTATGATACGTTCCCATGTTGGAGAGGTATTTATCCAATAACTTGATTGTAGTGTATTCAACATACAGCTTCAAAATCTAATAGATGGAATCTTTAGAGATTTTAGATACCTACCAAAATAATACAATTAATTAAATATGCATGAAGTTTAAGTATATTAAAAAATGGGCATCAATCGGAACCTCATGTTTCGATATGGGGAAACAAGCCCAAACCAACATCTTAAGTGCTGATCTGGACTAGAACCCCTAAATTTGATCGGGATATAAAATCAAACACTAGAATCAAATCCCCATGAGGAGCACACATAAAGCGGGCCATCTATACAATGCTAGAGAGGTATGTGCCTCCAATAAAAATCTCTTAAATTAATTAGAAGAATCTCATCGATCAATCAATTAGTAAAATATCATCAATGAAGAAAGGATTAGCAGAATCTCATCAATCATCAAATGAATCGCCATGAAATATTTCAATATTAATAATTAAGATCTCCATTTGGATCATAGTTGGCCCAAATTATGATAAGTTCCCATATTGAAGAGGTATATATACCCAACAACTTGATTGAATGGTATTCGCCACATCGTAATAAACCTAATAGATGGAATTTTTAGAGTTTTTTAATACTTATCAAAATAATCATAATTAATTAAATATGTATAAAGTTTAAGTATTTTAAAAATAAGCATCAATCAGATACTCATGTGTAGATTTGGAGAAACAAGCCCAAACCAACAACTCAAGTGATTTGGACTAGAATCCCTAAATTGGTAAATGAGGTGTTAATTGAAGTTTCCACCCTTGTGTCTTTTGCATCTCTATCCTTGCATTTTGTTTTAAATTATAGCAAATTTGTCTTATTTATTTTGAATTTTGTATACCATGTGTCACCTTTATTGCAAATTTATTTTTTAGATATTTATATTCATGATCCTGAATAGTTTCATATTTACGTATACAACTTTTGATAATCACTAATTACACCTAGAGATCCTGAATAGTTACTCCGTCTTATACTCATAACAATTTATTATTATAGTCCATAAACTCAACCAGGCCATTGCGTTAATCTAATTTATCTTCAATCCAACAACAATGAATTAAACCCCCTCCATATCCCTCCCCCTTCCTCTGGTCACACCCTCCCCTTTCGTCCCTTCCTCCACCCACACCCCATCCCCCTCTAACCACATCTCCCTCTTCCTGCAGCCCATCATCCCCCGCTGACCACCTACACATATCACCTTTTCTTCACATGTTGCCCCATTTTCTTAAAGCTACTATGACCACCTATCCCTTGACCCCTTCCTTCGCCCACACCTTCTCCCATCAAGCCCCTCCAACCACCTCCCCGCTCCACCTACCCCAGCCCTTCCTACCTCTACCACCTCTCCTTTGGTCGAGACCTAAATCCTGACCATCTCTCACTTCTACATGTCTGCATCTTCGGCGATGTTGCTTCTAATGTGCTCTGTCTTGGAGCTCTGATACTAGATGGCATACAAATAATCGAGCTCCGGCAAGATGTTAATGTAGATGGGAATCCCAACTCTAGTTGGATTCCAATATGTGAAGCACTATGACGATGTATCACGATGATATATTGGAGAAGATAAAGCCCATACACACACATGCACGCACATGTGTGCATGTATGTATGTGTAGAGGCTCTTTAAATGAGATGCGGTCTTTCCTAAGTTCACGAAAGACACCTTTATTTTTGAAAAAAAAATACGAACACTTTTGTAGAATAAGTAAACATTTTGTACTATAACTGCACATTGTAAACTACAAAACTGCACATTATATACAGAACTACACTTTGTATTTTTTTAAATAAACACAAACGTCAAATCTACTCATTATAATACAAACTTTTTACTTATTTTACTAATGTGATACTATTTTAGGTAAATTTCAAAAAAGAAACCCAACTATGTCTGGATTCCCAATTCGGGGCCTAATTTTTCATTATAACAATAGGGACCTGAACTTTGATTTTAAGGGTTTAATGTCAACATATAATGGTCGTTGAAGCTTATGGAGGCTTGTATTTGAGACAAAAATATAAGATCAGGGCCGTATTTTTTTCAATTAAAAAATGAAGCCTCAAATTGGGAATTGAAGTATAGTTGAGGCTTTTTTTTGTAATTTACCCTAGTATTTTTTTTACAAAAATAGAGGTGACCTTCCTGAACTCAGGAAGGACCAAGTCCCATTTGAAGTTTCCCTTGTGTATGTGTGTGTTTGGGTTTAGTGACACTATTGAGTGGAAGAGCTAACATGACTATAGTGTAAAGAGAATATGGTGCCATATAGTGATCCAAATTCCCCAATATTTTTAGAAAATATCTTAAGAAATAAAAAAATAAGGGTGAGTGTAGTATTTGTGTATATTTATATTTATAATTGTGTGTATGAAGCCATTCAAAATGAGGTGTTATTCCTTGATTATGGAAAGATGTAATTTTAGGTCATTGGATGGTGAGTATACGAGTGACATTGTAATTTCTGAGTGATTTTCATGCAAACTAACATTTGAAAATGAGGATTCAACTTTAATAATGTTGTATAGGTAAAATCCACGTCATCAACTGAGTATATATAGTTAAGCGACATGTGGGGTCATTGTACTTTCAAGAAAATTAGGATGAAATAAAAAGTCACAATATAATTGATATCAGATTACAAAAGGTTGTATTACTTTTACAAAAATATGTTTTAAAATACAAAAGAACATGTGTTTATATGTGATGCAAAAAAGGTCCCAAATTTGGCAATTTCTTGTATTTCTGAACACTTTTGTTTCCTAATATATTGGTTGTTTTGGTAATGACGTGGTAATTGAACTTTCTACAAATAATGTTCAATAAATTGGATGGCTATTTACCAAAAAAAGATATTACATGCTTGCTAAAGTGGGGAGTGAACTAAATTAATGACTAATTAGTAAAATCGACATCATTAAAATCCACATCATTGAACATGTTATATTTAGGGAGACGCCCTATGATGTGCGTTGACTCCCTTCCCTCCCTCTCCCTCCTCAAAAAAAATTTGCTGGAATAAAGGCTCGAAATATTGTTGTCAATTTACAAAAGATTGAGACCGTTTACAATTTCATGTTGTATGATAAAAAAACATAACCGATAATGTTCGCGTAAAAGGGACCCAAATTTGGCAAAAATTTGTGTTTGTGTGCAGTTATGTTTCCTTATATATATAGGATGAATAAATTATGGACTAATTAATTACGATTCATATGATAAACATAATATTTTTTAAGATTATTTTAAAATATGATGTTCAATCTAATTTCCATATCTATTGCTGCAAAAATTAAGTGTATGTTTTTGTTTTATAATTGAGCTTTCTGAAATGATGTGTTTGAGACATTAAACTTTGAATTATTATCCTCAATAATACGTGCTTAATCAAATCCCTTTGGTATTTTGTTCATAGTCAGTGGGTTTCGATCAATTGGATTTTTTTGTAAAATATATCATATTTTTGTGATATATATAGTGAAATGATTTGCAGATTTGCAATGTATCAATATATCACTTTAGTATTTCGTTCATGGTCGATGTGGTTTCAACCAATCGGAATTTTCGTAAAGTACATCTTTTCTTTTGTAAACTTTTTGTGTTTTTTAAATGAATTATATATTTGTAATATATAGTTTATGATTCACAATTTCTATTAACATTTTAAAGTATGATCTTATGGTGACTAATCTTTTCTCAATATTTTAATCATACTTCCTTTTGTTATATTTATGTTATTTACGTGTGTATTTTGTATCATACTAAAATCAATTTTCTTACAAACCCACAAACATCAATGGTTGATCAACATGGCAGCACCTAAATCAATCAAATGGCTAAGAAATCCAATCCAAATGTTATGTCATCTCCTTAATCCCTTCCCTTATCCTAATTGAATTGAAATACAGACGAACAAAGCAGAGTAAGGAATTCCCATCTCACAAAGGTAAATAAAAGCATTTTCAAGCACACCATATATCCATCACCAATTCTTCCGTATATCACCTATTGAGTTGGTTGCACTCCCTTCATCCGTAAAAGTGGGTAAAATATGATCATAATCAAATGTAAGAACACAAAATAAATGGAAACCAACTTTCTTTTTCTAAGTCTATGTTCTTGACATACACACCCCCATCGTCTTCCTGTAGCATCCGAAACCGGTTCGTTTGGTTGCAGGGTTGGGCAGGGTTGGGTTGGGTTTGTGTACCCTTATGAATAGTAAATTGTGAGGAGGATTGGGAGGTTTGGAAGGAGGGGTACCTCGGATTGGACCAACCCAACCCTACCCAACCCTGCAACCAAACGGAGCCCTAGAGATGGGGCACAACCTGTTCATCCCCAACCACCTCCCGATGCACTCCCCCGTGGTACTTGTGCTCTCACAACGTCTCCTTTGTCCCACCCTCCCCTCTTCCCCAAATCCTCCATGCTCACTTTGCGCTTTCCTCCCCCCTTCCAATTCATCTGCCATCATCATCACCAAGATGGAATCTTTCGAGGTCGGAGGCGGCCCTCAAAGCCCTTCCTTTGCTAACATCGACATCACCTCCTTCGGAGGTCCGATATCGTTGGAGACAAACACCTCCAAGCATCAATACCTCCAAGCATCAATAGCTTATTCCGTGGGTGTGTTATATTTAGCGATGAATAATGTGCAAATCAAGAAGCATCGTGAAAATATCATGATTTGGCATGGAAATAGTGATTGAAGAGGAGGGGAAATATTCATTTCTAAAAGAATTTTTATCAGTTGTACCTCTTTGAGATATTTCAATATCAGTTATGTTCCCTTTTTTTTTCTGATTATCAGTTGTGCCCCTAACTTCCTACCATTCTATCACTTGTGTCCCTCTGTTACTCTAGCCATCAATGAATTGAACTTAATCATAGTTTTTTCGATCCATGGTTTGGGAAGGAGGGGTAAAACTGGAAACCTTCATCATCTTCCTCTTGTTCTTGAGCAGACGACATTGAGAGGAGGAAAAGGTATGTAACCTCGAATTGGATTCATCAGCTCACAACCCCTGATGTGGGTGGTTCCACCATATAGAGTAGTGACTGGAAGAGAAGGTAGCGTGGTTGCTGATGGGGGAGCTTCAAGCCTCGATGAGTCTAGGGCACAATGGCCCTGACACACTGCATCACGCCCAAGCGCCCGCCTCGCCTCCATCTCCTACTCCACATGCACTGACAAGCATCATTACATGGGGGAGCTATGCTTCTCTGATGATGAGGCTCAAGATTCTAATTACAACTACGACGGTGGATCTCGACAGATTGCTGCTGCGAAGGTGAAAGTTGGCATGGGGAGGTTGGGGCGGAGGAGAGGGGAATCTGGATGCGGAGGAAAAGGGGAGGCAGAGGAGGGAGGAGGTTGGGGGCGGATGAGAGGACGAGGCAGATGGGGAGGCATAGGAGGAGGTTGGCCTTTGGAGTGGAGGAGGGGGAGGAGGGGAGTAGACCTAGCCAAAGTGCGGGTCGGGCCGTGGGCCATACTCTAAGGTCCAAGCCCGACCAACGTATGGGCCAGACCGACCCATGGACCGAATAAAATATTTTCTTAATTTTTTAATCTAATTTATATAGATAATTAATTTTTTTTTAGTATCATCTAATCTTTCTAAATTTAAGTAACCATAACAGGTGTTACTTAGCACATGAAATATAAAAAACGTGTAATATCAATGATAATGTAAAAGAAGTATATTATATTAAATGTATCTAAAATGTAACTTTTAAACCATATTTTTATATGTGGAGGTCGGGCCATGCCGGGTCAGATTGTGTGACATATATCTACGACCCGCCTAGTTGACGGGCAAACCAAAGAACGGGAGGGGTCGTGCTGACTTGTTCAGAAAATTTCTGGATCCAACCCATGAGCAGGCTAGGTGGGCAAGCCCCTGACCTATTGGTTAGGTCTAGAGGGGAGGGAGGAGGGAGAGAATGAGAATGGTCAAGAAAGATCTCTCGGACCCTTTTTTTATTTATTTCCGCTTATATCATGAAAGGTAACACCCTTTACGTTGGGGATGGATGATAACTAACTCGAGGGGCACAACTGATAGAACAATAAGAAGTCGGGAGGCACGACTGATATTATCAAAAAGAAAAGGACATAATTGATATTGCAATATTCGGAGGAGTACAACTGATAAAACCCTTCTAAAAGTGGCTTATATGGT
The DNA here is from genome assembly GCA_037367405.1 of Ottelia alismoides. Classification (NCBI taxonomy): domain Eukaryota; kingdom Viridiplantae; phylum Streptophyta; class Magnoliopsida; order Alismatales; family Hydrocharitaceae; genus Ottelia; species Ottelia alismoides. Next base: position 44,830 of record JAZKJV010005848.1, read on the forward strand.
CAGTTTCTAGAGTCACCTCGGTATATATTAGTGGTTTTGATGAGGACAGTGTATTATTAGTCTATTATTTATGTATGGTGAGATGCCACCTCATTGATTTTTTTTCATATATGTGAATAGATTGTACTACACGTGTTTGATTGATCAATCCGAATAGTGCACTCTTCCTCACATTCTGCACTGGGCACTAAATTTCATTCATTGAATGTATATTTATGCTTGGCTTGCAGAGATGCAAACGAACAGATATAGGTGTTACCATTTCATTTCCGTATGTATTTTTAAATATTAATACAGACACAGATATCGACGGATATGAAAACCATGTTACCATATCTTTAAAAAAACGTATATGAATGTAAAACGGATATTATTAAAAATATTGTATAGATTAGTTTAAATATGTATTTGACGGAATACACATGATATAGATATTCTAAATGTGCTTATATCATAATAATTATGCCAAAGATAATAAAAGACGGTATAAAAGTATGTTATACATGATTACAAATAATTCTACAACTATATTCATATACAAAAATAGATATACGGAAACAAATATGAATATTTGCAGATATCAAAGTAATATCAATATCCGTATCTATTTTAAAATAAATACGGATGTCAAAATCTGTGTAAAACTGATACTGGAGTGGATCTGACAAGGATATTTCCATATCCATCATGACATTGGGCTAACAACCCATTTCAATTTCAATTTAAGCATCGCAATTACCACAGTTTATACAGTAAATCTCCACGTCCAGATTCGTATGAATATGGAGGACGCACACGGATACCGTCAAAAGCTGAGATGTTAATGGGTCGGGTTTACGGTGACTATGAATATTCTCAAATCTGTACCCATTTATAAAATCACTACCTATATCTTCTCATTTATTAAATGGATAATTTTTAGTGGGTGCCCATATACCCGACGGATATCTGTGTTCTCAATAAGTACCTACATATTCGACATAATAAAATTTTAAGCTCTTCACAAATGTACATAAGATTTTCACACGTAGTTAAATATATGGTGATATGCAAAAAAGTACAATGTGTAGGAAATAGTAAAGATATATGTATATATATTAAGTATTTAACTCTTTGGGTTGATAATTTTTATTTGTTGAAGGTAAAAAAGACAATCAAATATGAATAAATGGATAGATGATAAAATTGACTCCAAACCTGAAAAAAAAATAATTAGAGCAGATTTCGGGTCATTAAATAGATGAGATTTGGGTTGGGTTGCCAATGGTATATCCTTATTTACATCCCTAGTCAAAAGAAATACATCTATTTACTCTATCCTCCGAATCCTCCAGACAAACTTTACCACGGTAATTTTGCACGTATACCCTCAGTTCCCGGTAATTAACTTTTAATTGCACCTGAGAAGCTGTCCCCATCCAACGAACCCAGATTTGCAGGACTACGCGAAGGGAAGTTCATTGAAGTCTCCAAGAGAAAATAATATGCACACCATCGTTACTATGAGAGTATCGTTTGCTGCAGGCCAAAATGCAGCGGATTCTGCAGTAGTCGTGTACGTCGCTCGATCATGATCGAGCGGTTCACACGATTTTACATTTTTTATAAGTATGTATCGTATAAAATCGTGTAAAACGTTTGATCAAGATTGAACAATTCACACCATCACAGCAGACGACTCTCATAGTTTGCATTTAATGACCTTTCCAAATAGCCTATGCTTTCTTCACATCGCCTGTTTTTTACCACAATTACCCAGACAAATACAGATTATAATACGGAAGTACGTACATTTGGTATCCCTTTTTCTTGTCAAGGGATGCGGATTAATCGTTTTATTATATTTTAATTATACAAATTCTTGCAATTTTTTTTGCTAAGCAAAATACGTATTTAAATAAAAGAGGCCCAAGGGCCAGTTGTTACAGGAGGGGCCTTAGCGGCAAAGAATGGGCAGAAAACAGCCATTGAGCAAACAATAGTAACAGGGAAGGCTAGTAAATAGCGTCAGACACCAATTTAGAGATAGTCCAGATCAATTCATGCATGGTAGAGGGCTGCCCCGTAGTCCAGCGGTCGTTCCGCTCCTTCCAAATAGCCCAAGTGGTAGCAGCGAGGGCAGCATCGGTCTTTAATTTCAATCAGGATCAGTGATCTTCGTACCAAAGTCCACAATAGAATGAAGGTTGGCAGCACCCAGATGGGGAAGGTCGAGGGTAGAGAGAACCCCATCCCAAACAGACCATGAGTAGTTGCACTCAAAAAAGAGATGAGATGCAGATTCACCCGTGGCATTACATAGATAGCAAACACCATCAGTGGATAGGCCGCGACGGGAGAGCCTATCCAACGTTGGCAGGCGGTCCTGAATAGCACGGTAAAAATTCTCGCAAATTTTCCTGCTTACAAAAGCAAGCCTTTTCTTCTTCAATGAGTACCAGCAACTCGGGAGCTAAAAGACTCATATGATGTATACTTCCCTCTTTCGCCAACTGCTTGCTTAAATTTCGACTAGGCTTTTGAAATCCGAGTGTCCGGCAACCGGATGGCGAGGAGCCGGACTTTTCGAGGGTTGCACGCACACAGGAAGGAGCCTTCGATGGACACATCTGGGGTTGCTAATCGAATTGGACGGCAACGGACAGACTTATGTTTGAGTTCGGTTCGATAAATGTTCCATAAGATATGTTTGATTCTATAAAAGTTTGTTAATAATTTAATTTAACTAAAACTTTTTTATATGAACAAGTTGGAAAGTTGAATTCGATAACAAAGTTCAATATGTGTACCAAAACATAGTGTCACATATAAAACTCACGAAGTGTGGGTGTGGTTTACGAGTGGTGGGGATTAGTATTTAATAATTTGAGTTTAAGTATTTTGGGTGTTTACCAACAGATCCAATCGGATCCGAAACCTAACAAATTATCAGGACCAGTTTTCCTCGATAACGGACCGATGACCTAAATCCGAACGTTATAGTTACTATGTGCTCATGCCGGATGCCGTGATCGGCATCTCGAAACCTACGACAAGTAGGTCGCAGGACCGCGAACGCTGTTACCCCGTCGTTCCTCTGTTAAGGACGTCGAGCTGTTGTTTTGTTGACTGCATGGGTGGATCCATTTTGTTGCAATGTTAATTGTATCGTATTCGTAATCAATTGATACATGTATTATCCAGTTATCTTCAAGCAAAATATATCCGGGATAACTCAGGTTTTATCCCCTCTACCGCAATGGTCAAATCGAGCAATAACTTTGCTACATGTCCATTATCCACGAAACTTATCCACGGTCTCCTATCCCCGTAGCTGAAACAGAGGAGCGAGTGGGGGTATTGGTCAGTCCCATTTCCGTGCGTTTTAGGCGCAGCTCAGCCCCTTGTCCTTTTCTAGGTGACCTTCCTAACACAGTCACGAAAAAGAAGGCGCCTCCCTCAGCTTTTTTTTTGGATTTTTTGCAACCACACCCTTTCTTTTTTCTTCACCCCATGCACCTTCTTTTTTCTTCACCACCCCTCCACTTTTTTTAGGGTAGAAAACGAGAGTTAAAGACTATTGTGAAACTTCAAAGATCTACTTTTCTAAGAGGACCATTTCCTATCTAGCATCTTACGAAGTGGTATTAGAGCTTGGTTCTCCATCGAGTCTCATAGATGCCGATCTCGAATAGATCTGAACTCTTCCATCTACGATTAAGCTCGGGAGAAGAACATCGGGAGCATAGACGTGCACAATACTGTATTAAGTTCTTCAGACATGCTAGGTTTTGGGCGAATGAAAGTTACATCTACCTCGATGGTTCCGCTAAGTAGATGCCAACAATTTAACCTGTTTGTAATACCATGATGATGTTGATCGATGAGCTACTTGACAGATGAAGAGAAGGTTATGCGAGAAAACATTTGTTGAACGGATCAGTTTTGGATTTGATGCGATTGTAGAGGTGTATCTAGATATATCCCCCGGATCTACGTTGAGATCTTCACCATCTTCTCTGATGATTTTCTGCAGAAGGGAGAGCGGGAGAGAGATTGCGTTACGACTTTTCGTTATGGAAAAAAATATCATGTAGATACGCCCGTTGAGTAAGTACTAGCTCGGTCGAATATGCCTTAAACGACCGGCAAATCTCCTTCTGTTTATGGAGCACATCGAGAAAGATATGCCCCATTGAATGCGCGATTAACTCCTAAGCCTAATCTCTTTTCCCCATAGACAATCCTAAAAAAGGAATCGTCAAGATGGTGAGGCTAAATCCTCAAAACTTTGAGGACTAGTTTACAAGTTTCCAAAATAATCCACAAAAACACAAAGTGCATGTAACTCCATCCGTAGAGCCTTTACCAACACTTCCTTTTCCTTTGTTTGAAAAAAAAGCTTTTTTCTCTTCCTCCCCTTTGCATTTTCCGCCCCTTCTTCATTTTTTATTGCTTATATGCCCCCAAGAAAAGTTAATGGACATCTTGCAACCAAGCTCCTCTAGAAGTGGAAAATTCGGGGAAATCTGCTCCATCTTTACTTCTCCTCTGTTCTGACATGCCATGAATGGGAGGAGTATATCAGAAGCCTTGCTGATTTTGATGCATGCAATAAAGGGCAAAAACAAATACAGAGAAATCCGTATACAGAGGGGGAGGAGAGAGCACGTTGTAGAGAGAGGCATTTGTAGAGAGAGAGAGAGAGAAAGAGATGGGGAGAGAGAGAGAGTCCACAGTGCAAGCTGTTTGATACCACCCGTCACCTCAAACTTATTTCTCTTCCACCCCTATTTTTACTGGATTTGGAGGGCCTCCCCTCTCAAGAGAGAATCTGAAATGGGTCCTCGGATATAGAGGTGGAGAGGAGAGGAGAGCAGAGGTGAAGAGAGAGAGAGAGAGATTACCCCAGAGGTGGGTTTCTATTTCTCCACTGGATTCTCTGCTCTCTGCTGCATACCTCCTCTGTTGCCAGGACCCCCCTCCCCCATTTCACGCTTGGAGTGGAGACCTGACCCCCTCCATGCTCGTTGGTGGTTCTAGTGGGCATAGAACCCGTGAGAACTCTTTGGATTTTTAATTTTCTGGTTTCCCTTTACTGTTCAGTGCGTGTTCTTGGGCTTCTGCTGATCTGATCTCGCTTGGGTACCTCCTCCTTTCTTTGTTGCCCATCCACTTTGTTGGGACCATCACCACACCGCTGTTCCTCCTCCTCTTGGGTGGGGAGTGAAAGACACCAGCTTTGGCTGGTTTCTGAGATTTTTTTGTATGCTTCTGTGGTCTGATGGGATCTCCGTTGATGTTTCCAATGTGGGTTGTTTTTACTTTTGGTTTAATTTTCTTGCGCGATGATCCCTTCCCTTGGTTCCTGATCAATGTTTGGAAGAGGAGAAAGGAAGGAATGAGCCATCGGATGCTCACATCCCACTTTTGTTGTTTTTGTTCATATATATTTATCATATATCTGCCTGTTCTTAATGATTGATTACTGGTGAAAGTTTTAATCTTTGGTGGTATTCTCCACAAAAAGAAGTGGGTTTTTCTGTTTTTTTTAAGTTTTATTTACAGTGTTCCCATACACATCAATCAATGGCATATGGCCCATTTCCTGTCAATGGTTTGCGATGCATCCTTATCAATCTATAGGAAGCAACCACCGCTGTTGGCTTTCGGCCTGTTCACCCAAGTTGTTCCTCCTTCCCACTCCTCATGTTCGATCAGAATGGACTCATTACTCCCATCAATTGCATTTCTTTGATATGATCACCAGTTTTGCTTGATGCCCAAGTCACATCATCGATCATTTATTTCTTTCCTACCATCCACGACCTGAAATATCCCATCTGGTGTTTTATAATATGATGCTTTATTTCTGCCTGTCATCAATGGCATGAAAGCTCTCATCTTTCTTTCCTATTTGTTTCCGCAACCACTTTATTGGTATTTTTCTTTTCTGCCGGAGGTGTTCTTTATCAGTCCATCATGTTAATCTTGATGTTTAGTTTTGCCTGTTTCAGACCAAATGGTCTTGGAGTTGCCACAAACAGCTAGGGCCTGAGATTTCTCTCTTATTCTTGAGTTTCTTTTTCTAATTTCAGGGTGTGAAAATTTGCTGATCACAACCTCTGCCGAGATGATGCCGAGGAAGAAGAACAAGAATGCCCAGAAAGAGCAGAGCAGCGGCGGCAGCAAGAAGGCATCGCTGTTCGGCGTGCCGGGGCTGTTTATGCGTTTTGGCAGCAAGAAAACTCCGGTATCCGACCCCTCCAAGAGCCCCACTTCCCCTCTGGATTACAAGCTCTTCAATCTCAGCAACCCGTTCCTCCGATCGCCCCGCGTCGATGGCCCAAGAAAGAGCTGGGACTGTGACAGGGTCAGGTTTGGCCTCGCCGATGCACTGCTGGATCGCTCCGGCTCTACGGGCATTCTTCTTGGGAACCAAATCAGGATCAACATCTCTAATCCAAACATTGCCCCGGTTGTGCCACCTGAACAGACTGATGAAGGTCTCCCATGTCTTGAATTGGACAGCCCTGAATTTTCGCTGGGTGAGCTCGGTTATCAGATGGAGCCCGGAAAGATCCGATCTTGCTTTGCGGATTTCGGCAGGTCATCCCATCAAGAAGGAGAATTCATGTATCATGGCAGCAAGTCCTCGGACGTGCTTACAGTGGAATCTGTAGTTAAAGATATCACGCCGGAGAAGCTCATTGCATCTCTCTCTGCGAGCGAGATAGAGGAATCAGAGGACTATACACGGATTATCACTCACGGTCCTAATCCTAAGACTACACACATGTTTGGTGATCGCATCCTTGATTGCCATCCGGGTGAGCTCATTAGTTTGAGTGAGAAGGAGAGTGGTGCAGAACGGTCTTCTTTGTTCCTCGTTAGGCACTCGGAGGAGATCACAGTGCATTCTCTTGCTGATGACTTCCTAAGCTACTGTTACACCTGCAAGAGAAAGCTTGGATCCGGCGACGACATCTACATGTACAGGTATCTATTTTCGTGGAAGTGACTGGTTTATTACTGCATTTATATTTGATTCTGTCCAATAGATCAAGAATAAAACACGATCTCTTTGTGTGCGAGTGTTCCTACAATATTCACTGAGTTCTTAGTTTGCAGTATGAACTGTCACTGAGTTTATAGTTTGCAGTATGAACTGGTTTGCCAATTCCCAAGTTCTTAGAAGAAGCTATCTATTGGTAACTACTCCAAATCTCATCCTTAGAAGTTAGAAGCACGATGCACGGTTCCTATGGAAGTTGAATTCTTGATCGGTTTTGCATTATGTTTCTAGTGGCCCAAGCAATGCATAGTTCAGTATTATCAGTAATATGTGTTGTGCGAAGATCGTGATCGATCTTTCGATGCACAACTTATCTTCATGTTCATCTGTTTAAATATATTCTTTACGACAAACTGTTATCGAGCAGTCAAAATACGGTTTTGTTGTTGGTTATCTGTTGCCTCTGTTTCAGCCGTTAACTATATATATATATCTGTAGATAGCAGTTTTCTTCCAGTTCTGATGATTCTGAGCCTCTGGAACTTGAATGTTTCAACAACATGTGCCACCTTTTAGTTTGAACTGTAAAAATGGGGTTACGGTGTTTATACACGCATCTAATATAAGCGATTTGGATTATGCAGAGGCGAGAAGGCGTTCTGTAGCAGCGAGTGCCGCGAGCAGGAGATTTTGGCAGAGGAGAGAAATGAAAATGCTGTGAATAATTCTTCCAAACCTCCGGCAACCAGCTCCGGCAACAAGGAAACTCTTCGTCTAGATAAGGCTGTTTTGGCGACATATATCTCGAAATAAAAGCACGTCTTCTTGATTGCCGTCGAGCGGTAAAACGGTCGATCATCTGTTTAAGAAGAGCTGTCTGTGAGTCTTCTGAAGCAGCCATGGATGATCTGCTTGTACATTCATCCGGTATTACTGCTAGTGGTTCAAATCTATATGATATTGGTGGGTTTTATGGCTAATAATTGGCCCCCTTTTTTTTTCCACCCATGAGTTAGTTTATGTAGCTATTAAACTCTGGTTTTCTTTTTCTTTCTTTCCCCCCACCCCTTTTTTTGATCCAGAAAAGAGAGAAGTTGCCTGTGTTTTTGGCTCTAAGTTTTCCCCTTTTTTGAATCTCTCTCTGCCGGAGAACAGTGTAGCCTATAAATCTGAACTTCGATATGCAATAAATCTCTACTTTTTGTTACAGTACATGAGGTGATCCTTTATTTTGTTCTGTATTTTTTATTAGAACACACCTTGCTCTGAAACAAAAAAAAAGAATTTTGTTCATTGTGCATAAGAAAAACTAAGAAGGGTCATTAGAATCTTGGCGAACAATAAATAATGTAAACAAACAGTGAATAGGTACTATCCAGATGGGAAGTTTCAGTGGTTTGGCTATTTTTGTGTAACATTAGAGGTGATAACAGTACCTATGGGTCCAAGAGACATATGATGCGCGCATTACTATTATATGCAACCTGCAATGGCGTCAATATGTGACCATGCTTTGTTAATATGGGAAGATGTAAATGTAACGTTCCGGGTTTAAGTTCTCGGTCCGTTATTGAGGAAAACTGACTTTAACAACTTGTTGGGTACGAGCCTAGATGAACCAGTTGACAACCACTCAAAATGTTTAAGCCCGAGTTGTCAAGTAGTAGTCTTCATCAGTTATATAAACTACATCCACACTTTGCGAGTTTTAGATGTGATACTATATTGGGGGTTGGGGTGTTACAGTAAAAGAATTTCTGGGTCAGAAATAAATTTTGGGATGGCCGGTGAAATCTCATATGAACATCCTGTCGATGAGTATGAGAAGGATGGCCAGATATATGTGTTGGCATGCAAGCGTGTGTGCATGTGGTGTGTTTTTCTGTGCGCGCATGTTGCGCATGTGCTTGTGTTCCGTGTGTCCATGGTGTGTGCATGTGCACGTGTGTGGTGTATGCGTGTTCGCTTATTTGTTTGCCGTGTGTGTTTTCAGGCCAAACAGCAAGAAGTACTTGAAATGGAGAGGCTCCGGACTTGCGAGAAAGCTTAATCTGAGATCACCAACTAACCTCTTGAAGTGCGAGAATCATTCAAAGGTGCATTGACTTGCATTGTAGTCATCATTCATGAAATTTCTCCAACGTGAGTGGGGTCTCCTGTGCAGATGGACTTGAATTGGATGGTGACCAATTGTGGTGTCATCCATAACCATCAACTATATTTCATCTCTTGGACTGAGACCCCTTACCTTGGAAAGCAATGCTGAAAATCACCATATTAATTAGTAGCGCTTCGTTTATGCGATTAGTAAAACGAAAGATTCCAATATGAAACTTATCGCTACTTCTTTTGGCGTGTATTTGAAGGCATCAAGTGGTGAGGTTATTTTTGTTGATAGAGTGTGGTGCCTCCAGAGCTATACTGTGCAGGAATACCCATCAGTGGCATCCTTCTGTGTTGCTGAGTGCTGCCTATTTTTATTATCTTCAATTTGATGGTGTCATCATTTTGGGTTAAAAAGAAGGATTTTTATCAATTGTGCTCCTTTGAGATCTTGCAATTTCAGTTATGCCCTTATCTTTTTAGGAATATCAGTTGTGCCCTCAACTTCGTGTCGTTCTATCAGTTGTGCCCCTCCGTTAGTTTAATCATCAATGAGTTGACTTAACCATGGTTTTTTCGTACCATGGTGCAGTTAAGAAGGGTATAATTGTCCAGACTTATTCTTCATCTTCTTCCTCCATTTGTTCTTCTTCCTCTCTTCATAATTTCTCTCTCTTAATTACACCTTCTTGCATCCATAAAATCATCAAAATTTGGATTTTTTTCACGGATATATCACTCATTACGGATCAAATGGTGCTTTTTATTACATTTTTTGATGAACTTTCATGGATCAATTAATCAAAATTTTATGTTAAACAAACAAATGCTAAAGGTTGGAGGTGGAGGAGGGGGCAGGCTGGGGACGGAGAGGTCGTCGGCCTGGGAGAAGGAGGGAGGCTGGGGAGGAGGAGTTCGTCGGCTGGGGGCGGAGGAAGGACGAGGCGAAGGAAGGGGGAGGTCGGGGCGGAGGGAGGACCTGAAGGTGCGGGTTGGCGCGGGGGCGGCATGGGGTGAGGGTGGAGCTTGAAGCAGGGGACAGGGGGAGGTCGGGGCAAAGGGAGGACTTGGAGGTGCGGGTTGGCGGGGGGGGGGGGGGGCAAGATGTGGGGAGGAGCTCGAAGCAAGGGGCGGGGGGAGCTCGGGGAGGAGGGAGGACTTGGAGGTGCGGGTTGGCGCGGGGGCGGCAGGGGGTGGGGGGAGCTCGAAGCAGGGGGCGGGGGGAGGTCGGGGCGGAGGGAGGACCTGGAGGTGCGGGTTGGCGTGGGAGAAACAGAAAGAAGGAGCTCTGGGAAGGTGGACGGGTGCGGGGGCGGCAGAAGGGAGGAGCTCTGGGAAGGTGGAGGAGGAAGTGAAGGGAGGAAGAGGAAGAAGATGGGAGAGGAGGAAGAGAATGGGGAAGGAGGAAGAAAGATGAGAAAATGACCTTTTCAGCTTTTACTTTTAATGTAATTCCCATTATGTCATAAAGTTAACATCCGTTTACATTGGGAATGAACGACAACTAACCGGAGAGGCACAACTGATAGAACGGCAAAAAATTGAGGGCACCACTGATATTCCTAAAAAGACAGGAGCATAACTGAAATTGCAAGATCTCAAAGGGGCACAACTATTAAAAACCCTAAGGGTGCGTTTGGTTCGTGGGTTATCTAGGGGTGGATAACCCGATTTTGTGTTTGTGTGTTTGGTTGGTGGGTTAAGGGTTGGTAGGGTTTGTGTGATGTGATTGTATTGGAATTTGAAAAAGTTGGTAGTTATTATGGTATGATTGTATTGAAATTTGAAAAAGTGGGTAGTTGTTGTGATGTGATTGTATTGAAGTTTGGAATAGTGAGTAGAAGTTGAGTACTTTATTATTTTTAGATGATATGATGGTATAATATATATTTTTTTGGTTGGAAAGAGAGTGGACCCCACTAGTGGGTTGGGAATATGGATTTTGGGGGGTAACCCACCCAAAGTGGGGGGTAACCCCCAACCAAACGCACCCTAAAAGAAAGAGCGAGAAGGCTTTCAGTGCCTTTGCGTGGTATTTGATAATGAACTATGGACAGACAAAAACGAGATAGAGATAGAGAGAGAGAGAACAGTGGAAAAAGGCACCGACCTTTTATTGCTGATGGATGATTTGCAGTAATTTTTTTCCTTCTGCACGGTGCTTTCAACGTCCATTGCTAAAATCTGGCAGCCTTTTTACCACTGCCGTGATAACCAAAGTGGGATTTGCCTCTCCTGCGAGGGCCTGGAATCTGGATAGTATTATCCACATGTGCTGCAGGATAGGTACTATGTTTTCTCGGGTTTCATCTCACCCGTTGATGGAATTTTAAAACCATGTTTGCCATGTTTAACAATCACATGAAATGAAACATAAAAAAAACCAAACCTTCCATTCAGTGAAGTATTCGATGGTGTGGATCCTTCTGTCGATCTGATATGAAAAAAATCTTATCCTTCCCATCGTAGAGAAGCCATCATTGCTGCTCAGGGAAGAGACCATGTTTCTGTTTTCTGTCCAATCCATCATCACATAAATGGGCAATCAGAGATGGACATCCAATTAAGATGGCGGTTCCACCACCATTGTGATGGCAGACTAAGGTCCAGTGTTCTTATGCAACTTGTGGGGGAGGAGGTGTTCATGTGGATGCATTTGCATTGAGATGGGTCTGATGGACACACTCTTGTTCCACTGCTTTAACGGGGAGAGGGAGAGGTATTAAAAATCCACAATGATGGTGCTGCTGCCTATCAATTCACCACTGCCGCACTTTGCGAGAGTAAAGTGCAGCACACAAAGCAAAATCGTGTGAACCGTTCAATGAAAATCGAACGCCTCAAATAAGTACTACAGACTGTCTGCTCCCCATTGCAGACGATCCATTCCCCAAAGCATGTCCCCCACCACCACACCCACACCCAACCCCTTGCTTGTTACCATGCACGCTTTCATTTACATCATGCATCTACTCGTGCATATGTGCGTCTACATTGCAGAGGCAGGGCCCATGTAATATAACTGCAGCTCACCCTCGCTCATTTGTCTTGTCTTCATTGTGATTTGATGCTTGATTTTGATGGATCTTGATGTAGGAGAGTTCTCCTTGTTTGGATGCGGGACGACGTTCATTTATTCTGGGATTCCGAGATTTTATCTCGGAATTTATTATCTCGGAGGATACCATCATTATACAATGATATCATTGTAGCGTTTCGAGCTTAGGTCTTTGGTCTGTTATTGAGGAAAACTGCACCTAACAATTGTTGGTTCGAGTTCAAATGGATCCGTTGACAACCACCCAAAATGCTTAATCCAAGTTGTCAAATAGTAATCCCCACCGCTTATAATCCACCCCACACTTGTGAGTTTTAGATGTGGGACTATCTTTGGGGGCATGGTGTTACAACTTCCCCCACTTATATACGCAACTTCCACGTTGCGACATGATCCATCACTTATTCACAGTGATAGTGGCCGTTGCATGCTCCGGGTAGCCATTTCCTACTATCTCTTTGTATGGATGGCTACACCTATCAGGTAGCCATTTCCACTATCAGAGAGAAATTGGTTATGGTATCATTTGTAATGTCACGGGCTTAAGTCCCCGATCTGATATCGAGAAAAACTGGCCCTGACAACTTATTGGGTTCGAGCCCAATTAGACTCGTTGACAACCATTCAAAATACTTAAAGTTGTCAAATAACAATCACCACCACTTATAATCTACTCTCACACTTTGTGAGTTTTAGATGTAGCACTATCTTTGAGGATATGGGTATTACACTAGGGATGAAAACGGATACGGATATATCCGAATATCCGCTTACCGTATTCGAAAAATTACCGGATACGGATATCCGTATCCGAATATTAATCGAATACGGATCGGATATGGATATAGGTTGTAAAAATTTTCCGAATATGGATACGGATATGGTAATGGCTTGAATATCCGGATTCGGATCCGGATATCCGAATACATTATTTGTTATTATTTTATATATTAGTTAATATAATATAATCTACAATCTTATGTTGTTATATTAGTATTATACATTATATAATAAAATATATTAACAATATTAATAAATTTCTATTTCTTTGGGTATGAGCGCGAACAAAATTTATGAAATCCTATTCTTTTTTTGCTTCCGGTCAAGAATACATGTCACCTCGACGCTCTCTTTTGTCATGGCGCAACTCATTTATATTTCATTGCTATTTTTAAAATCATATGAACTTTGATAAAAAAATCAATTCATATTCGCGTGTGGTCTTTATTCAATCCGTATTCGGATTCCATGTTTATTGGATCCATATAGGGATTTCACTCTTTATTCGATTCATATTTGGATTAGCTCTTTATTCGATCCGTTTCGGATCCACTCTTTATTCGATCCGTATTCGGATTCGATAAATATCCGAATCGGATTCGTATCCGTATTTTTACGGATATGGTTTCCATAATGCATATCCGAATCATATCCGTATCCGTATTCGTATTCGATAGAGAGGAAGCGAATATGGATATGAAAATAGGCATATCCGATCCGCATCCGATCCGTTTTCATCCCTATATTACACTCTCAATACTGACATTTTGAGATTTAGACTGGAGTCTCCCCTCTTGAGCTTTACTTAGACTCTACTTTGACACTTGTCAGCAATCTATCTTTGTTTGGTTGGAAAGAAATTACACTTGATTGGAATCTAAGACAGAATGGCATAAATAATGGAATGGAAAGGAATAATTCTATTGTTTGGTTGTTTGGTTAAAGGAGGTTTTAATACGAAACACATTCCTTTATTATATTTGATAGGAAAAAAGAATGGAAAGAAAATAATCTTTTTTTTTTGATATATTTTGTTAAGTATATAATATAATTGGTATCCTTAAAATTATTTTGTTCACATATTTGGTTTATCTCATATAAGGCATCAATAGTTTGATTGAAATAAAATTTTTTCCTGATGTAGTATGTGATATTAAAAGGGAAAAATTACAACTAGAATTTATTATCCACTTTGGTATTCATGTGGATATCAACAAGCAAGGTGTTATTGTATACATATCCATTTTGAAAAGGATAAGGATCGGTAATGAACTAATGATCGCTTGGTATGTACGTATATATTATATTAAATAATTAAATACTTTTGCCTTCTTTGATCAGTTTTAATATATTTTTTTATAAAATAAATTATTTAATTATTTATATATCCGTATCTGATCTACATCCATATCTATTTTCTATATATTTCAAAATCCGTATAAATTTCAAAAATGGATACAGATGTCACTTTAATATTCGTAAATATACGTATGTCCATGTAGATTTATTTTTAAACATGTTTGATATTAAAATTCAACATGATATTTGTTATTTGATTTGTTGGAGATATATAATTTGAGTTTCTTGCACCATCTTTAATGTCTCGCATTAAATTAAGCTAATAAAAATTGGTCTATCTTTTTTTTATTAAAATTCCATGTTTTCTTAGAGAGAAAAAATATATGATGAATTGATCTCTCTTTATTGTTTGTTTTCCCCAACTATGATATGGATTCACATGCATGTATGAATGAACATTATTCTCATATTACTTATTTCTTTCTCTTTGGGTATTTGTTATCCTCCAAGTAAAATTGGTAAATAAATATTTTGCAACAAAATCAAAACCCTGACCTACTTTTATACTGTTCTAAATTCCAAAAGAAAATGAATGAAGTAGCTATTTTGTAATCATTTTCAGGTTAGATTGGTTTGATATATTTAGTGTCCAATATGATAAAATCTCTCCCTAGCGAGTAAAAAAGGACCAAAACCTTATCCGCACATCCACATAGAATTCGAATATAAATTCTATTAAAATAGTAAAATATCCATATCATATATAATTAAGGTATAAAGAAGTATAATTCCGAAGGAAAAATGGGGCAGGTTGCCTCCGCATCATTTTTCCGTAATTTTTTTATTTTTTATTTGCTAAATATTTTCTTATATATTTATCTATATATCCGTCCAATATGTCATTTGAATATCGTCATAATCGATTTCTTCTAGGTGGAGGGCATATGAGTCATCGTTTCTGACAAAATTCGAATGCCGTGTTGGAGGGATATATAAATGAATATACGTGATGATATTTTGTAAAAAAAATAAAAAATTTACGGAAAAATGACACAAGAGCAGCCCCATCAATCCCAATTCTGAATGCCCGGCACTAAACTGATTTGTCTTGATGGATATTATTATATATTGACGCAAAACAATAAACAAATTAGGATTGATAAAAGATTTGAAGGAAATGAAGAAATAGTTTTCAAGAATGGGTCTTTCTCTCTCTATATATATAATATTTTTGAGAAGATTGCATACTATTAAATGAATATTGGTTTCATTATACAATTTCGACTTATCACAGAGAAGATGTCGAATAATCTAACTTTACAAAATGACTTTGGCTCCAAGGACTGTTGAGTGGGGCTCCCGTCGAGCTGGACTAGGGATGCAATCAGGTACGAATATATCCGTATCCGATCCCTCATCGTATCTGTTTTATACAGATTTTGATATCCGTATCTGTATCCATTTGGATATCATTTTCATATCCGCAAACATCCGTATCCCTATCCGTATATCCGTTTTCATATATAAATATAATCATAGATTTATTTTTAACCATATATAATATAATTCGGTACCTCTGTTTATCATATTTATATAATTTTTATGAACAAATACATTTAGTAAATTAATATCATGTGTTTTTCATCCAATTCTTATGTAATTAAGTCGATTCTATAGAATATTTCTAACATTACTCGTGTGCGATCAATATCCATTTTACATCAGTATCTGTTTTTTAAGGATATGGTAAGATAGATTTAATATCCGTCAATATCCATATCCGCGTCCATATTCGTATTAAAAACGGATAAAGATATAGTAATATATATCTGTATCCGTATCCGACTGTTCGCATCCCTAGTCTGAAAAACTGTTTTTAACCCAAATAAATTGCACCTCCTTAAACTGCATTATTTTGAGTGCATCTCTTTTATGCATTATCCTAAACACATATTGTGGATGTGCTATAGCATAATATTCACAAAAAATATATTTACCTCTTATAATGTGCAATAATAATACAAATTGTATACATATTCACTAAACTCGTAGTGTTTTTATAAAAAAATGTATTGCCTTCCGGAACTCAGAAATGGCACATCCTATTGGAAGGACCTCCAATATATGGGGTTTGAGAGTATGCGTCAAGGTTCATGTATCCGCATGCACGGATACTACACCCATCTGTTTTTTCGATTTTTTTGAAATGAATCCTTGGAGAATTTACTTATAATATTAAGTGAATTATGTGTTTCGAATTTCACGTAAAATAAACATTCCGATCATGTCCATCTGAAGGTGTCGCTTTCAACAATTCTGAGACCATTAAATTTGACTATCTTGATGGATATGTTAGAAGTCTCGAATTAAGCTGAAATTTGAACGATATCACAATGACATATTATGATCTAAACCTCCCAAGAATTCATTTAAAAAAAAGAAAGAAAAAAATGTATAGATGCATGTAAACTTATATACACCTTCTTGCATACTCTCCATGACCATCTCATTTTTTTAAAAAAATACCAATATTTTAATAAAATTAGTGAATAATTTGTAATGTAATGTACAACTTTGATATTTTCGTTAAGTAAAAAACACAATGTGCAGTTTTGTAACGTGCAGTTTTGCACTTTAAAAAAATGCACATCGTATTATTTACTAAACACAAATATTAAAGATGCATATTATAATACAAAATGTTTCCTTAATTTACTAAAGTACATATTTTTTTTTACAAAATATAGGTCACCTCTCCGACCTTAGGTAGCACTAGGAATGGGCATGGGTTGGGCTGGGCCGGGTCCTGAAGGGTCTAGACTCAAGCCCATTTAAAAACTCCGGGCCTTGGGCCAGGCCTAGGCCCGCAACATTTTTTTTGGTTCGGCCCAAGCCCAGACTCGTCCCAATTCCTATGGGCCGGGTTTGGGTCGGGCCGCTCTATCTTAACCCATTATATATTATTAACTTTGAGTTTGTGTTTAAAGTCAACCTCAATTCAAGTTAAACGAGCTAAAATTATTTAAAATTAATTCTATCGGAGATGATTTCTCAATTTATACAAGTCCACCCAATGTTATATACGATAAATGTCTCTCGTTACAGAAATTGAAAGAGTGAACCAAGTTTCCACAATTAACAACAACATCTGTACCAGGCACTACATGTTAAAAAATGGGCATAATACCCGTACTGGGTAAAGGTTCAATAATAGAAAATACTCTAATGGAAAAAATAAACACTAGAAAATTCAAGAATAACCATCAGAATCTAAGACATAGACTAATTAAGAAAAATTAATTCTGAAATGAAATACAATGATCATCAACTCATATGTCCCCCACATGACTTTCTTGATTTATAAATATTGTATGAAGATAGGATACATGAACAAAGTGTGCGCGATAGGTGAGAGTTTCCATACATGTAGGATGTGGGATGGGTTCGGGCCCTATTCGAGTCGGACCCGTGGGCCGGGTTGGGCTAGGCCAAGCCAAGCCCGAGTCCGGCCCAATGTTCGTTTGGGCTTGGGTCGGACCGGACTTTTTGGGCTGAACTTCGGATTGGGCCGGGCCGGTCCAGCCCAAAGCTCATCCCTAGGTAGGACCACGTCCTATTTGAAGGAGACTTCTATATAATTGATATACTAGTGATGGCTTACAAAGAAAACTGATGTTTCAAATCACGAAAACAAGTTTTGTTTGTGGTGAAGGATTGATGAATAATAGAATATTCGTTGGTAAAAGCTAATTTATTATAAAATATATTTATTTTTTTAAAAAATATTTAGTTTAAAAGTATTCCACTACAGTTTACTAAAATGTTATAACTAATTTTATAAAGGGGTCGGGAAGATTCTATCAAGGTGCATGTAAAGTGCCACAAACATATCTTTTTTTTGGAATTTAGATCACTGTCTATCATCATTATATCGTTCAAAATTTAACTTAATTCGAGACTTATAATCCATATGTCAAGACTGCCAAAATTTAACGATCTCAGAATTGCTGAAATTGAGCCCTTCCAGATGGACATGTTCAGAATGTCTGTTTTACAGAAATTAAAACACACATTTCGCTTAGAATTCTAAGTAAATTTCCCAAGATATCATTTAGAAAAACAAAAAAAGGTAGACATTTCTGGCACTGCTGCATGTAAAGTTACATGTACCTTGGTGCAAGCTTTCCAATCTCTTTTATGAAAATATATTATATAGATTGAAATGGATATACAAATTCATATATGTTCTCTCCACGCATGCCCCACCTCCCCCACGTCGCCCCACCTCCCCCACACTGCTCTCGCATCGCCCCACCTCCCTTGCATTGCCTCCCTCGCCGCCCTACCTCCCCTGAGAGAATTCACTCTCAGCCCATCCTCTAAGATCTGAGTAAATCTGGAGAATGAAAATAACAGCGCTGGACCACTTGATATGGAAAGAAGAAGATGAAGAAGAAGATAAAGAAGTGGGAGGCATACCTATGAATTTTCTCCGTGGTTCGATCAACTCAGTATTAACCCAAGATATTTACTCAAGAAGAGTTAGAACTGATGGTAGAGACACTACAACAAAATTGACCTTTTCAAAATCCGTCACTAAATTAGCCGTTGTATTCGTTGTGAAATGAGTTTTCGTACTCTAAATTAGCAAGGAATATCATATATGTCGTTATATCATTAGCAACGGTCCATATAACGATGCTCATCCGTTCCTATTTTTTAAAATATCAACAAATCGTCGTTATTTTTTTTAAGTTCAAAATATAGCGACGGTTAATTAGAAGTTTGAAAAATAGCAACTGATAATCGTTGCTCTGTGGACTGTTGCTAATGATATAACGACATATATGATATTCGTTACTAATTTCGAGTACAAAAACTCATTTTGCAATGAATAATATCATCATTATATAATTAACAACTGTTAATTTAGTGACGGATTTTGAAAAAACCGTCGCTCTAGCTCAATTTTGTTGTAGTGTGATCATGGTGTGAGATAGAGCAAATTTACATGGTCTGTGGGGGTAAATACGAAGTTTACAGCAGTCAATGGGCAATTTTCAAAGTTTAGAGGGGATAAGATGTAAAAATACCTTATTTATATAATAAAAACACCGGATATTAAACGAATCGAATTAGACCAATTCTGAATCATTATCCGTTCAATACAATACTGCGTGATTATCCAAATTAGATCCAAGGAATTAAGGTAGAGGTTTGATTTAATTGAATACCGATGCAATTATAGATATTTGGCACATGTTTACGGGCTTAGGTATTATCAGAATTATGATTTGGATCCCCATTTATAGATTCGATCCCAGAATGGATCTCATCTTTAAATTGTTATGATTCGGGTCTCAGGACCGTTAACGTAAATAATTTTTTGGGATTGAAAAAAATTGAAATCCAATCCACATTCCCTTCTCGACGAGGACATATTCGTCATGAACCCCGACATATCCGTTTCCTAAACGGTCTTAGGACCCGAATCGTTACACTTTAAAGATGAGGATCCATTCTAGAATCAGACCTAGAGATGAGGATCCAAATTGGAATTTACCCTGAATTTAATTGAAAAGGTATGACATACCTTGTTATGCATATCTATGAATCTATTAGGTTTTTTACTATTTATTTAGAATAAATAAAAAACTTCTTATAAATACAAGTAGATTTTAACTAAGGTTAAATGGATTAAATCATCTAGACAAATTTTAATTAAACCTTGAATGAAGCAAAAAGAGTATACTTGCATTGTTAAATGAATTGAATCGAACCTCCACAAACCCAGATGGAGAAAAATCGAACCTGAACTTCATCCTGTCAAACCAAATCAAACCCGAACCCTTGAACACGGTAAAGGAACCAAAGCGAGCGAATCTATAGGTTTGCTCAAGTTTGGTTTGTGAACATCCTTGATCACATCAAGGAGTATAGTGGTATATGGGTTGCAAGATCAGCATCCATCATCTCGAGCTTATCTAGCTAGTAAGAAGATAATGTTTGTGAGCGCGACATTTTCTCAGGTTCAAGTAGAGCTCGCTTTCTCTCGACTCTCGATGTCTCACTAGGTTCAGTCGAATATGATCATCAACAAAAGACTACAACTTCGCAGGTGGAACCGGACCGCACTTCTTCGAGTCCAAGCTCAGCTCCTGCGTTTGCGGATCTTTCTCGAGAATAAGATGATCTTCTTTTCCGCCATTGTCCTAGCTACTATTATCGCTTCTCGGCATATATAATAGAGGAAAGGGATCCTACTCGGTAGAGTAGGTAACTTACCTACTCCACTTTCATTTTTCAACTTTTTTTTATTTTTTGTGAAAATTACTTTCATTGATTTTCATAACTATATCCCTCTAATATGTCATTCAAATTTTGTCAGAAACAGAGACTCTTATGCATTCCATCCAGAACATATAAATTACAGCAAATCTAAGGTCGTTAGAATTACCTGTTCTGCATAGAGGGTATAAGAGTCTCTGTTTTTGACGAAATTTGAATGATATATTAGAGGGATATAGTTATGAAAATCCATATTTTAAAAAAAATAAAAAAACGGAGAAAAAATGAATATGTAGTAGACAAATTACCTACGCCACCATGGAGTATGATCTTTTTCCTCCATATAAAAAAGGTTTTACCGTCTTGTAAAATGTTGCTGGTGAATTATCAGGGTGGGCTCCATCTTTTCCTTTGCAGACGTGTGGGGCCCGGCAGCGGTTACTGGATTGCTGTTGGCACGCGTGATGGCGGGGCCCATCGGGCTTTGGGCGCATCGAAAACGTTGGGACGAAGGTTGGGCCAAGTAGGCCCGGTCCAACTACTCGCAACGGAAGGGAATCTCTTCCCTGGGGCCCACGGGCTTTGGTATTGCGGGGTGCCTTTTTCTGGGGTCCGTGGGGCCCGTCGGGCCTGAACCCCATTTGCCCACTTGGGCCCATCAGGGGGGAGCAGTTCCTGCACCTGTCGTCGTTTTGCCCACTTCCAAGAAAGGGGCTCTCTATAACGTGCGCACATGGGGGGCTTTAGGGTTGAAAAAATCTCCACAGTACGGATATGGATATGGATACATATACGAATACAAATGATGATGATGTATATACTGTGTCTTCGTCTACTTCCTTTATATGTGGATATGGATACGGATATTGATATTTCTTCTCACTGCAATATTTTTTAAGAAAATAACCTCAATTGGCTTCACGGCCCGATTAAGATGGATTACATATGAAGATTGATAGCGTTAGTTTTCATCGATAAGGGCTTAAATCTCATTGAAATCGAATTCTTTGTTATATCTAATCTGGAGTCGGAGCAACCTTATTTTTGTAAGGGAATGCGGAGCCTACACCCATCTATAGGTAACTTATCTATTCTCGCTCCTTTTCTGTTCTATTTTTTTATCTTTTTTGAAATGTATTCTTGAGGGATTTACTTAGAATACTAAGTAGAATATGCGTTTTAAATTTTGTGTAAAACAGACATTCATAACATGTCCATCTGAAGAGGTCGATATTGGTAAATTTGTGACCATTAAAATTTGTCTATCTTGATAAATAAGTTAGAAGTTTTAAATTAAGTTGAAACTTAATTAATGCCATAATGATATATTGTGGATGGCATCCGCTTCATGGGGAATGGGAGGACATATAGCTCTCTCTCACTGATTAAAGAGGGCTCTTTGATCCTAGGTACCATAGGTACTTTGACGGCGATAGAGGCGAACGCTTTCTCACCACTCACTATATTCTCTGCATAATAAGATTTGTAAATCGGTGGTTCCTGTTTGGAGAAGATTCAATAGAATAATTAGTAGCATAAAAATGGATGCCAATAAACTACATAGGAAAAACTTATATGCTGTCCATTTTCTTTATCTTGAACCCATACCCCTATAATAATGGCAGGGACAAGGGTGACCCCAATGCGGATTTGACCTTACCGGCGATGGTTGTTCCGAAACTCCAGTAGGTAGCCACTCCCTTCTCAGGGAACTGTGCGTGACACTTCCACATCATATGGCTCTGTCTCGAGTTTCTGTCATCGATCCTTGTCATTAGACCACGTGCATGTATTTTCCGCCTTTACTCCCTGAACTTTTGCTTCTCGGGTGGTGCCGAACGATGTTGCTCACTGGCTAAAGACTCGATGGTATAGTTTACGGGCAAGGCAAGGTACGTCAAAGTATACCTTACCTTTGACCCCAAGCTCTCGACATCCCGCTCCATCATCAGGTTATTGGTTGCGATCATGACCTCAAATTTCGGCAAAATTGATCGAATTTCGATTTCGATAGTTTACTGAAATTCAATCGAAATGGCCAAAATGATTGAAATATGGAAGTCCTAGTACAAAAATGACCAAAATGATTGAAATTTCAGCCAAATTTCATTTTAAATTTGGCCGAAATTTTGTTTCGATCGGTCATCGAAATAGTGTCCGAAACCGACATTTAAAACCTTGATTGCGATTGCCGCAAATTCGTAGCCACAACATTCTCGCTTGCCTGCTCAGGTTGGAAGATGAACCATCTCGATTTTTTATGAGATTAATCACCTTATTGATTCAGATAACCCGTTACAAAGGTGGTATATTGTTTATAAATGCAAATTACTTAGTATTTGTCTTGAAAGTGATATTTCACATGTGCCAACGGATGCTCGTGACCCAATCGTATTGGATACCTGCTAACCCGTGACTCGATAATGATGGGTTTAAGGGCTAGGAGTGACTCGATAATGATGGGTTTAAGGGCTAGGAAAGAAAAGGAATATGAATACATTCGTATTCGATATATTATCGTATTTGTTTTATACATATTTTGACATTCTTATTCATATTTGTTTTAAAGTGGATGCGGATATGGATATCACTTTGACATCCGTATTCGCATATCCATTTTAGTATATAAATATAGCCATATTTACCTGTAATTGTGTGTATCAACGTTTTATGATTGCATTTAACATATTAATATAATTGTTATGAAATAAACCACCCTAAATTTTTAATTAATCTATTAAATATTTATGTTATTATTTGTATCAAATTCGTATTTGTTTTTAAAGATATGATATCGCATTTTTCATACCCGTCATCATTCGTATCCGTATTCATATTTTAAAATGGATAAAGATATGATTATTCCTATATTTGTATCAGTATATATATTCAGCCTTTTTATCCCTAGTTGCGGTAGATAGTAATCGAACAAGCATGTCATGACACATGTTGTTTTATTTCCAAGAATACAAGCGAAATGAGAGGTAAAACCTAAAATATTGTTCTAAAAAAGTGAACATAACAAAAACTCAAACCCAAAGAGTGATCTGGTGGTAGTGTAGTGGATTTGAGCCCTGGTCTATATAGTTGACGGGCTAATTCTCTTTGTAACATCTATACCCTCAAAGATAGTCTCACATCTAAAATTCACAAAGTGTGAGAGTGATTATAAGTGTTAGGATTACTACTTGAAATTTGGACTTAAGCATTTGAGTCTGAACTCAACAAGTTGTTAGGGCCAGTTTTCCTCGATAATGGATCGATGATCTAAGCCTGTGACGTTACAAATGGTATCAGAGTCAATTTCCCTCTGATAATAGAAAGGGCTATCCGAGGGGTGGAGGCACCCCTATAAGAGATAGGAGGTAATAGCTACCCGGAGTGTACATCCGTTATTGTCACTGGGAATAAACGATGGGTCATGTCGCAAAGAGGATGTTACGAATGTAAGTGGGGGAGGTTGTAACACTCATAACCCCAAAGATAATCTCACATCTAAAACCTCACAAAGTGTGAGAGTGTTTTATAAGTGGTGAGGATTATTACTTGACAACTTGAGCTTAAGTATTTTGGGTGGTTGTCAACGGATACATTTGAGCCAAAATCCAACAAGTTGTAAGGACCAGTTTTCTTGATAATGGACCGGGGATCTAAGCTTGAGACGTTACAAATGGTATTAGAGTCAATTTCCCTCTGATAGTGGAAAGAGCTACCTGAGAGGTGGAGTCATCCTTACAAAGAGATAGGAGAAAATAGCTACCCGGAACGTACGATCACCATTGTCACTAATAATAAGTGATGGATCATGTTGCAACGAGGACGTTAGTGGAGAGGTTTTAACACTCATACCATCAAATATAGTCCCATATGTAAAACTCACAAAGTGCGAGAGTAGGTTATAAGTGGTGGAGATTACTATTTGACAACTTGGACTTAAATATTTTAGATGATTGTCAACAGATCCATTTGAGCTCAAATCCAACAAATTATCATGTTCAATTTTCCTCGATATCATGAAAATCTAAGCATGGGACGTTATACTCTCAGTAGTTTCATCTAAGGGTCGTATGTTGGGTCGGACAAACATATAATTCTTTAGCGGAAATACCAATATTAATTTCAACTCCATGAAGAAAATCATATCAAATTTTCAGCCTCGATATCTACTAATGACATTAAAATTAATAAAAAGAGTCTCACTAATTACTATTACTGTTTGAGATGTTAGCATGTGGACTCCATTAACAGCAGCAGCAGAAACTCATGTCAAAGTAGAAAAAAAGTAGATCTAAGTTCTTTTTAATATTTTTCCAATTTTCATTTGTTGACTTCTGGCCCATGGACTTAATGAAACCCATCCACCAAATTGATAAGAACACAAATCCAAAACGAGGAGCCCACTCATTAGATTTTGGGACCAACAACATTACAGAATTTCCCAAGTGGGTATTTGTCTAAGAAAAAAACTAATGAAAGAGAAGTTTCAAAAAATATGGTAGAACTCGAAGCGAAGAGCGAGTGAAAGAATGTATGCTTCAACCCTTTCGACCATCTGGATGATTACAATTCTTATGCAGAAGCGGAAAGAAAGAAAGAACCAAAGAATCAGTCTCACTCATTGTCCAGGACACGGATCCTCTGTTGTGGTAATGCCCCTGTTGTAAGCGTGAGAATCGTTCGATCTTGATCAAGCGGTTCACACAATTTTGCACAGTACGTGTCCACAAAAAGTGCAAAATCGTACGAATCGCTCGATCAAGATCGAGCGGCGCACTCGCATGCAACAGACTCTGTTGCATATATGTACCTGCGGACGATTTAATCGATAACGTAGTCAGAATGGCCTCATGCATGCAGGTGTTGTGGACAACAGGAGATCTGAGCGGCACGCTGGGCAATGGGCATCTTTTCCAAGATTAAAGGGGGTGGTGGATCAGATAGCATTAGACAAGGGGTGTTGTGGGGGGAGCTAGTAAGTGGGTTGCAAATGGTTTGCCCTACCTTTTATTATGACACCCCATTGTGAGTGGCTCCTTGAATTTGCTTTACTAGGTTGATCATGATAGTGGAGGTAACCTTTGCTCCACCACTGAAATCGTATGCCATTTTCTGGGAGGATGGGATCATTGATCTTTGCTTATGTTGTTGTAATGTCCTCCACTATGTTTTCTATTATGTTGTATTTAAAGTTAATGTAATTAGATTTTCAATTGGTAAACCAATGCAATTACATTGGGAAACACTTTAGTTTCAATTGAGAAATCAAATGACATTAGCGGGAAAGTTGAGAATTCCCAAATTTGAAACAATGAGAGTTTTGGGTGGAAGTTTAGTATCGCATCTAGTATTTCTAAACTTTTGGTGGGCTTACATACGAGTTCGCACCTCAAACTCTTTTAGCAATAATAGAAGGGAGGAATGGAGGGACGCATGCACGTGCTCTGCTCGAGCTCGGGAGAGTCAATTTGGATCTCGGATTTGGGCTTGGGAGAATCAATTCGGATCTCGGGTCTCGATACTTTTGCTAAGAGTTTCATTAGCGAGTCAAATAAATTAATTCTATAGATCCAATGGCTTTGATATAGCCGTCGTTTCAGAATCCGAAGGGGTGCTCGTTGGGGGTATTTTCGGAAGATGAAAAGTGACGCTCTAGGTCTTCTTATACCCTCACCTTGTTCGTCATTTTCTTCACTCGAAGAAAACTCTAGCGTCGTCTCTATTCTTCCACCACAATTGCGACCTGTGTTTTCTTCTTCTCTCGGCTACAATTCTCCGAGGTAATTTAGAGAATGATCTCGTCGATGTGCGCTGATGACAATTGTGTGTCGTCGTATCCTGAGAGTAGAGCGGATTGTTAGAACTATTTGCATCGGTATGATGGAGACGATATCCTCTCTAAGGACGATTCTTAATGAGTGCTTCAGTAATCTTTAATCTAATTTTTTACTATGTTATTTGCCGCAATTAATATATTGCTGTCTTTTCTAGATCTCACCCTAAAATGATGTATAATAGGTTAGATTAGTTCTTACGTGCATATTGTAATTGGATCACGGAAATGCATGCTTATTGACATGTTAATCGATAATGCATCTATGTTGATTCGTATGGATCTGGAATATTATTGTTTATTGTATGCCTTGATTGCTAGAGAACGTAATAGGTGGGTAATTAGATCTCACCAAGATCCAATTCCCCACTCAAGTTTAGTCCCACATGGATGAGCGGTGGGACTCTGGTCTGTCTGAGGGGTTATATAAGGAGTCCCTCACCCCCTGTACTCATTGAGAAATTCTAATAGAATATCCGTCCCTTTGAGGGCTTCTCCCGTGGTTTCATCCCGCTCCTTAGGAAGTAGGGTTCCACGTTAAATCTCTGGTGTTCAAGTTTATGTTTCTTGATTTATCGATTCCGCTTCCGCTTCTCTGATTACAACATGGTATCGGAGCGGGTTCAATTCTCGAGGAGTTTTATATTCTTTATTTTGTGTATTCGAGATTCGATATATTATTGTTCCTGAAGATTGTTCGGAAGGAAAATTATTCTGAGTTTTTTCCAAGATCCAAGTTCTAGGGTTCCCGTCAGGAACCCTAATCTCTATTCACGTTCAGGCCACTCTCCAGGTGATGAATCTACGTTTCATCATCTTTATTCTATCATTTTGGCCTTAAAACCCTAGTAAATGCATGTAAATAGGCTTAATTCATGTGTTTTATCATCCATATATCATTGTGTAAATATTGTATAAAATACGGTTTTTAAAGCCAAAATTATAGAATAAAGAAAAGAAAAGAAAAAGATTAAAATATTGTAAATATTTTATGACCCGAAACCCCAAGACCTAGGCATCTTGATGAATAGGTCGACAAGGAATAAAGTAGGAGGAGATAAGGGTAAAAATACAATGAAATTCCTTCATTCTTTATTCATTTTGGGATCTATTTTTGGTTCCACTTTTTATACATCAAATAAAGAAACTTTTTACATGAAAGTTGTAGATAAGTTAATAAATAAAAATACAAAATTGATTTCACCGAAAAATAATGTACAGATAAAAGGTTATGGTCTGAATAAGATTCCAAAACTCCAACTTCACAAACCCGTATCTTGCAAATAAAAACTCAAAATGTACCAAACTCACCTTTAATTGTATATAGCATAAAATAAGTTGTTTAATGGAGGTGATTTCGTATTTTTTGGAATTACGGTTTGAAATTTGAGTTTTGGACCCTTGTAGTATACTTGTACAGATTAAAATATTCAATTTATTATTTATTCATTATTTTTATAATTTTATATTTTATAATAATGTAAATATTATTTATAATAAATATGTGTATTAAAATCACTAAAATCTCAAAAGAAAAACCTTAAAAATTCGAAAATACATAAAAACTTCAAAAAAATCTATAAAATCATAGAAAACTCAGAAAAATGGAAACTCAAGTTCTGTAGGTTCTATATTTTATTATCTTTATTTTAAAAATAGTTGGGAAAAATTTTGTGGCTGTTTATTATTTTAATTCCCATTTTACCCCCAGCAAGTAGCTAATTCCCTGTTTTGGTCTATTTCAGTGTTTAAAAATATCAAAAACACTTTGAAAAATACTCAAAAATCACAAAAATAGTAAAAATTATAAAAATACTAAAAAGATTTTATTTCTGAATTTTTGGCTATTTTTGCATATTTTTATAAATATTTTGTTATCCCTTCTATTACATTGTTTTTATATTCCAATATTGAAAAAAGAAAAAATTTATAAAATATAAATTAGAAAAATTAGAAAATTAATAATCAAAATACAAAATTAAAATTTTAAAAAATTAATTAAAAAAATTAAAACCCACAAAAATGTTTGCTTGCATAGTGTAGACACACTTCACACTCACACACACACATTTGTGCACCTACCTTGTTTGCTCCCTGTGTTCGAACTCTCTGCATACTTGTCCTATACATCTTTTGTGCAGAGTTAAAAATAAATTTTAACTCCACATTTATTTCTAATTGTTTGATCTATAGTGTGGGTTAATTGTTGATCAAATACGGTTTATTGTTGGTCACCGCAGCGACCTCGGTTGTCTCCGCCTTGTGTGAGACATACTATTTAGACCTTCGATAAATCGTGTTTATCACCAGGGCAGCGAGATCATCATGGAGGGTTTCTTTCTTGAAACCAATGTTGCCGCTCTTCAAAGCGGTGTGCTTCCAATCCAGGCTCCTGGTCGATGGCAACCACCAAGAGGAGCCCCGTTTTCTCCTCTTTGCAGCGATTCATTCATCCAGGTGAAACCAGCCATTTGTCGCACCCCTCCAGCGGCAGGCAGCTTCATCGTGAACGGCAAAAGACTTGCCCCCCCCCCCCGAATCTGCGCCCAGGCGCGAAACCCTTGCGGCTCCAATCTCCCTTCCCTGCGCCAAAGCCCCCTCGCGACCGCAGACTCTCTGGCAGCTCCACCCTCCGATCGACCCTGACGTACATGTGATGCGCATATCGCGCGATGCAACCTCGATGACGCCACGCGCAGGCGGTTCTTCCCAGCGGTGCCGAATCTCCAGGCCGCATCATCAGCCCTGCGCACCTGCGCGTTCCCTCCTGCTGCGAGCTCCAGGCGGCGCAAATCGGCCGCCTCCGCCCTCCGTGCCCTCCCTTCTCTCAGACCTCGTCGCCGCCCTCCTCTGCAGGCCTCAGGCGGCACAAACCATCGAGGCGAAAACTCCTTCGGCGGCGGTTGGTGCAAGGCCTCCTCCATCAGTGGCGGCTGGTGCAGGAGATGCCCCATCGAGGGTGGTGGTTCTAAGGAGGGTTTCGTAACAGGAAACCCTCCCTGTTTGGTTGGAGAATAAGCCCTGAAATAAGGGGCCAATTCTCCTTCCGACACGGTTCTCAGTGGTACGACTATTCTCCATTATTCCATTTTATTTCAATCTTATTCCTATCTTTATCCCACCTTACCTACCTTTATTTCACATTATTCTCCTTA
Source organism: Ottelia alismoides (assembly GCA_037367405.1). Classification (NCBI taxonomy): domain Eukaryota; kingdom Viridiplantae; phylum Streptophyta; class Magnoliopsida; order Alismatales; family Hydrocharitaceae; genus Ottelia; species Ottelia alismoides. The sequence goes on from JAZKJV010005848.1 coordinate 74,337, forward strand.
TTCCTATCCTCCTGCCAAACAAAGAATAGACCCTTATTCTCCTTAATCCACATCCTTATTCCTGCTTAACCCGAACTGAACGAGCCATATGCCCCTACCGAAAATGAGGGGATTTTCACTGCTTTGTTAAAAAAATGGCGGGGGAGGGGTACGTGGGTTTTGACCCAAATGGGCATGTTATGTTGCATATGCGTGCTATTAAAAAGGAAGAAGAAGAAGAAGAAAAGAAAAAAAGAGTGGCATGGTATTAAGACGTACTCAAGCGAGATCATTTCTGTAAGGCCAAATGGGCTATTGTACTTCGGTCTAATTGGACCATAAGGTCTTTGTTAAAACCAAAAAAAAGTTGCGAAAAAAATGATTAAAAAGGCACGTACACCACAAAAGTTGTACGCATATTTTACAAAAAAACGATGATTTCGAAAAAAATGAATGATTTGCAAAAGCCGGAAGAATATAAAAAATTGGTTGAACGGCTTGGAAAAAAAGAGAAAGAAGGAAAAGATAGAGAGAGAGAGAGAAGAAAAAATGCATCTTTTGGTTTCTCCCAACTTGATCCGCGATCTTTATTCTATCAAGTACGGGAGAAAGGGGGAGTCAGAGGTGCATTCTTCACAACTGTCCATCTACGACTGACAGATCATCACTCCAGCTTTCTACAGATCATCCGTCTTCACCGAGCATCAACTTCTTCGTCGAGGCGTATACTTCTTCTTTTACGACCCGATCAGTTCCCCGCGTTGGACTTCTTCTGCAGCGATTCTTCTCCAGGCACGACAGAGATATGTTCCGGTGACCTGATATCGCAGCGGATCTACATGCATGACAGAAATATGTTCCGATGTCCTGAAAGCCGCAGACCCGTCCTCGTACGAGGTCTTCTACCAGCAGCGGACTTATATTCTTCTTGTGATGTATCGTGTGAAGATGTGTTGTATATTTTCTTTTTGTTGCAAGCTGCAGCTTTCTCAGCTCCAGCTTGAGGGGGAGTGTTAGAGAATGTAATAGGTGGGTAATTGGATCTCACCAAGATCCAATTCCCCACTCAAGTTTAGTCCCACATGGATGAGCGGTGGGACTCCGATCTGTCTAAGGGGTTATATAAGGAGTCCCTCACCCACTGTACTCATTGAGAAATTCTAATAGAATATACGTCCCTTTGAGGGCTTCTCCCATGAGTTCATCCCGCTCCTTAGGGAATAGGGTTCCACGTTAAATCTCTGATGTTCATGTTTATGTTTCTTGATTGATCGATTCCGCTTTCGCTTCTCTGATTTCAACATTGATGATCTTCCTAAGAATAATCTTAGAGAGGATATCGGGAATCATAATTAAAATAATATTGAACGTCGTGTTTATATAAAGGGTGGATATGATTGGTATGCCTGAAAAATTCGATGGTCAGAATTTCAAGCGTTGACAACAACATACGAAAATTTGGTTAACCACCATAGGGTTAATCTCGATGCCTGAAACTGAATGTCCTATGGTGAAAAAGGAAAACCCCACACCCTATAGTTAGAGGGCACGATCTGCATGGAAGGAACGCGATCGTATATATCATGGTTGCATCTTCTTGGTTCTGTCCAACACATTGTCTGACTTATACTATTTATCCACACATGCTACGAAGGGGACATGGAAAGAACTAGAACGGAAGTATAGTATCAAAGATCTTGATATTGAGAAATACTCCGTTGCTAAGTTCTTAGAGTTTTTCCCGCTATACCACATGCATGTTTTGAATGGGGCATGGGTCAAGACAAAGCAGGTACCTGACCCGTTATTTCCAAACGAGTACTCGTGAGTTTAGGGTCAAAATGTACAGGTCAAGCTGGGTACCACTTGACCCAGATTTTTTGAACAGTCATAATCAAGAGAATGGAAGAGAACTCTCAAGGGCTCATTGGACACTCTAAGGGAAGATATCTTCACGCTCGAGTTCGAACACTAATTTTTCATCGCCAAAAAATTGATAACAACTGTATTGTCGTCACGATTATCACGTAATTGATTTTATACGGCTCTTAAATCAACACCGGCCTGGTGAACCGGTCTAGGATCGGTCCGGTTCTGCGACTCATTGTGATTCAGTCTGAATATTGGCTTTTTTTTGGTTTAAGATCCGATTCAACCAACATCAATCTAAATCAAATAAAAAGTGAAAAAAATGCTTTTGGTGGGACTTAGACCGATGGACCGGGACTAGGACAGGTTCGGTTCAATGTTCCATGGCTTTTTGGTTATCCGTTTCGACCCGATTCAATCTAAATTAAATCAGAATATCTAAGAAGAGCTAAAACACTAGGGATGTCAATCTGGGTCTACCCGTTAGGTACCCATCCCGAATCCGCCCCATTTAAGGACCCGAAACCCGCCCCATTTACTTTTGGATGGGTTTGGATTTTGAAATGACTACCCATGGAGGTATGGGTATGGGTTTGAGATTGCCTTGTGGGTACCCGAACCCGAACCCACTCCAAACCCGAATAAAAAATATCTATAAAGATAGATGTGTGTGTTGCATTTTAATCAAAGTAGACCCAAATCCATTTCATATCTTATATGCATGTATCGATCTACATGTATAAATATCCAACTCAACTTTCTCCTCTCCATCCATTTTTTCTTATTCAACTAACTTTTTGTATCTTTAATAAATAAAAACTATCAACACAAATGAGTTAAACACTTAACATATATAAATATTTAATATTATCTATGTATTGCAATTTTTATGAATGGTCATATTACAATCACTCTATTTCGTCTATCTATGAAAATCTTGAATACATTTATAAACAACTTAAGATTTACCATGTCGAAGATATGGGTACCCATTGGGTACACGGGTATCCGACAGGTATATGGATACCTACTAGAAATTACCCATTTAATAAATGGACAGGTATGTGTAGTGATATTATAAATGGTTATGGGTTTGGAAAAAGTAATACCCGCCCCAAACCCGACCTGATGACATCCCTGTAAAAAAACCCTATCTTAACTAGGACTGCTAAAGAGGATTTGACAAAGTATCAATGCCTTCTTAGCTGAATATCTTTAGAATGATAGATTGCTTATGTAACATCTTGTTGAGTAACTCGAACTGTCAATAGTTTTAAATAAATAAAGTAGTTTGATTAAGCTAGTTTGGCATCATGCATAAAGATGACCGTCGGATCATGTTTGGATGGGTTTGTCCGATCCGTCTCTCGATGAAATGTGACCCCCAATGGATTCAGACTTGGGCCACTCCGAGACCTGATTACTCAGTGCAAGCGTGCGTGTGTGTGCGCGCGCGTATGTCTACACTTACATTTGGAGTGCTGGATCTCAAGCATTCCATAATTGTTGTTGGTTATCGAATTCGGACTTAGAATTTCATTCGTAACTACGAAACATCTTCGATTTTCGACCATGAAGGCGGTAAATGACGGGGATGGAAACAAGAATAAGCTTCCTAATTTTCGTTTAAGCATCAGTGTTTCTATTTATCGGAAGATCAAAAACTAACTACTTCCCAATTTAAAATAGCACGCATGAATATAGTCTTGTACATAAACAATCATACATAACATAACTAACCTCTATCCAAACCTGAATAGTCACTTAGGAAAATTAGCCCTCACAACTTGTTCGGTTTTAATGCAACTAATTCTGTTGACAATCACTCGAAATACTTAAGCTCATATTTTCAAATAGTTATCCCACCACTTACAAGCAACTATCACAATTTGGGGGTGTTATATATGAGAGTATGCATGGCGATGTTACCAATCAAGTCTAAGTTAATTAAGAACTATTCTTAGACATCTTTAGACCATGCTTGCTCTTTCATTAAAGATCTAGCCTAGGGTTTGTTGAGGCATTTCAAGGCTACACTAATGTCTCCATTTTTGTCTTCTTCGTAGGAAGAACATCCATATATAAAACATTCCTGTCACTTGTACATTGTAACATCCTTGCATTGAAGGTAAACATTACAACTTTCATATCTATAGAAGATGAAGATAGTTTGGTCATTTGCAAAGAAGATCAACTGACGCACCGGTTACGAGATGCGAGTGTTGGTATGTTGAGCTGGCTAAGAGAGGACGAAGACGACTCAAGAAGTGTTGGAAAGAGACTACGAAAGGATCTTAGCTTTTTGGATATAAGCCCAAGATTGATCCAAGATAGATCTTAATGGAGGTGAAGAATCCATGTAGCCGACCCTTCTTAATTGTGGGAAAAGGCTTTGTTGCTGTTGTTATTGAAGGTCATTATTGTTAACAGCCCAATTGTTGCACATGATTCAAGCAAAAGTCCTAGCTATAGAATCACGAGAAAAAAAATCATATGCATACTATCATCATGTACATCATAGCTGCATAAACGGTATATGTTTCATCAGTGATTGATTCCGTGTTAAATGAACATACAATGGCCCGATATCCCTCATACTATAAAAGGCGATGGATCCTATTGTGTTGGATCTTCATCCAGCACACACAAACACAATGATGTTCAGAATAACAAATCCAAGCCCTATTTATAGACACCAATACAACATCTCAAGTCCTACTCCTATTTTAAGACTTCACCACATATTCCAAATTTGAATATCCGATTCTCATAATAATATGACATTTAGTATCATCATTTCCTAGCAAGGAAACATGCAATCAAGGAAATAATGTCAACCAGGCAAAGATATCTAGTAAAAAGGGGGGCCAAATGAAGGCATAAACAAATTTATGTGCTCCCTTCAGGTTCCTAAATACTAACCCCTAACCCGAAACCAAGAACACCTTACATCATATGGATGTTAGTGTACAGCTTAAAGATCCCATTGGCATTCTCGTGCGAAGATAGGCGAACATCTTCTTCTGAAGGTCTGACACATGTTCAAGTCTATGAACTCTCTTATTTGAGATGCTATTATGTGTGAACACCCTCAGTTACTCAGTAGATAAAAGAACTTTTGATTCTTTCAACAGCACATCTCGACAAAATCTACATCAACATGTCTGTTTGAACAAAGTTCGATCAAGCTCATCATGAACAACTACCAACTACATCTAGCTCGGGTTTTAAGAGCCAGATTCTGTCTTCATGTCTTGGATGTTCATGAGCTCGAACCAAGAACGGAGAGCTGTTTGGTGGCGCACAAGTTGTCACACATAACTCTAAAACCCTAGAAACGATGTGTATCTTAAGTGGTAAGTGCGGTCGCGTGAGTTGAGAGGGGCTGAGAGGGCCCGTTCGGTTCGGGAATAAGTGGGAATAAGGATGGGGAATAAGGAGAATAAAGGTCTTTTCTTTGTTCGGTTGGAGGATAGGAATAAGGAGAATAAGATGAAATAAATGTAGGTAAGGTAGGATAAAGATAGGAATAAGAGTGAAATAAGATGGAATAAGGAGGAATAATCGTACCACGGGAAACCGTGTCGGAAAGAGAACAGATCCCTTATTCCATGGCCTATTCTCCAAACGAACAAGCCCTGATGGTTCAAACCATACCTCTTGGTTTACCATCCCCGCGCATCTGCATGTCTTTTTTTAATCTCTCAAGCTGCAACTAATCTTACTCTTTCTTTTGGTACTAATGATGAATGAACTGCTGATTTTTTTTCCAAAAAGAAAACAAGCTGATACACTTACACCACACTCCACAGCAAGTGATTAAAAACAACAGCATTACATTAAGGCCAGATGATGACCACTGACATCAACTGCGCAAAAAAAACCGCTCCTAAACAAAGGATTAAAAAACAAAGATGCCAAATACTAGAAAACTAATCCTACAAAAAGGGACATGATAAACAAATCCTCGTGATGTTCTACTATGATTAAAAGAATTAAAGTAATAAACAAGAAATGCAAAGAGGCACAAATACTTCTGATAGGGACTTACTTTATCCAATGACATCCAACACAGTAGAGGATCCCTTTCTTCTTCGTCTTCTTCTAAGGCTACTACTTGAAAACGTACTCCGCCTTGAGCAAACACTACACACTCAGCTTCTCCACTCTTCGCCACCCAAATTTTATTCACATCTCCACATCTCCTTCGCAAGAATCAACTACGAGAGATTGGTCAATGACTCGAGGAAAACAGTGCATCAGTAGAAGGGTGGTGGCGGTGGAGATGCATACGAGCGACCCACAATCGGAGGCAATGGACCATAATACGGTGGCGGCTCAATGCAAGGTGGTGGTGGAGGTGGTTCTAAGCAAGGTGGTGGTGGAGGCAAATAAACAGGGGAAGGTGGCGGTGATCCCAGTGGGGGAGGAGGAGAGTATACTGGCGGGGGCGGGGAATGCACAGGAGTGGGTGGAGGTGACGAATTAGGTGGAGGAGGAGGATGGTAAATTGGCGGTGGAGGTGGTGGATTAGGTGGTGGAGGAGGATAGTAAATCGGTGGTGGAGGTGGCGAATTAGGTGGAGGAGGAGGATGGTAAATTGGCGGTGGAGGTGGTGAATTAGGTGGTGGAGGAGGATAGTAAATCGGCGGTGGAGGTGGCGAATTAGGTGGAGGAGGAGGATGGTAAATTGGCGGTGGAGGCGGTGAATTAGATGGTGGAGGAGGATAGTAAATCGACGGTGGAGGTGGGGAATGCACGGGGGGAGGCGAAGGTGGTGAGCTAGGTGGCGGAGGAGGATTGTATGGTGAACTCGGCGGCTGCAGCGGAGGGTTTGGCAAAGGAGGTGGCGGTGAGCGAATGCAATATACAGGCGGCGGTGGAGATGGTGGGGACGGCGAAGGCGGTGGGGGAGGCGAAGGTGGTGGAGGCGGCGGTAATGCCGGAGCGATAGGATTACACTTGAAGGATTCACACCTGATCTTACGAGAGTAGAACTCCCTGCACTGATCCTCACTCCTCTGCCTCTTCCTCCCCGTCAGGCAATTCCAGCGATCATCCACCACCTCCCGACACCTCTCTGGCACCCCGGAGAAGAAATTGCCCGCCAATTCCAACCTCATCAGCCTCGGCAACCCGCAGACACCCTCCGGCACCACGCCGGATAGCCTATTCCTACCCAAATCTAACACCTCGAGCTCCCTCAGACCGGTGATCGAGCCGGGGATCTCCCCCATCAGTTCATTCCGGCTAAGATCAAGGACCGTGAGGCCTTTGAGCAGTCCGATCGAGGCGGGCACACACGATCGCAGCCCGCTCCCGCGGAGCACAATCTCGTTGAGCGTCCGGGACATGTTGCCGAGAGTGTGGGGAAGGCATCCGCGGAAGCGGTTGTTGGCGAGGACGACGACGGAGACCGGGGAGACACCGAGGGATGGCGGGACGGCGGCGGCGAAGCGGTTGTTGTTGAGGAAGAGGGCGTCGAGGGGAAGGCGGAAGAGGGCGGCAGGTAGGGGGCCCTCGAGGTCGTTAAAGCGGAGGTCGAGGTAGCGGAGGGAGGGGAGGGAGAGGAGGACGCTGGGAAAGGGGCCGACGAGGCGGTTGTTGCTGAGGTCGAGCTCGAAGAGGAGGCGGAGGGCGGAGAAGGAGGCGGGGAGGGAGCCGCAAATGCGGTTGGAGGAGAGGTGGAGGAGGGAGAGGTGGGGGAGGAGGGAGAGGCGGCGGGGGAGGTGCGCGGCGAGGTCGGCGTGGTTGAGATCGAGGCCACCGACGACGATGGGGTGTAGGGGGGATGAGGGGAGCGGGGCGCAGAAAACGCCGGTGTAGTTGCAGACGTCGGGGCCGAGCCAGTTGGCGGTGAGGTTGGAGGGGTCGGAGAGCACGGTGGACTTGAAGGCCTGGAGGGCGGTGTAGGAGGATCGGAGGTGGGGGTCGGCGACGGCGGGAGGAGGAAGAGGAGCAATGTGGGCGGTGGTAATGGCGGAAAGGAGGAGGAGGAGGAGGAGGAGGAGGAGGAAGGTGGTGGCGGTCATGGTGGTGGTGGGGAACGGAGATTTGGTGGGGGAGGGTTGCTTGGTTTTTGGGATGTGACACTGACGTGTATTCTTTTCTATTTGGTGCTTTTTCTCTTAGACTCCCCATGAAAATACGGTATTGCAGTGAACTCCCTGTAAACTTTGTATTTACATAAAATTTCTCCATAAATTCTAGTGAGGATTTCATAAATTTTCTGTAAATTTTATATCTATCTTTTCTTTATCTATCAAATCGATCGAAAAATAAGGAGAGATTAATTTAATCTCATTAAAGCAAATCCAGTGATGAAGCACGTGTAAATTTTGAGGGTGATTTTATAAGTGTCGGAAGTGGGCTTAACCACAATACTTTTTTGTAGTCTATGGTATTATCAACTAATTGAGGGGCTTTTATGTTGGAGAAATTCTTTTTTTCTAAAATATCCGCTTGGCAAAAGAAGAAAGAAGCATTTAAATTAGGGATTTTTACACCCATAACCCTCAGTACTTCTGTAATTCGATCATAATCATGTATAATCATGAATTACACCTAGGATCTTGAATAGATACTCTGTTTTACACCTATAACCTTCTGTTAGTTTAATTCATTAACTTAAACAGATAGTTGAATTAATCTAACTATTCTTTCATCTAACGGTTGAGATTAATAAAAAAAGAAAAATAGAATATCATTTGTATTTGGCGATTACAGGAAGCATGCATGGTAGGGGCGGCTTGTTGCAAGCAGCCAGCGGGGGGGACGGGGGTCGAAGGGGAAGCGAGCTTGTTGTAGGCAGCCAGTGAGAGAGAGAGAGACTTCAAAGAGAAAACGAGCTTATTTGCAGGAAGCCAACGAGGGAAAGAGGAAGCGGGCTCGACCGATTGGCAGCTTGCAGAGGGGTCGGGGAAGGGGAAGTGGGCTCAACAGAAGGAGCTTCGGTGGGGTTACGATACAGGGGGTAGGTGGTTGCGCGTTGCATGCAGTGGGATTGGCCTAGTTGCAGGCAGCCAACAGGCTGGGGGGAGGGGCTTTTTGGTGGAGGTTGCGGTACGGTCGACCCGAGGGGGGAGCTGGTGCACGCTGGGAAGGGGGAGGGGGTTGACGACGGGGCAGCTGCATGCAGAAGGGTCAAGAAAGGAGAAGCGGTCTCGACGGGGGCTGCTTTCAATGGAGGAGGAAGGAGGGGAGGTCGACGGTGGTGAGAGGTCGAGGGGAGGAGGTGGTGGTCGACGGGAGGAGGTGGTGGTCGACGGGGAGGAGAAGGTTGTGGTCGACGAAGGGTAGAAAGTGTAAAATGTTTGACGGATATGGTCATAGTTAATAGAACATTAAATGAAAGTTAACTCGGGGGTTGTGGGTATAAGAATTAAGACTATTGAGGATTGTGGATGTAATTTACGATTACAAAATTTTGTGATTGTAATTCGCAAAGTAATCAAGATTATGTGTGCAAAAATCCCCTTAAATTACTATCTTAAAGTGGAAAGAGGCGGTCTCTCAACTACCAGCAGATGGAATATTCTTTACCGAACAGTGAGAACGGTCAGGTGAGCGAAACGGAACGGAGCTAAGTGATGGGACGGTCACGTGCGACGGGAAAACGACACCCGTTCACGCCTCGGTTTCTACGTTGGCTTTTAGGCTTTTTAGTTATATGTTATTTAACTTTCATCCTTCCCATGTTTTCGGGTTCTACGTCGGATTTTAATTTTTTTTATCTAATTTGATCACGTTTTTTTGATACCCGTGAATAAGGGACTTTTTATAAATAATTATTAGAATAATATTAATTAATTAAGCAACCATCAAGTTAAAAAATTTAAAAATATAGCCATCAATCGGCACATGAGGTGCCGATTTGGGAAGTAATGCCCAAATCGGCACCTCAGGTGCCGATTTGGAGACATAAGGGATGCAAGTGCAAAATACCCAATGTGTTTGCCCAAATCGGCACCTCAAGTGCCGATTTGAGCATCCTCCTTGGGTATGTTACATTTCCATCATTTGGGTAATTTATCTTTCATCCATTGTTTGTTATTAACAGTTTTTTTCAACTAGCCTTTTTTGTTATCAAAAGTACAACATTTACCATATAATGTAATTACATTTTAATGGCAAATGTGTATCCTTTCTATTCTTAAATTGTTCTTTTCAAAATATTACCCGAATTTTCAAACATCAAGATGGAATAGCAAACGACCTCCGAGTTGAACGAAAATTGAAGAATATTTAGAGCATTAATCTAAGATTCAATCTATAAGGTTAGATTTTTGAATCAAAATCACAAAAAAATGATTACAACGGGTTGTATGATAATTAATGAATATATAGTATCTAACTCATTGCAATAGAAACTTTTATTCTTAATTATCGTTCATTATATAATATAATTATCGTTCATTATATAATAAATATAGGTGGTTTGATAATTAACGAATTAGATACCAACGAATAAGGGTCTCATGCATCTTAAATATATAATATGATGAAGGAAAAGGATCCAAATATATAATATAATGAAGGTAATATTTTGAAAAGAACAATTTTAGAATAGAAAGGATATACATTTGCCATTCAAATGTAATTACATCCTATGGTAAATGTGTACTTTTGATAACAAAAAAGGTTAGTTGAAAAAACTATTAATAACAAACAATGGATGAAACATAAATTACCCAAATGATGGAAATGTAAAATACCCAATGAGGATGCCCAAACACATTGGATATTTTGCACTTGCATCTCTTATGTCTCCAAATCGGCACCTGAGGTGCCGATTTGGGCATTATTTCCCAAATCGGCACCTCAGGTGCCGATTCATGGTTATATTTTTAACTTTTTTAACTTGATGGTTGTTTAGTTAATTAATATTATTCTAATAATTATTTTAAAAAAAAGTCCCGTGAATAATATAAACTAAGTGCCGTTCGATTCGGGAATAAGCAGGAATAATGATTGGGAATAAGGGGAATAAGGGTCTATTCTCCGTTCGACTGAATGATAGGAATAAGGAGAATAAGGTGAAATAAATGTAGGTATGGTGGGATAGAGATAGGAATAAGAGTGAAATAAGATGAAATAATGGGGAATAGTCGTACCACGGGGAACCGTGTCAGGAGAAAAATGGCCCCTTATTCTCCTCCCTTATCCTTGTACCGAACAGGGCCTAATGGTGATCTGGCCAGCTGTGTTCTCTTACATCCTTTGAAAACTATTTCTGGGATAATTGTAATATGCAAGCAAACTTAAGATTGTAATGCAAAATATATAAGTTAAGGGTGTGTTTGGTTGTCAGGTTACTCGGGTTAAATTGGAGGAGGGTAAATTATTTTTGTATTTCGGTGTTTGGGTAGAAGGTTAAGGGTATGTTCGGTTCGGGAATAAGCAGGAATAAGGATGGGGAATAAGGAGAATAAGGGTATATTCTTTGTTCGGCTGGAGGATAGGAATAAGGAGAATAAGGTGAAATAAATGTAGGTAAGATGAGATAAAGATAGAAATAAGAGTGAAATAAGATGGAATAATGGGGAATAGTCGTACCACTGGGAACCGTGTCGGGAGGTAAATTGGCCCCTTATTCCAGGGCTTATTCTCCTACCAAACAGGGCCAAGGGTCTGTTCGTTTGGAAATTTCACTCTTATTCCTATTTTTATCCAACCTTACCTACCTTTATTTCACCTTATTCTCGTTATTCCTATCTTCCGGCCGAACAAAGAATAGACCCTTATTCTCCTTATTCCACATCCTTATTCCTGCTTATTCCCGAATCGAACGAGCTTATGCCCTAAGGGCCCGTTCGGTAGGAGAATAAGCAGGAATAAGGATGGGGAATAAGGAGAATAATGGTCTATTCTCCATTCGGTTGGAGGATAAGAATAAGGAGAATAAGGTGAAATAATGGTAGGTAAGGTGGGATAAAGATAGGAATAATAGTGAAATAAGATGAAATAATGGAGAATAGTCGTACCACGGGGAACCGTGTTGGGAGGAATATGGGGGCTTATTCCCCTTATTCCATTCCCCCTTAACCTCCTACCGAACACGTCCTAAGGGTTGAGTGGATTTGTTGTGATATGATTGTATTGAAGATTGAAAAAATTATTAGAAGGTGAGCAGTTTATAATTTTTAGACGATATGATGGTATAATATACTATTTTTTGATGAAATAGATAAAATAGAAATGATTTATTTAATGTATAAAAAAGAGAGTGATTGGACCCCACAAGTGAGAGAAATAGTTGATTTTTGAAGGTAAAGCCCCAAAATGAATTATTGGGTACGAGTTTTGTGCATGATGGGGAGACGTGGGAGGCAAGTGACTCGTGACTAGTGGCGAAAGGAAACGGCGAGAAAGAGAGCCTCTTAGGTGTTGGGATGTTTTTTTTCTGAAATTCGATCCCAAAATCTAATCTTATAGATTGTATAAATGCTCTATCAAATTTTTCAAATTTCATTCTAAAACGAACTTATTTGCTAATTTATCATAATGAGGAAGCATTCGATAAGAGATAAGCAACTTAGATTTCCATTTAAAAAAGACTCATTCTTTAAACTATTAAGATAAAATAACAAATAAACTAAATTAAAGTGAATTAAAGGATATACTGAATATTAATCTATGATTCAATATATCATATTAGATATTGAGATCAAATTCGCAAAACAAAACAACAAGGGGTTTTATCACTTGTGCCCCTCCGAGATATCGCAATTTCAGTTATGCCCCTCAAAACTTGCTAATTTATCACTTGTGCCCCTCGGGTTAGTGACCGTCCATCCACAGTGCAAACGGCCGTTAACTTTGAGGACATAGGCGGAATTACTTTAAAAAAAAGGTTAGGAGGTCATTTTACATCATCTTCCTCATCCTCTTCTTCTTCCTCCTCTTGCCCATCCTCTTCCTCCTCCTCCGGCTCCTCCTCCTCCTCCCTCTCTGCCCCCGCCCCTGCCCCGCGCCGCCTCCTCCCAGCCCCACCCCCTCCCAGCCCACCGCACCCTCCCAGCCCGCAGCCCCGACCCTTCCCCAGCCCCCTCGCCTCCCCGTCCCTGTGCTCCCTCCCTTGAGCCGCCCCCTCCCAGCCCGCCGCCCCCTCCCAGCCCGCATCCCCGACCCATTCCCCTGCCCCATCGCCTCCCCGTCCCTGTGCTCCCACACCTGAGCCGCCCCCTCCCAGCCCCGCCCCCTCTCAGCTCGCCGCCCGGCCGCTGCCCCTACCCCCACCCCTGCCCCGCGCAGCCTCCTCCAAGCCCCGCCCCCTCCAAGCCCGCCGCCCCCACCCCTTCCCCTGCCCCCTCCCCGTCCCTGTGCTCCCTCCCCTGAGCCGCACCCTCCCAGCCCCGCCCCCTCCCAGCCCGCCGCCCCCGCTGCTGTCCCTGCCCCCGCGCCTCCTTCGGTTCCTTCCGCCCTCCTCCTCCACCTGTGGCTGAAGCTGAAACTGGAGTTGAGTTTTTTCTTAAATTTTGATAAATTTTTGACTAATTGATTCATAAAAAGTCATCCAAAAATTCAATAAAATTCATCGTTTGATCCGTAACGAGTGATATGTCCGTGGAAATGTAAAAAATTTAGAGATTCGATTGATGCATGAAGGTGTTAGTAAGAGAGAAAAATTATGAAGAGAAGGAAGAAGAGCAAATGGAGGAGGAAGAAGATGAAGGGTATGGACCATAATACCCTTCTTAACCACACCATGGTTTGAATAATCCATGGTTATTTTAATTTTTTGACGATCAATCTGACGGAAGGGCACAACTGGTGACGGAGCAATAAGTTAGAGGCACAACTGATATTACCAAAAAAATTGAGGTATAACTGATATTGCGATATCTCAAAGGAGCACAAGTGATAAAATCCCAAACAACAATGCACGTCTAGATTAACTCTAGTTACAACGCAAGGAGTCACGTTAGATGGGGGCCCGCGCGTGTCACGTGCTGCGGTGCAGGCGCGCTGTCCAGACGGAACCTCGTCCGCGCTCCCCGCGATTCGCGCACGCCCTCACACGTGACACCGCCGGTGCGATTTCTCCTCGTGACCCTATTATATACTCCCCCTTTTATTTTATTATCTATTTAACCTGCGTGGACCCACAACAATTGCCCAAATACTAAAATTGCGCGCGAAATTCCAAGGTACAAATTTGCGAAAAACAATTACGTCTCTAATAATTTTTACAAACTGGGATTTTACAACATGACCCAATATTTTTTATCAATTACACCATAACCCGTAACTTCTTTGCATCTTGTCGACTCTTACACTCCGACCCTTGTAAACATTGTGATCATAAGTCAGCAGATTAGGTTGCTTAGGCCCAAATGGTTTCCTCAAGATTTTGCGTCTACCCTACAATTGAGTATCTTGCGGCAATCGTTACCTTCCATTTACTTGGGACTTCCTCTCTCGTCATCGTCTGGGAGAAGTTGTAATTCTAGGGACATGAAAGATCGCATCAGGATGCTTATTAAAGGTTGGAATTCCAAGGTACTTTCTATGGTTGGGTGTGCTCAGCTCATCAACTTTTGTTGTGTGTGGTGTATTCCTTTATGGGATTGCGGACGCTCATCTTGTCCTTAAAGTCGTTCACCGGCTCGACATGATGTACGCAGATTTCCTTTAGGGTCGATGTCATCATGACATCTCATGGGAGATCGTGTGCCTTCCAAGAAGGAAGGTGGCATGGGGTTGAAGTCTTTTGCCTCCCTTTGCAAAGCTATGATTGCTTCCTAGTCTTGGAGGCTCATTTCTGCGGATTCATCCATCTGAGTCGTCTTTACGCGCAAAAAGTACCTCTACACAGGATCGTTCTGGGAGATTATGCCCTCTCCTTCGGTTTCCTTGTGTGGCGCATCATGTTGGGGAGAAAAATTTCCATCCGTGCTACTATCGGTGGGGATGCACTAGGGATGGTCATGGGTCGGGCTGGGCTGGACTCTCAAGAGATCAGGTACAAGCCCATCTAATATTTCGGGCCTTGAGCTGGGTTAGGCTCGCAAATTTTGGTGTTTTTCGGCCCAAGCCCAGGCCCGATCCATTTCCTTTAGGTCGGACTTGGATCTGGTCGGCTCAAGCCTTGGTTCATTTCACGGTCATGAAAACCACAACACGAGAAATATAGAAATGATGGATGATGCTATACATTCAAGAGAGTATAAAGCTCCTAGCCCCATTATCTGTTTTCTCCCACTGTTCGCGGGACCTAATTTCTTTCATAGTTGGATTTTCATATAAGGTTGGGCTGGATTTGTCTATGATGGAGTATATGCTATCTTGCAACAAGCCATAATAAATCTTTCTACTCAACAATTCATAATTAGTACCATTAAGGTACTCAATTTTCACCATCTCAGTGACAATAGTCTTGCTTTCATATCCATCTAATGAAATAAATATAAGGTTGGAATAAGATTGTGTAATGTTTTGGAAATAAGCAAGTGACTTTTTTCAATATAACCTTTTCCCACTTTTTATTTTAAAAAAAATATAGCAAAAAATATTTTCAATGATGATGGATTCTATAAAGAAGTTAATATAGGAAACTGTTTAAGCAATAAGAATGAGAGAGTACAAGTTTTTTAACTTAGGCAAAAAAATTATCCCCAACCTTTTTAAAAAAACAAAAGCCGTGTTTGTCAACAGGTCAACGGAAAAAAAATCAAATTGCAGGGTAATATATCCAAATTATAAACCAAAAGGCTTTCAAAGTTTAATACATGATTTGTTTAAAAAACGTTAAAGCCAAAGAAACAACGGGTGGGTAAAAAAAAATTAAAAAAATAGGAAGGAGGCACGCGCTGGATTGTAATAATAAAAAAATTAGGGGTGAGTCTGCAATTCTGTAAGCTTAGTTAACGAAAAATTACCAACTGCTTTGAATAAAAAAACTGAGAATTACGGGGGTGGGACTGTAATTATTTAGACAATAAAAAAGATTTTTTTAATAAAGCAAAAAAACTTTTAATCACCTTAAAAAAGAGTCAAATAAAAAAGGGATATTTACACCCATAATCCTGAGCAGTTCCGTAATTACCCCAAGAACCTTCGATAATCACGAATTACATCCAAAACCCCGAATAATGCATAACCTTTATATGGCATAACCCTGTCCGAAGTTCCATTTTAATACTCCGTTAACTGTGATGGAAAAAGTCATATGGTGAGCATTTTACCCTTCGAAAGAAATCATTTTTATAACATTATGCCATTTGTAAGTCAAACAAAATGATGGCCCCCTCTTCCTGACAAGCCTAAGGCCGTCCTCGACAAGCAACTCCCTCTGCCCCGCATGTCCACCTTTCGGCATGCGATCTCCATACCCTCCCGCTCGCTCCCGGCAAACTTCCCCCGAGCTCCAGCCCCCCTCCCAGGGTTCCTCTTGGAGCCCCTACTCGAATCCCACAGACCCCCTCTAGCCTGCACCCCAACCAACAACCCCCCCCCCCCCCCAGCCCTAGTCGAAGCCACCAAGGAGCCAAGCGCCAACTCCTGAAGCCCCCAAGCCCGTCCCTGCTTGAAGTGGTAGCCGACCTCCCACGCTTGCGCCCCTGCTCGAACCCCTCCTCGTCCCCCACGCGCCCACTCCCTCGACGGAAACCCCCTGCCCACCCCTGCTCGAAGCGCACCCCCACCCACCCTCGCAAGGAGCCCACGTCCAACTCCGGAAGCCCCCAAGCCCCCCACCTCCCCAACCATCCCCCCCCCCCCCCCCCGGCCCTGCTCGAAGCCGTTGAGGATCCCCGCGCCCAATTCCTGAAGCCCCCAAGCCCGTCCCTGCTTGAAGCGCCAGTCAACCTCCCACACCTGCGCCCCTGCTCGAACCCCTCCTCGCCCCCACACCCCCTCTCCTAGTGGAAACACCCCTGCCCACCCCTGCTCGAAGCACACCCCCACCCACCCTCGCGAGGAGCCTGCGTCCAACTCCTAAAGCCCCCACAGCCCCGTCGCCCCGGCGAAACCTTCCCCCCCTACCCATCCCTACTCAAGGTGCACCCCCACCCCCTCGCGAGCAGTGACGTCCCTGACATTTCATGGGCCCTAGGCAAAAGAGAAGAAAAGGGCCCCTAATAATTTAATTTTTTTAATTTGTAAATTTCTTATAAATAAAGTTCTTTAAATTTTACAAAGAACTATGTATGTTTATGATCAACGAGCATCAAATAATAAGTAATGAATTAATATTATAAAAAATAATTTCTACAATCGAAATAGACATCTATGGATATAATGCAACTCAAGAAACATAAATACAAATAAAAACTATGGGCAATAGCTATCAAAAAAATGTACGGCATTATTTTTTTAAGTTAGGATTTTTTTGAACGTTCGAGCACAAAAGCACATATATCCATTAACTACAATAACAAAAATATTTAAAATCATTAAGAGTTTCTTCTCTTAATGTCTATTTTCCATATCATATAGGCCAGAAAAAATAAAGATAGAGAATGATAATATTCAAGAAAGAAGCACTAAACAATTAATTACAATAAAAATAATACATGATTTAAACAGACAATAAAATAATAGTTATGGAAAAAATAATCAAGTCATCAGTTTTTATTTGACAGCGGTAATCAGGCCAAGTTGATAGTTTCTAATTAACAGTCCAAGATTCAGAACATGTATATGTTAATAAAAATAACTTCTCAATCACAACTAGCATTAATCTTGAAACCTAAATTAAATAATAAAGATTTAGTTTTAACGGAAAATAAAATAAGTTACCTAAAAAGATTAGTTTGATGTTATTCACAATCCAACCATAAAATATTCTTAACACAAATATAAAACTGACTATAATGACAATTAAAATTTGAAAAAAGGAAACGTATGTCATGTGATTGAGCAATGAGAGATGAATTTTTTTGTAAAAAAGAATAACAACAATTCAAGTGGTTACACCACATTCCCAAGCCCCTGCAATGTGCAATAACTATTCATTTTGTAATTTCTTAAAAAGAGATGCTTTACAATTATACAAATATGATGAGTAGATGTGTGAGTCCACAAAATAATCGTGATTTGTGGATCTAAGGGAAAAAATTACAATGCACAAATATAAAAAATACTATTAACTGAGGCCGTGATTTGCAGGTGCCCAACAACAACAACTAATCATAAATTGAAGCAGGAGAAATTGCAGCAGTGGCAGAAATCGCAAATTACAAGAGGAGGAGGTCATATTTGTCTCCAAAGGACACATTTAAGTTCAATGTGGGGTTTTAATTTTTAAGATATTAATGTGGCAATGGGGAACCCTTTTTAGGCATTTAGGAATATGAAGAGCCAAATGACACGTGCAAATGTAAATAATTAATAGACTTGTGTAGCCATTTAGATATTGGATTGATATTTGACAGGGATGAAAACGAATGCGGATATATCTAAATATCCTCTTACAGTATTCGAAAAATTACCGGATACGGATATCCGTATCCAAATATTAATCGAATACGGATCGGATATGGATATGAATTATAAAAAAATTTCGGATATGGATGCATATATTGTAATGGCTTGAATATCCGAATCCGGATATCAGAATAAAATATTTAATATAATTTTATATATTCGTTAATATAATACAAGGCACAACCCTATGTTATTATATTAGTATTATATACTATATAATACAATATATCAATGATACTAATAAACTTCTGTTTATTTAGGGATGGGCATGAACAAAAGTTACGAAACTATATCCCCTCTTTTGCTTCTGGTTAAGAATGCATGTCACCTCGATGATCCCTTTTGTCACGATGCAACTTATTTATATTTTATTGCTAATTTTTAAAATCATTGTAAACTTTGATTAAATATCAATTCGTATTTGTATGTGATCATTAATAGACCCGTATTTGGATTCCATGTTTATTGGATTCATATTTGAAGTCACTCTTTTATTGGTTCATATTTGGATTAGCTCTTTATTTAGTCTGTATTCGAGTTCGCTCTTTATTCTATGCATATTCGGATTCGATAAATATCATATTCGTTTCTGTATCCGTATTTTTAAGGATACGATTTCCAATGCATATCCGAATCATATCCGTATTCGTATTCGTATTTGATAGAGATGAAGCGAATATGGATATAGAAATAGGCATATCTGATCCGTATCCGATCCATTTTCATCTCTAGTATTTGAAACAAAAATAATAAAAACTAATTATATGTAGCCAATTTAAAAATGGGCCCCCAAAATTGCGGGGCCCTGGGCCATTGCACCTCGGGACTAAGCTCAGGGACGACCCTGCTCGCGAGGAACCCGCGTCCAACTCCTGAAGCCCTCCCCCACATGGAAGCTTGACCCCTCGCCTAGAAGCCGACTTCCTCTTTCGTTTTTTTATTAATCCCAGTCGTTAGATCAAGGATTGGTTAGATTAACTTAGCTATCTGGTTAAGGGACTAAACTAACGGAAGGTTATGGGTATAAAACGGAGCGGTAACTCGAGGTACTAGATGTAATTCGTGATTATCGAAGGTTCCTGAGGTAATTATGGAAGTACTCAGGATTTTGGGTGTAAATATCCCTAAAAAAAATTATTATCCACGTTAAAACTCTTTTTTTAAAACTTAACCAAAAACAAAAGTTGAAGCAAAAAATAACAAAAAGATTTACGTTTAACTTTGCAAGTTTTCTCGTAAAACGTGACCCTAAAAAAAGGGAAAAAATGTTAACACGAAGAAGAAATAATGTGGCGGGGGGATTTCACATGTTTTTTAATATATATGAAAATCAATCCCTGGTGAATTTCAGCAGACTAGACAAAAAAAACTCTAACAAATCAAAGTTCACGTGATTATTGCAGGCTTTTCTACTACAATGTACATAACAAAAGTAGTCTTCATGTTTTAAAAAAAATACCTCAGATTAAACTCGTGTTAGGGTTTGAGAAACACGGATGTGTTGGGCGGCGAAGCGAGGAAGACGAATCAAGCTGCGTCAGCAGTAACCGCTGTAAGGGAGACGTCGCAAGAGTCGATGATCGAAACGGATCACGATATAGCTCTGATACCAGGCAAAGATCGACATGGTATGTCGCCACTGATCTTCTTCCTCTGTTGAGAATGAGAGAGAATGAGAGAGAGGGGTGGATGGGGGCTCCCTTACTCGAGGTGTTGCTTGGATTGCTTCTCCTCCTGTCGGGGGTCTATTTATAAGGCGTGAGCCCCTCGAGCCATCTTCCCCACCGTCCCCACGTCCACACAATGTTTTTCCGTCAGATCCGGTCATCCCGCAACCGTCGGCCGCGAAACGGCCAGGGTGCGGTTGTTGACCACTTAAGTCATTCACCGGGACCATTCAAACAAAGAGAAGAATTACGCATCCCTAAATCAAGTGCAAAAAAAGAAGTTGCAAGCTTAAGAATGTCCGTATAAAGTAGCTATTAAATCATGCATAAGAATATAAGATGTCTACATAACATCTAAGTTTGCACATATCTTGAATCTATAACAATGGCTAAACATTAGTAATATTTCAATGAGAAAATAATGGTTAAACAGTAGTAACATCACTACTTCAACAATCGTATACAGTAGTCCTTAGTAGGCAAAACGTCTTGTCTAAGGTCCATGCCCATGTTCGGGCTGGATTTTGGGCTTTACCCTCAAGCCCACTTCGGGCCATTCCTCGGGTCCTCGAACGGGTTGGACCTTAGGTTGGGTCAGGTTGGGCCGAGCCAAGCCCGAGTCCGACCCAAAGTAATTTTGGGCTGACATTTTAGGCCCAAGCCCGGCCCAATCCTCTATTAGGCTTGGGTTGGGTCGGGCTTTTTAGGCCGAGCTTCGGGCTAGGCTGGGCCGACCCACCCCAATGCTCCCTAGGATGCACCGCCTTATGTTTGAGTGCACTCTCCAAAGGGCTTACTCTCCTTCGCGGATGCATATGATCTTCTTCGTCCCAGGGCCTCGACGCTTGCCTGGGCTTCTATCATTTGGGCTCGTGGTACGTCCTCCAGATTCTCCCATGTGCTCTATCGTGCTATTCTAGAACAACTATCAACCACTGACAGACTTGCTAATTTTGGCATGAATATTCCCTCCACCTGCTACCTTTGTTGGAATGTTCCCGAATCTTACACGCTTCTTCTATTCCAATGCCCGTTCTCATCCGACCTATGGATGGGTACTTGTGCGAGTCTAGGGTTGCTAGCGCCTCCAGTCCTCTCTCTTCCTGAAACGTATCCTGGATTGTTGGCATCGGGGACACGTGTTCCCGCTTAGCCGTGTCGACCCTTATTGCAGTTGTAGTCTATTCTATTTGGGACGAGAGAAATCGAAGATAGACATCGTCGGATACCCTTTCGGCCGCTTCCATCATCGACAACATTGTGTGTATTATCAGCTCGATTAAGAAGAATTGATGGAACTCGGGTTTTATTTATGTTAGGTTCCGTCTTGCATATATCCCTCACAGAACTGTATTTATGTTATACATTTGGCTACTGGATAGCCTCTTTTGTTTTGTATGTAAATTTTTTTGATGGAATACACACATACTTATTACTTAGCAAAAAAGAGTCAGCAGATTCCATTAAAAATATACCAAATCTATCCTTTTTGTTTGTTAAATCAACAAACCAATACTATTCTCATTCCTCTCCTAACCCCCCCCCCCCCCTCCCCACCACCTCACACACACACAACCCCTGACATTGCTGCTCGTGAACCACCTCTTCCTTCGATGATCGTCCACATCCGTCGGCATCCCCTTACCCCGCCCTCGTGATGTCGCCTCCCCTTCCCTGATTTGCTCGCGAGCCGTCACCTCTTCACATTTTTCATCCTCTGCTCATCCTTCTTGTTTGGTTGCTCGATTGGATTGGATTGGATTGGGTTATCCCTGTGAATAGTAAACTGAGAAGGATTGAGAGGGTTGGAAGGAGGGACCCAACCCACCAATCAAACAGGCCCCAGTCGCTCATTGCCTCCCCCCTCCACTTTCCCGCACCACTCCTGTTTGTTGTTGCCTTCCCCACCAATCCATCACCAACCTCTTTATTAGGGTGGATCATTAGATCAGACTGGTCCGGACTTAATGTATATATGGGTCGGGCTCGAGCCTTCAATATTCTAAATTTTAACCTCGACCCGACCCGCCTCCCCAATGTTATGAATGTGCATTTTGTCTGTACCCAAGCTAGAGGTCTACTTTGAAGCCCATATATCGATTTGAAAAAGATTTCAAATCAGATGTATATCCTTCACGAATCTTGAAGGACATACAGTTGTATAAAAGTGAACCAATAGCATTGTAAATCCGTAGAGAAACAAAGCAAGAATCTGAAACTAAAACCAGCCTATCAACACAGTGTATGCTGAAGCTCTAGCAGAAGAAGACATTGGGAGCTTCGAATCAAGCTAAAAATGAAACAAGGCTCCAATCAACACTTGAATATTAATGTTTTGGGATTTTTATTCGGCCTATAATTTGGATATGGAAAGTTTTTTTGTTGAAGATTGGATGATCAACCAAATTACAGCACAATGGTCACCGATTCGGAGATGCGCTGATCGGAATCTGTGGGTCTTGGGCTGGGCTTTGGTCCTTGATTTACGAAAAATGTCGTCCTCAACTCGCACTGCATGCTGCTGCTCCCATGGCCCCACCATGAGCCCTCTTGCCCTCGTTCGCTCGAAGAACCCGCACGATAGGAGGTCCTCCACGTGGCCCTCCGCGGGGATCACGAACATCTGGGAAGGATCCTCATCCTACGGCGACCACACCACCTAGAGGAATTGTTATCAGCTACGCTCCAATCCGGTGGCGTTCTCCTTAATCTGCTCTACAAATAGCTTGCCCAGGATGTCGCAGCACATGAACACCATGCTGCCCCTCGGTGGGTGTCGAGGCATCGGTCCGAGGTTCCACCTGATACATTACGATGAGCAAGCTGACACAGTGGATTGGAAGGGTGGGCCGTTCTGCATCTACAATTGAGACAACTCTGAGGTGGTGGTCAGTGTGGGGTGGATGGAGGAGGAGGGAGGATTGGGGTTTTTTTTCCTTTTCTTTAACTTTTTGGTTAACTTCTGTCTTAGGATCGCGGATTGGTTAGATTAACTCAGTCGACTAGTTGAGTTAATGAACTAAACTAACAGAGGATTACGAGTGTAAAATGGAGTATTTATTCAAGGTTCTGGATGTAATTCATGATTATCAAGAGTCCTTGAAGAAATTACAAAATTACTTAAGGTTATGAGTGTAAGTACTCATTTTATTGATACGAATTTTTGGAGTAACGGAAAAAATAAGGTTACGTGTATTGTAATATTAGTTAGATAGATAAGTTTAATGTGATGCAATAAAGTGCTCGATATTATGCCTACGAAAAAATTGAAGTTTTTGCATAATATTAATAATTGTATACGGATGTCCATATTAAAATTTCAATCAATATATTAGAGAGGAGGTTGGATGGAGTATAATATTTAGGCTAATTAAACATATATATATTTACTATTTTTAAAATTAAAATTGTCGAATAGATACGTTCTGCAGGGAGGACAAAAATGATTGACGACAAGTGATCCAAGATTTTGCTAGAATGTCAATTACAAGGAATAAACTTTTGGTTGGTTCAAGATATCTCTTGGTCTGTTTGGTTGCTGGGTTGGGTTGGGTTGAGGTACCCCTGTTAATAGTAAACTGTGAGGAGGTAGGGAGGGTTGGAAGTACTCCAACCTTGTGAGTGAATGTGTAGACTTTTATTTAACCTACTTAATCCTCAAGATCGAATTGAAGGAGGCAATTTCTATGTATAAAAGCTACCGAAGTGTGTTTAGGCTAAGTGACGGAGTATTAGGTATGTGAGGCAAACACAAGTCCCAAACTAAAGTATTTTATGTTTTTTGAGGTTTTTTATTTTTCTAATGATTATTTTAAATTTATATTTTTCATATTTTATTTTAATATTTTTTATTTTTAATTGATATTAGAAAAGGTTTTTATGTTTTTATAAAAGGATTTCAGAATTTTATAGTTTTTTGAATTTTTAAATACGATGATACTCAATAGGTAGAGAAATAAGTAGAAAATATTTTTGGATTTTTAAGTATGAAAGGTGTTTTCGAAGTGGATATTTGAGTTTTATTATTAAGATTTTTTATAAAATATAATTTTCGATCAAACTATATCCAAAAATCCTAAAACTCTGGCAGAAATGAAGAATGATGAAATTAATGTTCGATAACTTTTTGGAATTTTTAATGCAAAATGAATTAATTATGAATTAAGGATGCATGTGAGGTGATTTTCTGTAAATTAATTTTAATAAAAAGAAGGCTAAATTATTTTTCAGAAATAAAATCATCTTAGATAAGTCTATGTGAGAGATATCCATACAAATTAATAGATCTTAAAAATAATCGATCTACAACATACTAAAAATTAATTACTCAAATCATCAATTAATTTATTGAGATCTCGATATGCATGCAAATGCATTGAAATTTGGGACAATGTAAAACAAACTAAAATATACCTACTGTAAATTTTTTGAAATTTTTGAAGCAACGATTAATTTAATATCAATAAAAGATCACACAATGGGTAAAATATGTTATTTTCCACAAAAATAATTATATTAAATCAACCATAGTCCACAAAATTCAATCAAACATCCACGTGATAGAGAATAAGTTGACTTACAAAGTACGGTTTTTAAAATGATAAAATGAGACTCAAACTAGTACCCAGAGACAGATCCTAAATGCATTTACGAAAAACAAATAGAAAAGGAAACGTGTAAATGCAAGTACCTATGAGGTGTTTTATTGCAAAAGTTCCAGAAAGGCACATGCACCTCACGTGCCTCCTAGAAGGAAGGGACCTGCTAGTGATTACCGAGCAGGGGGGCATCCGTCCCATTTAGGGGTGTAAACGAACCGAACCTAAGCGAACCTACCCAGGTCCGGTTCGGTTCGTTTATTAGGTATATAGGTTCGGGTTCGGCTCGATTCGATAAGATTAAAATTATGTTAAGGTTCGGTTCGATTCGATTGAGGTTCGCGAAGGTTCGGTTCGGTTCGTTAAAGGTTCGATTATTTACGAAGTGAATGGGCACAAGTTAAGTCCATGAAGGTTCGATTCAATTCGTTAAAGGTTCAATTATATTCAAAGTGAATGTGCACAAGATTGTAATAAACGAACAGAACAAATGCCTTATTTCAAGCACAATTTAGGCTTATGTATATGTGAAGTGTGTCGTCTCCTTTTCCAACCTTTACCTCTAATTGAAAATAATAGTCCCTCTACAAATAGCATTCCCATTATCTCTACAAATAAACATAGAGCCGTAAAAAATCACAAGATGAATTGAATTGCCAGAAAATCATAACTCAGATATGTGAAGTATATACCATTCTTTGCATTGTTTGTGCCAAAATCATAAAATGCCGCAAAACAATCCACAAACAAATAAATGCATCTCTGCATAGTATCCTCATTCCTCATAGTAAAGCAACCATAAAATGTTATAATGTCATGATATAAAAACTTCACAAATGGTACCATATAAAAGGTTCATATGATAAAAGTACTCAAAAATGTTTCTTCCAAAATGAGCTTCATAGTATCCCAACATATGGATGACATCTACTTGCATTTAACATCATCAAATGCTCCACTATCCATGCTTTGATGAGTGATTTTTTCATTATCAAACACCTGAAAAAAGAGTCAAAATCAAAAGGGTTACCAAAAATAATATAAACCTTAAATTTAAAATGTTATAATGTCATGATATAAAAACTTCACAAATGGTACCATATAAAAAGTTCATATGATAAAAGTACTCAAAAATGTTTCTTCCAAAATGAGCTTCATGGTATCCCAACATATGGATGACATCTACTTGCATTTAACATCATCAAATGATCCACAATCCATGCTTTGATGAGTGATTTTTTCATTATCAAACACCTGAAAAAAGAGTCAAAATCAAAAGGGTTACCAAAAACAATATAAAACTTAAGTTCAAAATAGAGCTTAAGAAGATATTTGACTATGTTATCATTTTGTATTATACCTAAACATCAGATAATATGGCGCTGAAGTCTTTGGGAAAAGAAATTTCTAATTCTTCTTCTTCTAAGTAATCTCCCTGTCAGAATAGAAAAAAGAATTACCCTTGAGAATATATTTGACTGTGTTATCATTTATAAATTGTTATTTTGGATTGAGTAGAAAGAGGTTATAAGAACTTACCGTTGGATTAGGAGCATCTTTCATACCTTCCCGGATCCAACTACCAGTGCAAACTAGTGCCTCAACTGTTTTGGGGAGTAGGGAGCTTCTATATGGGTCAAGAACACGACCTCCCGCACTAAATACAGATTCTGAAGATACAGTTGTAATGGGGATGTTCAAAATATCACGTGCCATTTTTGATAAGAAACGGTACTTGATGGAATTCACCCTCCACCACTCCAAAACATAAAATTCCTGTTCGCTGAGCTCATTTTCTGCAACATAAAGACCTTCCTCCAGGTATATGATGAATCTCGTATTCATCAATCTAAATCTCATTTATTAAGCTCAAAACCCTGAAAATCAACAGCATATTTGCATCTATTCTGCATAATTAGCATTAGTGCATGATTTCATAAGAATTGCATTTTAGCACAAAAATCTGCACAAAATAAGAAGCCAAAAATCCAAGCCAAAATGACCTGTAAATAACCTAACTTCCTGGACTTTTAACTCTTTCATGCTAACTCCGAATGAGTCAAAACCACTTCCACTGTGTACATATCACTAACAAGAATAAAGGAAAAATACAAAAAATAACTACCCTGAATAAATGAACCAAAAACCCAAACCCTAATTTCAGGATTTTCGGACTAAAACCGTCATATCTCCCTCATCCAGTATCCGTTTTAATCCTACTCACTTTTGAACTAATGTACATTCAATTACCTTCAAAACAAGACCAAGTTCAAGTGAATCGGAGCTCATATGTGAAAGTTGGGTTTTGGGCCTCTTTTGTATATTGTATATTTTAGCTATTTTTTGACCTAATATTTTATGTACATATTTTATCAATTAATAAAAATCCAAAAAAAAATAGATTAAGGTGTCTTTATTTACTCTTGATTTTTACCATATTTTTCCAGATTTTTACCTATTTTAAAAATGATAAAAAAATTTACAAAACCCCAAAATCAAGGTGTTCTATGTACATGGGAAACCCCAAAAATACCACTTTGTGCAAATGATCGATTTTGGTTTTGGTGTCTTCATGAAAGTTGTAGATCTCATCGAGACGAGCGATTTTCGTGAAGAAATTTTTTGATTCGAGGTCAGTTACTATTTTTTATTGATTTTACAAATGTTTTATTTTCGGAATTTTCTGGTGCTAACATGTGGCAGCACCTGGTGCCGCCACGTGTCAACCAAAAAAAATTAAATAAATTAAAAAATATAATAATAATAAGAAGAAGAAGAAGAAGACTGCACATGTGCAGCGCACATGCCCCCCCCCCCCCCGCACGCGCCCTGCACGCGCATCCGCCTTCAGCCCTCTGCGGGCCACGTGGCAGCACAAAGATCGTCCGATCTCATCAAATCGGACGGTGCTTGTATTAGTCCTACCTCCCGATCTCCGCCGCCCTCGAATCTCGGCGCCCCGCAAATCTCGCGCCACAACGCCTCCCTCAATCTCGAATATCTCTGATCTTCTCTTTCCTCTTTCGTCCTCGTCAAATCTCACAATCTCGCCATCCCCTTGCGTCGCCTCCGATCTTCAATCGCGCCCAATCAAATCTCGGCCGACCGCTTTCCATCTCCGGCGAACTACTCCTCGGGCTATAAAAGCTTCGCCATTACGCACTTCCCCGACATCCGCCGCTTGCACGAGAGTCTAGGAGCCGGTGTGACAGGCCGCTTCTTCCCCTTCTCCGGCGAGGTCCGAGCTTCACCAGCTCGTTGCAGCGCCGCCAAGTCGACCTGCTCTGCTCCGACGATCGACCGTCGAGCCCATCCTCTAGGTATCCTCTCTCTCTATCTCTCTCTCTTTCTTTCTCTATCTCTCTTCTCCGCCTCGCTACGCCACCGCCATCCAATGCCTTCAACATCTCCAGCCATCTCCGCTTCGCCTTCACCGGCATCGCAAGCCACCACCAGCAACCTCGCCTCGGTCGGTCATCGACTTCTTCGCCGGTCAACATCGACGCTACGCCCGCATATCCACCACCACTCCGCCGATCTCGTCTTCTCCAGTAACCACCTCCGCCGACGATCCTCTGCCCCAACGTCCGCCAGTCGTGTGTCGGCCATTGGATCATCTTCAGCAATGCCGCACTCCACCGACACCGAAGCTCCTCCCGGAGCAACTCCTCCGCCTTTGCCGACTCGCTGCACCACCGGCCTACCTCCGCCTCGACGAGCACCGCTGCAGCTTCACCAGCCACCGGGAGTGAGGCTCGAGGCCCTCCCCACGTGCAAGGCACGTGACGGGAGGGAACATGTGAGCAGCATCCGTCCTTGGGGTCACGTGCTTTGCACGTGACCTTGGGTAATTTGCAGGCCACCCTGGGTCCCTCAAATTGCGCCCAGACCCCCACCGACCAGGTCACGTGCTTGTAACGTGACCTGGTGGTCATTTTGCAGAGACACCCTCCTGAGTTTTGGTAATTACGCGTATACCCCCCCTATTGCACTGTTCTATTTATTCTGTTTATTTATATTGCATCTGTACCCCTGTGATCTCCCTCAGTTTTAAACCTCTTTATTGCTTTATTTATCTAAAAAAATAGCATGATGTTTGTTAAATAATCCTCTACACTTTGCCATATTGTGGGTAATTTTGTGTTTAATGGTTAATTAATGAATAATTGTTTTGTGGAAATTGTCGTATTTTGCCCATTCCTTGCTCTGAAATTGATAGTTGATTAACCATTGCTCTAAAAATCCCCGAAAAATCAAATATTGTAGAGTTAATTGCGCTTAACATTGTGCCCGAAAAGATTTGCATTTGCATGCATACTTTGCCTTGTAAAAATTATTTTGCACATTTCAGTGTTTGAATTTTAATAGGTATTAGATCTCACATTTTTGACGTTTACGATTTTTCTGAGATCAATCACCTAGTGATAAATCTTAGATAATTTTGTTCCTCGAAAATAAGTAGGTTTAGTGTTTATCATAATTAAATATTGAAATTCATTCTGTTTGCATTTGGAATCCATAAAAAATTCATATTGCATCCAAAAATTCCAAAAAAATATTGATCATTCATTTCATCATATTTTACATTGTGGCCAAGTTTCATATTTTTCGGACATTATTTGAACGTAATTCACATTTTAGTCCCTAAAATAGGCCGAATTTGCATATTGCACCCTCTATTGCATTGAAAATTCTAAAAAAAATCGCCTCGAAAACCGAACACGAACTTTGATAGACTTAATTCTAGGTTGTTCCTTTGCCTCCTTGTGATCGACCTTGGAACTTGCACAAGTAAAATAAACATAAAACCACGAGATTAAAATTTGAACATATTTTGTGTGGTTATTTTCTTGACCGTTTCCGATTGTCGCCTACAACGCACGACACATAATTTTTACGCACGACACGATAAAAACACATTTTTAAACCCGGCATTTCCGGATCCGTCAGATGGCGCCGTTGCCGGGGAGGCAAACGGCTTAGATTTTTGTCTTAAAATTTTCGTTCGGTTTTCCGCATTCGGATAGTCTGACCCCCGAATTTCGCATTGTAAATTTCATTTTCTGCAATTTATTTTCAGCACTTATTTTTCATATCTTTTTGAGTCGCTCTCTTACATTTTCTCTCTTATTTTTTTACGAGGTACTTTGTACGCTGAGCGGTTTTTCAAGAACCGACGCAACTTCACCGACTTTTGCAAAAAACCACAAATAAAATTAAGATCGAGTCGTGAGAGAGGGTAGAGTCTAGGTTTATGTCTGCAAATTTTAATTTTTGTAATTAATTGCTTATTTACAGCGGTGTCCGTTTGGACTCTCGCATGTGTAGAAAGATCTCTGACTTTATTCTGTGGTGTGTCGTGGCCTGTTTCACTCTCCGGTGAGGGTGGGGCCCGACTTGAGTGGCGATTAGGATAGACCTGCACATACGGCTCTCAGAGCATTTATATTTTTGCTTGTGTGCTCGTAGGATCTTAAGCCACACTGCACATTAACTGAGACGCATATAGATCGTTCAACTTAGCCAAATTTAAATCAATTCTTCCCGCTAATAGAACTTTCTGCTTAGGTGCGGTTTTTCATCGGCTTGCATTGCATTTAGAATAATTTTTAAATTCTGTCTAGCATCCCACATGGAGATTGCGAGGATTCACTGTAAGTCTTCTAACTAAGCATTCATCATAGTTTTCCGCGTGCATCGGCTTTTCCTGAATTCCTCTCTCTTGTTTTATAACATAACTTTAAAGGAAATTGGGACTGGACGGTAGACGTGTATTTGTGCTCATCTAATTTTTCAGTGAACACCTCATCAAAATCGAGACTGCTAAATATAGCTGATCTTAAAGAACCTATAAAATCAAGAATTTCTGCGGGAGAGCAACCCCGACCTTGAATGTTCTATTTATCTAAGTGAGCGAGAGATGACACTTAAGGCTAGAGCCCAAATCCGAAATTTCAGCTCACTAACAAGATTGTCTTTTCACCATTTAAAATTGACAAGATAATTGGTCGAACTCTTACGACCTTCACTATGTGAGTTGGTGAACCAAAATTTTGTATTGTGTTTGATCTGTGCGTAAAGCTTAATACCTCACTAGTACTTAGATCAACGTCCATACACCTCCTGATAATCTCTTGAATTCGAGAATGGAAAATTGTGGTAATTTCTGTTCGAACTCAGCGAACCCTTTTCTGACCACCACAAACTTTCCAGTCTCAAATACTCTGAGCCACTCTTACTCAGAACCACCTTGGTTTCAGGGACACTTTCCCCTGGAACCCTCATCTTATAATTCTCTTCAAATATTGACTCATATTTTTCACAATCTGAAGGTGAAAAGAAGAACTCACAAAAAATGCCTCCAAAGAAGACTAATCCTGAAGATGACCTCAATGAAGATCCGATTCAAATGATTATCGCAAGACTAGTTGCATCTGAGCAGCAGCAAAATTTGATGAGGGAACAATTAGAAAGAATGAATGCAGAGGAAGAACCACCAATGGAGGCTGCATACAATCCCGAGAAATATAGAGTCATAAATTACTTGCAGCTACCTCAGCCTGAGGTTCACCATGAACTGAAGCCACACTTCATGAATCAATTACCACAATTTCATGGTAATTCGGATGAAGAACCTTATGAATTCTTGCGTGATTTGGAGCTAGTATGTTCTAATCAGCGGCATCCACATGTCAGCCAAGACTACATTCGTCTCACTGCATTACCTTTCGCCTTGAAGGGTAAGGCAGATTACTGGGTGAAAAATTTGGGAGTGACGGTGACCACCTATGATAGGTTCAAGAACCTATTCTTGAAAAAATTCTACCCCTTGAGTCGAACCAATCAAATGAGGACTCGCATCACTAGCTTCTCTCAGATGCCAAATGAACCACTTTGTGATGCATGGGATAGATTTAAAGATCTGCTGCAAAAACGACCCTGCCAAGGTGGATTGATCAAGAAACTTGAGCCACCAATCAACGTCAAGTCAGTGCGGTCTTTTCTAGGGCATGTTGGATTTTATCGAAGGTTTATCCCTGATTTTTCAAAAATTGCCTGGCCACTGACTGAGCTCTTAGGGAAAGACACCGAGTTTATTGTAAATCACAAGTGTCTTGAAGCCTTTGAGCTCCTCAAAAAGAAAATATGTGAATCGCCAATATTACAAGCTCCTGACTGGTCTCTTCCCTTTGAGATCATGACTGATGCATCGGTTTTCGCTGTCGGAGCTGTGCTTGGACAAAGACGGGATGGAATCCCTTATGCGATTCACTACGCGAGCAAAGTATTGGATCCTGCATAGAAAAATTATACAGTGACTGAAAAGGAAATGCTCGCGGTTGTTTGGGCCCTTGAAAAATTCAGATCATATATATTGGGCTCCAAGGTGACAATTTTCACTGATCATACGGCAATTAGATACCTCATGGATAAGAAAGATGCCAAGGCACAGCTTTTGAGGTGGATCTTGTTAATCCAGGAATTTAATTTGGAGATCAAAGATAAACCTGGAATAAAGAATGTTGTTGCTGATCACCTTTCCCGAATTGAGAAAAATGATTATCCTGACACTGGACCTATTAAGGAGACTTTTCCAGACGAATCTGTGTGCGCTATTGATTCAACCCCATGGTATTCCAATATCGTGAACTATCTTGTCTCCAAGAAGGTTCCCTTTGGTTGGACCAAGAGAATGATTGATGAACTAAAGTCGGATTCAAGAAAATACCATTGGGACGATACTTTTCTTTTTTATGAAGGAGTGGATTGTGTCTGGAGAAGATGTATTCCTCAGGAAGAATACCAGAGTGTCCTCACACATTGTCATACTCTCGAGGCTGGAGGGTACCATTCGGGAAAGAGAACCGCACACAAGGTACTCCAATGTGGATTTTACTGGCAGACCTTATTTCGTGATGTTAATGAATTTGTACGGTCTTGCCCGATTTGTCAAAGGATGGGAGGGACTGTTGGTTATAGAGACGAAATAACCATGCAACCAATGATTTTCTGTGATGTTTTTGATGCATGGGGGATTGATTTTATGGGTTCATTTTCCAATAGCAACGGATTTGAGTACATCTTGTTAGCAGTTGATTATTTGTCTAGATGGGTAGAGGCTATTCCAACCCGAACCGCAGACGGCAAAACCGTCTGTAAGTATATCAAGGATAATATCATTGCAAGGTTCAGGATACCAAAAGTTTTGATTTCTGATGGAGGTAGCCACTTTGTGAATAGGGAAATGAGATCTTTGGCTAAGGAGTACAAATTTGAACATAGAATAGACAACCCTTATCATCCACAATCTAATGACATGGCAGAGGTTTCTAATAGAGAGGTGAAGAATATACTTCAAAAGTTGGTTCGTCCAGATAGGAAGGATTGGTCAAAACTACTGGATCAAGTTCTTTTGGCCTATAGGACAGCATATAAAACACCACTCGGTACTTCACCTTTTAGGATGATCTATGGCAAGCCATGCCATATACCTGCAGAACTGATTCACAAATCTAAATGGGCGATCAAAAAGTTGAATTGGAGTTGTCACATTGGAAAATTATGTCGAGACTTAAATTTGAATGAGCTAATTGAAATCCGAAACCGAGCATATGACAACAGTGTGATTTATAAGGACAAGGTCAAGAAATGGCATGATAGATACATTCGAGATAAAACCTTCGTCCCTGGGCAGGAAGTATGGTTGTTTAATGCTCGGTTAAAGATTTTTCAAGGGAAATGAAATCAAAATGGACGGGTCCTTATGTTGTCATCGATGTGCATACCATTGGAAGTGAGGATATTGCAGAACTCAAAGTTGATGCACAACCTTTCTCAGTGAATGGACAATTACTGAAACCATATATAGAATCATCCAAAGAACATACAGTGCAAGTTGAGGTCATCTACTTCACACAGAGCAAGGACATTGACGATATATCAGATCAGTCCCACCCTTCCCCCCGACCACATCGGTCTTCTTGTACAACTTCTTCCTCTACTTTGGCCAAGGCCTAAGTATAGGGGGGGACCGAAGCCATTTGTATATACCATTTCCCTCATCACATTCCGATCTCTCGATCACTCCATATCCATCCTTCTTCTATACTTAGGCTGACCAGAGCCTAAGTATAGGGGGACCCGACAACCACCTGTATATACTCTCCTTATTTACATATCCTGACCACCTCTTCTTGCGTTCTTCTTTTATACTTAGACTATTCACAGTCTAAATATAGGGGGGCGGGCCTTTGTATAACAATTTTTTCACTCTCTTACGCTTAGCCCGAGCTATGTCTTCATTACGCTTCTTGTGCTCTGAGGACACATCACTCGCTAAGTATAGGTGGGTCTGTATATATACTATGTATATATTTTAGACATACCTCATACTTACACATTAGTCTATATGTATTTACGGGGTGGGTATTAATTCAAAAAAAATGGCTTCTTATTCATTTTTGCATTAAAAAAAATGTGTTTGCATTCCACACACCTGCACTTCATCCAGCATTGCATTCATTTGCATCTGTGAAAAGTCATTGGGTTCTGAAACGAATTATGAGCCGAAACTAAGAGTGGTATGGACTTGACCTTAATCCACCTAATTTTCAGAGGAACTTCACCAAGAAATAGGATTTTAGAAGCTTCAGGTCTTTGACTTAATTCTTTGAGTTCCACATGACAATGCACAGAGTTTGACTCTTAATGTCTAATCTGGTCTCTTCATTCTGGGTACAACTCTGGAATAAGGAATTAATTTGTACTCTCGCACTATGCACTTAGCTCAACTCAAACGGGATGCTGGAAGACCGTGTAAGTTTCTTTTCTGGTAGCGTGGAAATTTAAAGACCGGAGTACGGGTTGAAATAAAGCTTCGGAAAAGGGATGGACGGCTGGGCACAATTTTTTCTAAGACCCCAAAAAATGTACGGAAACAAAAGATTCTATATCCGTAGCGGCAAAACAAGATCCAAGCAGAACCACCAAAAATTCCAAATACATGGAAGCAACTACCAAATAAATATCTGACCAAAAAGGTCCAAGCTTCAAGAAACCTGCAGATCTTGGTGGAGACTCGGCTACACTGGCCATCTTCACAAGAAGAGGTGACTACACTGGCCACCCTCCAGTTCTTTTCTCATTCTTCTAACTTCTACCCCAATTCGATTGTGAACACAGCATGACAGACCTTAGAAGGAAATACCTGACTCCCCGAGGACGAGTTACTGGAGAGGAGGTTTGCGCGGTAGTCCGGCATTCTGGGTGGGAAGAGCTAAAACTTTTCACACACAAGAGTCGGTTATTCAATGTTCATAGGATATGCTTTGGGAAGATGATTGATCTAAGATGACTTCTGAGCCGAAACAGTAAGCAATGATGTGTAGAACTTGAGGGCTGTTGATTTTAAAATTCTAAGTCTCACAGAAGTTCCGATACACAAATAATTCAAAGGTTGAGTCTAGATTCATTTTCACCTTCAGCTCATGGTCTTGGTATGGAACCCAATCTCATTTCACTTCATGGCGTTTCTTTTTAATGCTCAGGGACGAGCATGCTTTAAGTATAGGGGGATGATGAATCTCGTATTCATCACTCTAAATATCATTTATTAAGCTCAAAATCCTGAAAATCAACAGCATATTTGCATCTATTCTGCATAATTAGCATTAGTGCATGATTTCATAAGAATTGCATTTTAGCACAAAAATCTGCACAAAATAAGAAGCCAAAAATCCAAGCCAAAATGACTTGTAAATAGCCTAACTTCCTGGATTTTTAACTCTTTCATGCTAACTCCGAATGACTCAAAACCACTTCTACTTATCACTAACAAGAATAAAGGAAAAATACAAAAAAATAACTGCCCTGAATAAATGGACCAAAAACCCAAACCCTAATTTCAGGATTTTCGGACTAAAACCGTCATATCTCCCTCATCCAGTATCCGTTTTAATCCTACTCACTTTTGAACTAATGTACATTCAATTACCTTCAAAACAAGACTAAGTTCAAGTGAATCGGAGCTCATATGTGAAAGTTGGGTTTTGGGCCTCTTTTGTATATTGTATATTTTAGCTATTTTTGACCAAATATTTTATGTACATATTTTATCAATTAATAAAAATCCAAAAAATAGATTAAGGTGTCTTTATTTACTATTGATTTTTACCATATTTTTCCAGATTTTTACCTGTTTTAAAAATGATAAAAAAAAATTACAAAACCCCAAAATCAATGTGTTCTATGTACATGAGAAACCCCAAAAATATCACTTTGTGCAAATGATCGATTTGTATTTTGATGTCTTCATGAAAGTTGTAGATCACATCGAGACGAGCAATTTTTGTGAAGAAATTTTTTTGATCCAAGGTCATTTACTATTTTTTATTGATTTTACAAATGTTTTATTTTCGGAATTTTCTGGTGCTGACACGTGGCAGCACCTGGTGCCGCCACGTGTCAGCCATTTTTGGGCTTATTTAAACTCGTTTTTATAAAAATATTAAATAAATTAAAAATATATATAATAATAATAAAGACTGTGCATGTGCAGCGCACGTGCCCCCCCCCCCCCGCACGCGCATCCGCCTTCAGCCCTCGGCGGGCCACGTGGCAGCACAAAGACCGTCCGATCTCATCAAATCGGACGGTGCCTGTATTTCTCCTACCTCCCGATCTCCGCCGCCCGCGAATCTCGCCGCCCCTCGAATCTCTCCGCCCCGCAAATCTCGCGCCGCAGCGCCTCCCCCAATCTTGAATATCTCCGATGTTCTCTTTTCTTCTTCGTCCTCGTCAAATCTCCAAATCTCGCCATCCCCTTGCGTCGCCTCCGATCTTCAATCGCGCCCAATCAAATCTCGCCCGACCGCTTTCCATCTCCGGCGAACTACTCCTCGGGCTATAAAAGCTTCGCCATCATGCACTTCCCCTACATCCGCCGCTTGCACGGGAGTCTAGGAGCCGGTGTGACACACCGCTTCTTCCCCTTCTCCGGCGAGGTCCGAGCTTCACCAGCTCGTTGCAGCATCCGTCCTTGGGGTCACGTGCTTTGCACGTGACCTTGGGTAATTTGCAGGCCACCCTGGGTCCCTCAAATTGCGCCCAGACCCCCACCGACCAGGTCACGTGCTTGTAACGTGACCTGGTGGTCATTTTGCAGAGACACCCTCCTGAGTTTTGGTAATTACGCGTATACCCCCCCTATTGCACTGTTCTATTTATTCTGTTTATTTATATTGCATCTGTACCCCTGTGATCTCCCTCAGTTTTAAACCTCTTTATTGCTTTATTTATCTAAAAAAATAGCATGATGTTTGTTAAATAATCCTCTACACTTTGCCATATTGTGGGTAATTTTGTGTTTAATGGTTAATTAATGAATAATTGTTTTGTGGAAATTGTCGTATTTTGCCCATTCCTTGCTCTGAAATTGATAGTTGATTAACCATTGCTCTAAAAATCCCCGAAAAATCAAATATTGTAGAGTTAATTGCGCTTAACATTGTGCCCGAAAAGATTTGCATTTGCATGCATACTTTGCCTTGTAAAAATTATTTTGCACATTTCAGTGTTTGAATTTTAATAGGTATTAGATCTCACATTTTTGACGTTTACGATTTTTCTGAGATCAATCACCTAGTGATAAATCTTAGATAATTTTGTTCCTCGAAAATAAGTAGGTTTAGTGTTTATCATAATTAAATATTGAAATTCATTCTGTTTGCATTTGGAATCCATAAAAAATTCATATTGCATCCAAAAATTCCAAAAAAATATTGATCATTCATTTCATCATATTTTACATTGTGGCCAAGTTTCATATTTTTCGGACATTATTTGAACGTAATTCACATTTTAGTCCCTAAAATAGGCCGAATTTGCATATTGCACCCTCTATTGCATTGAAAATTCTAAAAAAAATCGCCTCGAAAACCGAACACGAACTTTGATAGACTTAATTCTAGGTTGTTCCTTTGCCTCCTTGTGATCGACCTTGGAACTTGCACAAGTAAAATAAACATAAAACCACGAGATTAAAATTTGAACATATTTTGTGTGGTTATTTTCTTGACCGTTTCCGATTGTCGCCTACAACGCACGACACATAATTTTTACGCACGACACGATAAAAACACATTTTTAAACCCGGCATTTCCGGATCCGTCAGATGGCGCCGTTGCCGGGGAGGCAAACGGCTTAGATTTTTGTCTTAAAATTTTCGTTCGGTTTTCCGCATTCGGATAGTCTGACCCCCGAATTTCGCATTGTAAATTTCATTTTCTGCAATTTATTTTCAGCACTTATTTTTCATATCTTTTTGAGTCGCTCTCTTATATTTTCTCTCTTATTTTTTTACGAGGTACTTTGTACGCTGAGCGGTTTTTCAAGAACCGACGCAACTTCACCGACTTTTGCAAAAAACCACAAATAAAATTAAGATCGAGTCGTGAGAGAGGGTAGAGTCTAGGTTTATGTCTGCAAATTTTAATTTTTGTAATTAATTGCTTATTTACAGCGGTGTCCGTTTGGACTCTCGCATGTGTAGAAAGATCTCTGACTTTATTCTGTGGTGTGTCGTGGCCTGTTTCACTCTCCGGTGAGGGTGGGGCCCGACTTGAGTGGCGATTAGGATAGACCTGCACATACGGCTCTCAGAGCATTTATATTTTTGCTTGTGTGCTCGTAGGATCTTAAGCCACACTGCACATTAACTGAGACGCATATAGATCGTTCAACTTAGCCAAATTTAAATCAATTCTTCCCGCTAATAGAACTTTCTGCTTAGGTGCGGTTTTTCATCGGCTTGCATTGCATTTAGAATAATTTTTAAATTCTGTCTAGCATCCCACATGGAGATTGCGAGGATTCACTGTAAGTCTTCTAACTAAGCATTCATCATAGTTTTCCGCGTGCATCGGCTTTTCCTGAATTCCTCTCTCTTGTTTTATAACATAACTTTAAAGGAAATTGGGACTGGACGGTAGACGTGTATTTGTGCTCATCTAATTTTTCAGTGAACACCTCATCAAAATCGAGACTGCTAAATATAGCTGATCTTAAAGAACCTATAAAATCAAGAATTTCTGCGGGAGAGCAACCCCGACCTTGAATGTTCTATTTATCTAAGTGAGCGAGAGATGACACTTAAGGCTAGAGCCCAAATCCGAAATTTCAGCTCACTAACAAGATTGTCTTTTCACCATTTAAAATTGACAAGATAATTGGTCGAACTCTTACGACCTTCACTATGTGAGTTGGTGAACCAAAATTTTGTATTGTGTTTGATCTGTGCGTAAAGCTTAATACCTCACTAGTACTTAGATCAACGTCCATACACCTCCTGATAATCTCTTGAATTCGAGAATGGAAAATTGTGGTAATTTCTGTTCGAACTCAGCGAACCCTTTTCTGACCACCACAAACTTTCCAGTCTCAAATACTCTGAGCCACTCTTACTCAGAACCACCTTGGTTTCAGGGACACTTTCCCCTGGAACCCTCATCTTATAATTCTCTTCAAATATTGACTCATATTTTTCACAATCTGAAGGTGAAAAGAAGAACTCACAAAAAATGCCTCCAAAGAAGACTAATCCTGAAGATGACCTCAATGAAGATCCGATTCAAATGATTATCGCAAGACTAGTTGCATCTGAGCAGCAGCAAAATTTGATGAGGGAACAATTAGAAAGAATGAATGCAGAGGAAGAACCACCAATGGAGGCTGCATACAATCCCGAGAAATATAGAGTCATAAATTACTTGCAGCTACCTCAGCCTGAGGTTCACCATGAACTGAAGCCACACTTCATGAATCAATTACCACAATTTCATGGTAATTCGGATGAAGAACCTTATGAATTCTTGCGTGATTTGGAGCTAGTATGTTCTAATCAGCGGCATCCACATGTCAGCCAAGACTACATTCGTCTCACTGCATTACCTTTCGCCTTGAAGGGTAAGGCAGATTACTGGGTGAAAAATTTGGGAGTGACGGTGACCACCTATGATAGGTTCAAGAACCTATTCTTGAAAAAATTCTACCCCTTGAGTCGAACCAATCAAATGAGGACTCGCATCACTAGCTTCTCTCAGATGCCAAATGAACCACTTTGTGATGCATGGGATAGATTTAAAGATCTGCTGCAAAAACGACCCTGCCAAGGTGGATTGATCAAGAAACTTGAGCCACCAATCAACGTCAAGTCAGTGCGGTCTTTTCTAGGGCATGTTGGATTTTATCGAAGGTTTATCCCTGATTTTTCAAAAATTGCCTGGCCACTGACTGAGCTCTTAGGGAAAGACACCGAGTTTATTGTAAATCACAAGTGTCTTGAAGCCTTTGAGCTCCTCAAAAAGAAAATATGTGAATCGCCAATATTACAAGCTCCTGACTGGTCTCTTCCCTTTGAGATCATGACTGATGCATCGGTTTTCGTTGTCGGAGCTGTGCTTGGACAAAGACGGGATGGAATCCCTTATGCGATTCACTACGCGAGCAAAGTATTGGATCCTGCATAGAAAAATTATACAGTGACTGAAAAGGAAATGCTCGCGGTTGTTTGGGCCCTTGAAAAATTCAGATCATATATATTGGGCTCCAAGGTGACAATTTTCACTGATCATACGGCAATTAGATACCTCATGGATAAGAAAGATGCCAAGGCACAGCTTTTGAGGTGGATCTTGTTAATCCAGGAATTTAATTTGGAGATCAAAGATAAACCTGGAATAAAGAATGTTGTTGCTGATCACCTTTCCCGAATTGAGAAAAATGATTATCCTGACACTGGACCTATTAAGGAGACTTTTCCAGACGAATCTGTGTGCGCTATTGATTCAACCCCATGGTATTCCAATATCGTGAACTATCTTGTCTCCAAGAAGGTTCCCTTTGGTTGGACCAAGAGAATGATTGATGAACTAAAGTCGGATTCAAGAAAATACCATTGGGACGATACTTTTCTTTTTTATGAAGGAGTGGATTGTGTCTGGAGAAGATGTATTCCTCAGGAAGAATACCAGAGTGTCCTCACACATTGTCATACTCTCGAGGCTGGAGGGTACCATTCGGGAAAGAGAACCGCACACAAGGTACTCCAATGTGGATTTTACTGGCAGACCTTATTTCGTGATGTTAATGAATTTGTACGGTCTTGCCCGATTTGTCAAAGGATGGGAGGGACTGTTGGTTATAGAGACGAAATAACCATGCAACCAATGATTTTCTGTGATGTTTTTGATGCATGGGGGATTGATTTTATGGGTTCATTTTCCAATAGCAACGGATTTGAGTACATCTTGTTAGCAGTTGATTATTTGTCTAGATGGGTAGAGGCTATTCCAACCCGAACCGCAGACGGCAAAACCGTCTGTAAGTATATCAAGGATAATATCATTGCAAGGTTCAGGATACCAAAAGTTTTGATTTCTGATGGAGGTAGCCACTTTGTGAATAGGGAAATGAGATCTTTGGCTAAGGAGTACAAATTTGAACATAGAATAGACAACCCTTATCATCCACAATCTAATGACATGGCAGAGGTTTCTAATAGAGAGGTGAAGAATATACTTCAAAAGTTGGTTCGTCCAGATAGGAAGGATTGGTCAAAACTACTGGATCAAGTTCTTTTGGCCTATAGGACAGCATATAAAACACCACTCGGTACTTCACCTTTTAGGATGATCTATGGCAAGCCATGCCATATACCTGCAGAACTGATTCACAAATCTAAATGGGCGATCAAAAAGTTGAATTGGAGTTGTCACATTGGAAAATTATGTCGAGACTTAAATTTGAATGAGCTAATTGAAATCCGAAACCGAGCATATGACAACAGTGTGATTTATAAGGACAAGGTCAAGAAATGGCATGATAGATACATTCGAGATAAAACCTTCGTCCCTGGGCAGGAAGTATGGTTGTTTAATGCTCGGTTAAAGATTTTTCAAGGGAAATGAAATCAAAATGGACGGGTCCTTATGTTGTCATCGATGTGCATACCATTGGAAGTGAGGATATTGCAGAACTCAAAGTTGATGCACAACCTTTCTCAGTGAATGGACAATTACTGAAACCATATATAGAATCATCCAAAGAACATACAGTGCAAGTTGAGGTCATCTACTTCACACAGAGCAAGGACATTGACGATATATCAGATCAGTCCCACCCTTCCCCCCGACCACATCGGTCTTCTTGTACAACTTCTTCCTCTACTTTGGCCAAGGCCTAAGTATAGGGGGGGACCGAAGCCATTTGTATATACCATTTCCCTCATCACATTCCGATCTCTCGATCACT
Organism: Ottelia alismoides; assembly: GCA_037367405.1. Lineage (NCBI taxonomy): Eukaryota > Viridiplantae > Streptophyta > Magnoliopsida > Alismatales > Hydrocharitaceae > Ottelia > Ottelia alismoides. Next base: position 116,185 of record JAZKJV010005848.1, read on the forward strand.
CCATATCCATCCTTCTTCTATACTTAGGCTGACCAGAGCCTAAGTATAGGGGGACCCGACAACCACCTGTATATACTCTCCTTATTTACATATCCTGACCACCTCTTCTTGCGTTCTTCTTTTATACTTAGACTATTCACAGTCTAAATATAGGGGGGCGGGCCTTTGTATAACAATTTTTTCACTCTCTTACGCTTAGCCCGAGCTATGTCTTCATTACGCTTCTTGTGCTCTGAGGACACATCACTCGCTAAGTATAGGTGGGTCTGTATATATACTATGTATATATTTTAGACATACCTCATACTTACACATTAGTCTATATGTATTTACGGGGTGGGTATTAATTCAAAAAAAATGGCTTCTTATTCATTTTTGCATTAAAAAAAATGTGTTTGCATTCCACACACCTGCACTTCATCCAGCATTGCATTCATTTGCATCTGTGAAAAGTCATTGGGTTCTGAAACGAATTATGAGCCGAAACTAAGAGTGGTATGGACTTGACCTTAATCCACCTAATTTTCAGAGGAACTTCACCAAGAAATAGGATTTTAGAAGCTTCAGGTCTTTGACTTAATTCTTTGAGTTCCGCATGACAATGCACAGAGTTTGACTCTTAGTGTCTAATCTGGTCTCTTCATTTTGGGTACAACTCTGGAATAAGGAATTAATTTGTACTCTCGCACTATGCACTTAGCTCAACTCAAACGGGATGCTGGAAGACCGTGTAAGTTTCTTTTCTGGTAGCGTGGAAATTTAAAGACCGGAGTACGGGTTGAAATAAAGCTTCGGAAAAGGGATGGACGGCTGGGCACAATTTTTTCTAAGACCCCAAAAAATGTACGGAAACAAAAGATTCTATATCCGTAGCGGCAAAACAAGATCCAAGCAGAACCACCAAAAATTCCAAATACATGGAAGCAACTACCAAATAAATATCTGACCAAAAAGGTCCAAGCTTCAAGAAACCTGCAGATCTTGGTGGAGACTCGGCTACACTGGCCATCTTCACAAGAAGAGGTGACTACACTGGCCACCCTCCAGTTCTTTTCTCATTCTTCTAACTTCTACCCCAATTCGATTGTGAACACAGCATGACAGACCTTAGAAGGAAATACCTGACTCCCCGAGGACGAGTTACTGGAGAGGAGGTTTGCGCGGTAGTCCGGCATTCTGGGTGGGAAGAGCTAAAACTTTTCACACACAAGAGTCGGTTATTCAATGTTCATAGGATATGCTTTGGGAAGATGATTGATCTAAGATGACTTCTGAGCCGAAACAGTAAGCAATGATGTGTAGAACTTGAGGGCTGTTGATTTTAAAATTCTAAGTCTCACAGAAGTTCCGATACACAAATAATCCAAAGGTTGAGTCTAGATTCATTTTCACCTTCAGCTCATGGTCTTGGTATGGAACCCAATCTCATTTCACTTCATGGCGTTTCTTTTTAATGCTCAGGGACGAGCATGCTTTAAGTATAGGGGGATGATGAATCTCGTATTCATCACTCTAAATATCATTTATTAAGCTCAAAATCCTGAAAATCAACAGCATATTTGCATCTATTCTGCATAATTAGCATTAGTGCATGATTTCATAAGAATTGCATTTTAGCACAAAAATCTGCACAAAATAAGAAGCCAAAAATCCAAGCCAAAATGACTTGTAAATAGCCTAACTTCCTGGATTTTTAACTCTTTCATGCTAACTCCGAATGACTCAAAACCACTTCTACTTATCACTAACAAGAATAAAGGAAAAATACAAAAAAATAACTGCCCTGAATAAATGGACCAAAAACCCAAACCCTAATTTCAGGATTTTCGGACTAAAACCGTCATATCTCCCTCATCCAGTATCCGTTTTAATCCTACTCACTTTTGAACTAATGTACATTCAATTACCTTCAAAACAAGACTAAGTTCAAGTGAATCGGAGCTCATATGTGAAAGTTGGGTTTTGGGCCTCTTTTGTATATTGTATATTTTAGCTATTTTTGACCAAATATTTTATGTACATATTTTATCAATTAATAAAAATCCAAAAAATAGATTAAGGTGTCTTTATTTACTATTGATTTTTACCATATTTTTCCAGATTTTTACCTGTTTTAAAAATGATAAAAAAAAATTACAAAACCCCAAAATCAATGTGTTCTATGTACATGAGAAACCCCAAAAATATCACTTTGTGCAAATGATCGATTTGTATTTTGATGTCTTCATGAAAGTTGTAGATCACATCGAGACGAGCAATTTTTGTGAAGAAATTTTTTTGATCCAAGGTCATTTACTATTTTTTATTGATTTTACAAATGTTTTATTTTCGGAATTTTCTGGTGCTGACACGTGGCAGCACCTGGTGCCGCCACGTGTCAGCCATTTTTGGGCTTATTTAAACTCGTTTTTATAAAAATATTAAATAAATTAAAAATATATATAATAATAATAAAGACTGTGCATGTGCAGCGCACGTGCCCCCCCCCCGCACGCGCATCCGCCTTCAGCCCTCGGCGGGCCACGTGGCAGCACAAAGACCGTCCGATCTCATCAAATCGGACGGTGCCTGTATTTCTCCTACCTCCCGATCTCCGCCGCCCGCGAATCTCGCCGCCCCTCGAATCTCTCCGCCCCGCAAATCTCGCGCCGCAGCGCCTCCCCCAATCTTGAATATCTCCGATGTTCTCTTTTCTTCTTCGTCCTCGTCAAATCTCCAAATCTCGCCATCCCCTTGCGTCGCCTCCGATCTTCAATCGCGCCCAATCAAATCTCGCCCGACCGCTTTCCATCTCCGGCGAACTACTCCTCGGGCTATAAAAGCTTCGCCATCATGCACTTCCCCTACATCCGCCGCTTGCACGGGAGTCTAGGAGCCGGTGTGACACACCGCTTCTTCCCCTTCTCCGGCGAGGTCCGAGCTTCACCAGCTCGTTGCAGCGCCGCCAAGTCGACCAGCTCTGCTCCGGCGATCGACCGTCGAGCCCATCCTCCAGGTATCCTCTCTCTTTTTCTCCATCTCTATCTCTTTCTTTCTCTATCTCTCTTCTCCGCCTCGCTACGCCACCGCCATCCAACGCCTTCAACATCTCCAGCCATCTCCGCTTCGCCTTCACCAACATCACAAGCCACCACCAGCAACCTCGCCTCGGTCGGTCATCGACTTCTTCACCGGTCAACATCGACGCTACGCCCGCCTATTGAAAAGCGAGAGAGCGAGAGCCGCTAAATAGCGGTCTGACAAGTCAGACTCACTGTCGCTGGTGCGACTGCTCAAACTTCCACGGTCCTCAACAATTAACCCACACAATCAATCAGAGAATGAATAGCAAGGATTAAAATTTATTATACCCTACTAAAAATGTACAATAGCAAGCAAGTAGGGGTCGAACACAAGGAGCAAAGGTGTAAAGCACGGATAAAAATCCAAACCTAGGTCTAACAAGCTACTTAGCCAATCTAAAATTTTTGTGGGTTTTTAATTTTTATTATTTTATTTTTTTTTTAATTTAATTTTTAATTTTGTATTTTGATTTTTGATTTTCTGATTTTTATATTTTATATTTTATATTTTTATATTTCTTTTTCAATATTGGAAAGTAAAGGCAATAAAATGAAAGGCAAGCTAAAAGATTTATAAAAATGCACAAAAATGCTCAAAAATTCTGAAATAAAATGTTTTTGGTATTTTCAAGGTTTTATACTGTTTTTGTGATTTTTGAGGGTTTTTCGAGATGTTTTTGATATTTTTAAAAGCTGAAACAAGAGAAAACAGTGCAAACAAGGTTGGCTGTGAGTAAAATGGAATCTAAAAATACCAACCAGTAGCAAAAATGTTTCACACTATTTTTCTAATAAAAGTAACAAAATAAAGGACAAATAGAAGCTGAGTTTATATTTTTTGGATTTTTCTACTATTTTATATATTTTTTTGAAGTTTTTGAGTATTTTTAGATTTTTAGTGTTTTCCTTTTGAAATTTTTAATGAATTTTGGACTGACACTAAAAGATAATAAAATAGACACTAGGTGATTTTTTTTTGGAATTTTTAGAGGTGTTTTGATATTTTTTGGTATTTTCTAAGGTAGACAGTACACAAAAAGGCTGTTTTTGATTTTTAGTAAATATTAAAACGTAATAAAATTAAAAACTAAAAATAGGGCGTCACAGTATATGCATCCAGTAGCTTAACCCTATTTTTGCGGAATTTTTGGAGTTAAAAAGATATTTCAAACAATTAGAACAAGTCTCCAAACATTAAACAGTGCTGGGAAGGGCATAAGTGTAATATCCAAAACATCCAGGTGCACACATGCAAATTTTCCACAAAATATTACTCTAAAACTTGCATTTCATGGATTAAACACAAATATCCAAACCCGGAGGGGCCTCAGCGAAAATGCCCAAACCGAACACGTGCGAAACACGCGCCTGGTAAGGACCTAAAGGCAATAACTAAAACTATCAGGGGTTTGTATGCAAATACCCCAAGTATTTAACACTGAATACAAAAGTTCTGGGACTAAACCAAAATACCCCAAAGGCCGAGGGTCTGTCTGCAAAATGGCCACGTACCTCACGCGCACGGGCACGTGAGATGACGTGGCCGAGGACCTTTTTGTAAATACGTAAAAGTTCGGGGGCTTTAAGGTAAATATTACAAAACTAAATAACTGCAAAGGAAAGATTTAGTACTAATTTAAAATACAAAAAACTCTTGGGGTGGTTTTTGCAAAATACCCAAGCAAAGGCGCGATCAAACGGTGGACGACCCTTTACTTATGCCACGTGTCCGCGCGAGGTCACCCGATGACGATTCGCTCGTGGATGGCCACGATTAGATGCTGCTTGGCGATCGGACGGCTGAAGGTGAACGTGATCCAACGGCAGCTGAAGCGCGCCAAGAACAAGCCAGATCCGACGGCGCCTGGAAGATCTCCAAGAACAACGGCCGCAGGTGGCTTCGATCGGTGTTTCCGGCCGACACACGGCCTCCTCCAGTCCAGGACCTAGGGCAAAATGGTCCTGGGGGCCCTCCGCGTCGATGGGAAGGATCTGATGGACTTGGGACGCTCTGACGTGCTCCGACGACGAAGGTGGCCTGGGGACGTCTTCCCTGGAACGATGAGGCTCGATTGAGCCTTCTCCTTGGCTCCTCTCTGCAGGGTTAGACGCGGAAAACAAATGCGATACAAATGGGGTGGTTTTGGGGTGAGATGGATGGCTAATGCGGCGGGGCGAGATGAGTCCGGCGAGCGGCGGAGAAGGACTCAGAAGTATGCTGATCTGAGCGAGATCAGCTTGAATGAAGGTGCGGCGAAGCGAGAGGGAGCGAGGAGGAATGAGATGACGGTGATCGGGGCGGATGCGGTGTAGTGGAATGGCTGGAAGGTGAAGGCGGAGCGGAGCTCCGCCGTGAAATCAAGGAAGGATTCTCGTCAAAATACACGACCGCACTAAAAGCTGTTATGGTCCTAAACTAAGCTAAGTCTAAGCTACAAGAAAATGCAAAGAGAAAGGAGGGAGGCTCACCGGAGACGAGGGTCAGACCTGGAGGCGGAGCTCCGGCGAGTGAATGGATCAACCTCGATTCAACGCCGATCTTCACGCAAACGGGCTCCTTGAGTCGCTGCTGTCACCAAGGACTCGAAGGATTCCCTAGGGTTCGGTAAAGGATGGTGGAAGAGGGATCAAAACTTGAATCAAAGTCGGGGGGTGTCTTTTAAAGGGATGACGGTTGAAGAGTTTCGAGGCACGATCACGGGCGCGCCAAGGAGATCTTGAAGGATCTAATAGGTCGGCGAGAATCCTGGTTGTACCAGGTGCAATTTTCGTGAAGGAAGCGAGGCTCGAGGAGGAACGATGCAGCCTCGAAAAATCCGTGAAAGCGGACCAAAAAACGAGGTGCACGGGCTACAGGGACGAAGGACGACCAGTTGACCCAGGTCAACTGGCGCCTTCTCCTGATTGGTCCACGTGGACCAATCAGGAAAAATCCCAAAGAAATGTTTTATTAATTCATTTAAAAAATAGAAATAGGTTGAATTAAGTTTTGGTCATAAAATAAAAAATGTTTATTTTTTTTATGTAGTATTTTATTCCGATTTTTATATATTTTTAGGAAATATATTTTTACAAGTTCGCATTTATGCCCCTATAAGTATCTATATCTACATATTTAAGTATGTTATTTTTATTTAGGTACTCTTAATTTATTTTATTTTGGTTTTTATTTTCCAAAATTTTAAAATACTTTTATAGACACAAATATATTTTTAGTTTATTTTTCTGATTTATCTTGTATATTTAATAAAATACAAGTATGTTTTGTATAGGTGTGTCTATAGGTAATATACCTATGTATATATACAAGTATTTTTATTTGTATTTTAATGATGTTTTTATTCTGATTTTAATATACATAATTATTACAAGTATTATTTACAACATTATAAAAATATAAAATTATAAAAATAATAAATAAATAATAAATTGAGTATTTTAATATGTACAAGTATACAATGAGGGTTCAAAAGTCAACTTTCAAACCGTAGCTCCGCCAAATGCGAACCCACCACCATTAATTAGATTATTTTCTTCTATATACAATTAGAGGTGAGTACGCTGCATTTGGAGTTTTTATTTGTGAGATACGGGTCTGGGAAATTGGCATTCTGGATTTTTATTCAGACCATAACTTTTTATCTGTACATTATTTTTCTGTGAAATCAATTTTGTATTTTTCTTTATTTTATTATCTACAACTTTCATGTACAAAGTTTCTTTATTTGATGTACAAAAAGTGGAACCAAAAATAGGTCCCAAAATGAATAAAGAATGAATAAAAAGTATAGGTATTTTATCTATATTTCTGACCTTATCTCCCCCTACTTTATTCCTTGTCGACCTATTCATCAAGATGCCTAGGTCTCGGGGCTTCGGGTCATAAAATATTTACAATATTTTATTCTTTTTCTTTTCTTTTCTTTATTCTATAATTTTGGCTTTAAGAACCGCATTTTATACAATATTTACATACATATACATGAATGCTAAAATGCATGAATAAATGCTATTTACACGCATTTACTAGGGTTTTTCAGGCCAAAATGATAGAATAAAGATGATGAAACGTGGATTCATCATCCCCCTATACTTTACCTTTGCTAGTCCCTAGCAAACACTTATGCAATAACTGCAAAAAGAAAAAGAAAGAAAAGAAAAAGAAGAAAATTAGATTAAGTTTAATTATCAAACTTGTCTTCGCAAAATCAAAGTTTGGAGCTTAAGTCGGACCTTGGGAATTTTAGTGCGGTCGGAACCTTAATGAGAACTAAATTTGAAATCCAACAGTCCTTGAGAATCCCAAAACTCTGTCCAAGTCTCCTCAATAGCCAGGTCAGAAATACCTCAACTCATACGCAAACTCTTACGACTATGAAGCTGACTTGTACAGTGTAAGTGATATGTAGCTCCCCACCTCAGAAGTGACAAAGAAACAACCTCCCCCAACCTGGTAACTCTAATGCCTCGGTCTAGCAACTCTTTCCTCGAGAAGCGGGGTATTCCCTTCTAAGTTCAAGTGCAACCGGCTCAAGAAGAGGGGGTGAAGAAAAGAATGGACGGTAGCCAGTGTAGCTACCTATCCTTGGATGCAAGACCAGTGTAGTCAAGTCATCCTGCTGCAGGCTCACATATTTGACTTTGGAACTCAAGCTTGCTTATTGACTTTACATACTTTGCAGGCTTTTTATTTTTGTACATGCCTGAACCCTTTTTTTTTTTTTTTGAATACTATTCACAGCAGCATTTACATAAGGAGTTTTCCTCTTGAGCCAGTAGACTATCCCTCTTTTGAAGCTTTATTGCGACCCACAGCTTCTGTCTTTAGCCTTCATCACTACTAGACCAAGTTGAGGTGCACTTCCTTCACTATAAGAAGAAGAGAGGTTCCGCCTAGAAGTACTACCCTCATATGCTACCCCAAGCCAAAGGAAACTGCCTCCTCACCACCTCATCCGTGGAGAGCTATGTGAAAGGTGCAAGTGTCCAAGTTAGGTCATTATCAACAAGAGTCGTGCGTGTGCTCCGAAATACTCTACTTAGGCAGTCAAGAATCCATTGAACCAAGTCTCGTGATCCTCAAAGAATTAAGTCAACTAGACCTGAAGTACCTCAAACCCAGTTCCTATAAGGTTCCTGTTATTAGGTAGATTTTAAGGTCCAATCAAGCTCCAATCTTCGGATTTTACTTAGACTTGTTCAACTATCAAACTCAATCCGAAAAATGCTCATGCTATGTAATGCTATGCAGAGAATATTTTTGTGATGCAATTTTCAAAGATTTTGAACTTTTTAAGGGTTTTTGAAAAGATGATGCATGCATATGCAGATGCATTTTTTTTTGTCTTTTTCAAAAAGGTTTTTCAAATGTTTTTGGATTTTAATTTTGCAAATGTTTTTGGGAATTTTTGAAATCAAACAGATTTTGGCTGAAAAATAGGTTAAAATATGTACACGGGAGTGCTTCTTATATAAACAAGAAATGGATTTTAAGAATTTACAAGGATAAGTGGTCAATATATATATAGTGGATTTTGGTGTGATGTTAGTATTCCTCAAACTTATTTGAAAACAATTTTTCACACAATTTTTGAAAACTATAGTCCAAAATAGTTTTTACAAACATTTTACACACATTTGAAAATCATTTTGCAAAGGCTTTCAAAACAGTATATATAGGTTTTTCAATTCATTTTTGCAACCATTTTTCAAACCATTTGCAAATCATTTTTCAAACATTTTATTTCACACAAAGAAAAGAAATTTTACAAACCACACATTTTTGCACAGGTTGAAAACATGAAACAAAATATTTTCAAAATAGTTTCCAATAGATGTTCACAAAGATTTTCAAACTATTTTTTCAAACATTTTGCAAAAAACATTCTCACCTGATTTATTAATCAGTAAATACAAAAAGAATTTGAGGAATAACCACATCTTTTTATTAAGAATTTTTAATGAATTTTAAAGAATTGTTAGCCATATTATTAAGAAAAATACGAAAGTACGAGTTATGGCTAAAGTATATACGTAGTGTATACGACCCCCCTATACTTAGCTTGAGCTATGTCCTCATAGATCGGAGAGACAAGAGAAGACATAACTCGTACTGAGTATAGGAAAATCTAAAGAATAAATAAATAAAGAAATGGATGAACAAACGAATAAGAAGTTGACCGTCCCCCCTATACTTAGGATCAAATAATCCTAAGTATAGCAGACTGTACATAAAGCAGGGAGGGTCAAGGGTGGGAGTGAACAGATCGTACTCAGGTTGTCTCCCCCTATACTTAGGGTAAGATATCCTAAGTATAGACAAGAAGAGGAGACAATGGAGAGGATCGAAAAGAATAGAAGAAACTCGAGGTGCACACCCCCCTATACTTAGGACAAAGTACGTCCTAAGTATAGAAGACTGTCTACAAGGGGTAGCACCTATCTGATAGATAAAGAAGATAGAAGAGGAAAAGAAGAAAAGAAGAAAAGAAGAAAAGAGATGAGATTGGGCATGAACAACTCGGGATGCACATCCCCCCTATACTTAGGATAGAGTACATCCTAAGTGTAGCAGTGATGAAAGGGATGGCATTAATTCGGTAGAATAAGACAAAAGAAATTGAACAGACGAAAAGAAGAAAAGACGGAAAGGAAAAATCATTCAAAAATGTTTTGATGTGCTTTGCCTTCCTCTGTCTCCTTCGAGATATTCAGCTCATCCTCATAGATTACTTGAATCGAGTCAACGACGGTCATGAATGTGTCATGTTCGAGGTATGGCTTCAGAAGCTGTCCATTGACTACAAAAGGCTGTGCGTCAGCTGACAGATTGGATATCAATACACTTCCGTTGTCACGCACCTGCCTAACTACAAACGGCCCAGTCCATTTGCTCTTCAATTTGCCTGGAAAGATTTTTAATTTCGCATCGAACAACCATACCTTCTGACCTGGATCAAAGGACTTGTGGCGGATGTGCTTGTCATGCCATGTTTTGACCTTTTCCTTGTACATCAGGCTGTTGTCATATGCATAATCTCTGAATTCCAGTAATCTGTTCAGATCCAATTTCCGGTTCTGTCCTGCTTGCTTGGAGTCCAAATTACAGATGTTAATAGCCCATAAAGATTTATGAATAAGTTCCACGGGCAAGTGGCATGGCTTGCCATACACCAGGCGGTAGGGAGACATTCCCAAGGGTGACTTGTACGCTGTTCTGTAAGCCCAAAGAACGGAATCAAGCAGCTGAGACCAGTTCTTGCGATCCGGACGCACAAGTTTCTGTAGAATTGTCTTGATCTCCCTGTTGGAACATTCAGCTAAGCCATTGGACTGCGGGTGGTAGGGTGAAGCAACACGATGCTCGATGCAGAATTCTTGGGTCAGCTTCTTCACCTCTCTGTTTATGAAATGACTGCCCCCGTCAGATATGAGAATCTTGGGAATCCCGAACCGTGCTATGATGTGATCTCGTAAGAATCGACATACAGTCCGACTGTCGGCGGCTCGGGCGGGGATAGCCTCCACCCATCGACTGACATAATCGACAGCAAGCAGAATATACTCATAACCCTGACTGTTAGGAAACGGGCCCATAAAGTCGATGCCCCATGCGTCAAAGACATCTGAGATCTGAATGTACTTCAGAGGCATCGTATCTCTCATTCCTATGGTTCCACCCATCTTCTGACAATCAGTGCAACCTTTGACGTATTTATCTGCACCTTTGAACAATGAAGGCCACCAAAGGCCACTTTGAAGAACTTTTGCTGCCGTCCGTTTTCCTGAATGATGTCCTCCAGAATCTTGATCATGACATAAAGCGAGGACACTTGGAACTTCCTCCTGAGGAATACACCTCCTCCAGATGCAATCTGCTCCCTCACGAAACAGATATGGGTCTTCCCACTGGTAGAAATGGATTTTAGACAAAAATCTGTCTATTTTCAACTTAGACCAGTCCTGTGGGATTTTCTTGGCAACTAGATAATTCACAATGTCCGCATACCAAGGAAGTGAAGCGACAGACAGAATTGATTCATCTGGAAAGGTCTCGGTGATAGGCTGCAAGTTCAGCTCAGGAGACTCCGGTTCAGGAAGTCTTGACAGATGATCGGCCACTACATTCTTTACCCCAGGTTTATCTCTGATCTCCATGTCGAACTCCTGGAGGAGAAGGATCCACCGGATAAGACGTGGTTTGGCATCCTTCTTTTGTTGTAAATACCTAATGGCCGAATGATCAGTGTAGATGATAACTTTGGACCCAAGAAGGTAAGATCTGAACTTCTCCAAAGCAAAGACTACCGCTAGCAGCTCCTTTTCAGTAACAGTGTAGTTTCGCTGAGCTTCATCGAGCGTTCGGCTAGCGTAATGAATTGCAAACGGTACATTGTCTTTTCTCTGTCCCAGTACAGCTCCGATGGCATAATCCGACGCGTCGGTCATAATCTCGAAAGGCTGAGTCCAAATCGGCGGCTGTAGGACAGGGGCCTGTGTGATGAGCTCTTTCAACTGATTAAAGGCAAGGAGCACACGGTCGTCTACAATGAACTCATTGTCCTTGCCAAGCAACTCAGTCAGCGGTCTGGCCAATTTACTAAAGTCTTTAATAAATCGTCGGTAAAAACCGACATGGCCCAAGAATGACCGGACTTGCTTGATATTTGTAGGTGGCTCTAGCTTAGAAATAACATCCACCTTGGCTGGGTCAACCTCCATGCCACGTTTAGAAACAACGTGACCCAGCACGATTCCTTCGGTCACCATGAAGTTGCTCTTCTCCCAGGAGAGCACAAGATTCACTTCGCAGCACCTCCGTAAGACTCGGTCTAGATACTCCAAACATTGATCAAATGAATCCCCATAGACCGAAAAATCGTCCATAAAGACTTCGAGAAAGCTACCCACCATATCGGCAAAAACTGCAAGCATACACCTCTGAAATGTAGCTGGGGCATTGCAAAGCCCGAACGGCATCCGTCTGAAGGCATATGTGCCAAAAGGACAGGTGAACGTGGTCTTCTCTTGGTCTTCCGGAGCAATAGCAACTTGATTATACCCAGAGTAACCGTCCAAGAAGCAGAAATATTCCTTCGCGGCCAATCTCTCCAGGATCTGGTCGATGAAGGGTAGCGGAAAATGATCCTTCTTGGTGGCGAGGTTAAGTCTTCTGTAGTCTACGCACACGCGCCAAGAAGTCGGTACTCTGGTGGCGATCTCCTCTCCTTTGTCATTTTTCACAATGGTGATCCCTGATTTCTTGGGCACAACATGCAGAGGGCTCACCCATTTACTGTCGGAGATGGGATAAATGAATCCCGCGTCACACCATTTCTGGATTTCTTTCATAACCACCTCTCGCAAGTTCGGATTTAATCTTCTTTGCAGTTCACGAGAGGGTCTGCTGTCTTCTTCCAGAAAGATGCGGTGCGAGCAGAGCGACGGATTGATCCCGTGGAGATCAGAGGTTCGCCAGCCTATCGCCTTGCGGTTACGTTCAAGAACCTCCATCAGACGAGATTCTTGATCTTCGGTCAGATGCGCGTTGATGATGACCGGGTACATATTCGGTTCTCCTGCAAGGAAGGCATACTTCATATTGGAGGGCAAAGGTTTCAGTTCTGGCGGGGTCTGAGCTACTTCAGTGGTGACCTCTGCTATCAATACAGGTGGTGATTCTTTCAACTGTGCGATGTCCACCATAATCTGCTCTGTCTCTTCTCTCAGATCCTGACAGAATTCCTCGATGATTTCATCTTCTTCCGAAAATACTTCCAAACTTGGCTCTTGGTTCTGAAGGCATAACGACCCCACGGTAGTATTTTGTAGTGCATCAGCAAGGTCCTCATCTTGATCGATACACGGGAATTCGACTGCGATCTCCACTTCCTCCTCTGGATAGAGGATTCCGTGGATCTCATGATCGTCCAGGAAGAGGTTGGTGTCTTGAATCTCGGCTAGAAAGTCGTAGTCTTCATCATTCTCAATCACCCTTGCACATGATACTGATGTTGGTTCAACGGGCGTTCCCTCAGACAGGGTCTCTACTCGGATAATTTCATTCCCAGCTCCAAAAGTGATTTCTCCTGTCCCATAATTCACTACTGCGTTTGACGTCCGCAGAAATGGCCTTCCGAGTATGATCGGGGTAAGGAGCAACGGAGCGGGGACGTCCATATCTAGGACCACAAAATCGGCTGGGAAAGATTTTCCCTGCACCGTGACGATCACGTCCTCCAACAGGCCCCTAGGCCGCTTGACTGACTTGTCTGCAAACTGCAGAATCATCTTTGTAGGTTTGAGCGGTCCTAGCTTGAACTCCGTGAGTAGTGAGGCTGGCATCAGATTGACAGATGACCCGCTGTCGAGGAGTGTCCGTTCGAACTCTTGATTGAACATCTGACAACGTACAAGAGGTGCTCCCATATCTGGCTTTTTGTCCGGGAGGTTGCTGATGGCGTTGACGGTGGCCATAGTGAGGATATGCTTTTCAGATTTACCACCTTTGCTTCGGGAGTTATGTGGGGTTGGCCTGCGCTTGGTTGTACATGCCTCCTTAAGTCCTTTCTTCACAGCTGGCATGTACTCAAGAGCTTTCATTAATGGCATATTTAACACCAAATTCTGAATAATTTCTATGATAGCAGGATCAGACAAAGCACTTTTCAAATTTTTCATTTTTTTGTATTTTTTCATTGCTTCAGGAAAAGGAATATTTACAAACTCTTCTCCAATTTCATTCAAAATAGTGTCCGTGTTGTTGTTTACAGGTAGATGACAAAAAGGAATGGATTCATCTACAATTTGTGGACCAAAAATGACAGGCTCGGCTTCGGGCGCTGGCGTTGGCCTCGCTGCAGGTGCGGTGCTCCTCCTGTCAGGAGCTGACTGTGATGCGGGTGCAAGCGTCTCCAATGCTGGCCGGTCTCCACCGAGGTTACTGCTATCTTTTTGTATTTTTCTGTTTTCTTCATTTTTTTGTGATTTTCTGGATGTTGGTGCTGCTCCCAAAATGCTTGCTGGCCCTGGTGTTGGCTGGACTGACGATTCCCCGTCAGATGCAATCTGCTTTCCTTTTGCCGTCGCCGATGGCTGGAGTGTCCTACCGCTCCTGAGAGTAACAGCGTTAGATAAAAAACAATTAAGTTCACCTGATTCGGGTTGGACACTGCCGGCTACCTGCTCCTTGCGTCGGAAATTGTTAGGATTGGCTTCGACCTGGGCTGGTATGACGGTTTTGGTTGCCGTCAGGTCGTCGATCTTCTGGGTCATCTCGGCCATATTCTTCATCAACTGCTCCAAACAGGCCAGGGCCGGATTCACCGGTACAATCTCAGAAGATTCCCCCTGCTGGGGTCTAGACTGCTGATATGGCGGTTGAGATTGTGACGGGTATCCTTGTGCGAATTGTTGAGGAGGGGGATTGGAGAAGTACTGCGACGAGTGTTGGTTGTATTGTGCAGCCGGTTGCTGGTGATGTCCTTGTCCATGATATCCGGACTGCTGAGGCCCGTGTTGGTAATTCTGCCTCCACGTGTTCCCATGTGAGGGAGGCTGGTACTGGTAGGGCTGCTGGAATGGTCTTCCACCCTGGTGTTGCTGCTGGAAGGGCCTGTTGCCCATGTTCTGACCCTGAGAGTGTCCCTGAGGACGGGTCAGCTGCGCTTCGTTGTTCCAGACGCCATTGATCTCCTGGATCAGTGGCGGGGGTGGAGAGAACTGCTCGGAGTAAGCGGGCTGGTGCTCTGGCTGATATGCAACCATCTGTGTCTGAGGCTGCGGTGGCTGCTCCGGGACCTGCACGTAGTATACGTGCTGGACTGGCTGGGGCTGCGGGAGAGTCGGCTGAGGATTTTGCTGCATTGTAGGCTCCTTCTTCTCAGCGTTCGGCTCGGCAGAGGTAGACACAGCGTTGCACATGTTTGCATTCAGTGCGCGGACGAGCTGCTCCAGCTGCTGGGAAATCTGGTCGAGCTTCTCCAGACCTTGGGTCCTCTTCTCTATAACTGCCAGTTTTTCGAGGTCCTGCGACCTCTTCTCGATGATATCCACTTTAGACAAGTGGCTCCCGATGATACTCAGGTTGGAGCTTTCATCTTTGTCCTCAGTGTGAGAAGCCATGTTAACTGGCTTGCTGATGGCGGTCGGTGGCTTCATGTAGGCTCGGGACGAGGATTGGGCTGCTTCTCCCTCAGCCATTTCTTCAAAGACATTCCACACGACATCCTCGTCCTTATTAAAATGTGAACCGCCGCAAGCTGCATCCACGAGCTTTTGGCTCTCAAATGATAGCCCCCCAAAGAAGTGTTGCACGAGACTGGTCTTGGGTATTTCATGGTGGGGGCACTTCTCCTGGAGATCCTTGAATCTCTCCCACGCTTCATGGATCGTCTCGTGGGGCTGCTGGCAGAAACTGGAGATCCGGGCACGCATCTGGTTTAATCTCCCCAGAGGATAGAATTTGTGGAGGAAAGCAGATTTTAGTTCCTCCCAGGTGGTGACGACCTTCCCGAGATGATCGACCCAGTAAAGGGCCTTGTCTTGAAGGCTGAAAGAGAATGCAGTCATCTTGATCACATCCAGGGGAACCCCGGGGTAGTGAGCGGTGGAGCAGATGCGGTTGAACTTCTTGAGGAAAATATATGGCTCCTCAGTGGTGTTTCCATGAAAAGTGGGAAGCAGTGACAGAAACTGTGGCTTCAGCTCGAAGTGAGCATGCATACGTGGAATCTGAATCCACTCAGTGATGCGCCCTGCTCCTGGGTTGTATGTCTGCTTGAGCGTAGGCTTGGGCTGCGGTGGATCCTCTTCTGCTGCGTCAAAGTCAGGTCCCACTGAGAACTCATCATTGACTTCCTCGAAATTGGGATCATCCTCCCGTCGGTCGTCTCTTGCATCGGCCCTCCTCCTCAGATCATTCAGCATGTCCTGAAAGGCATTCTGGGCTAAAGCCTGATTGGTCAACTGCTGCTGAATGGCTTGAATGGAAGCCAGCAATTGACTGTTGACCTCACCCTGCGTAGTATATTGTCCTTCTGCCGCATTGTCTTCAGGCTCATGCTGAGGCTGTGGTCCTTTCCCTCTTCCTCCTGCCATCTCAGACTGTACTTGGATCTCTGACTCTTGATCAGGTTGAAGATCTGCATGACGGAGTAAACCCTGATCAGTATCTTCCTCTGCACCAACTGTTGAGATGAATCTGGGACCAAGGTCAATCCCAGAATGTTGTGAACGGAGCATATGATATTGACTGAAATCGACCTCCATCCACAAGGGGTTGTTTCGGGGATAAGAGTAGTCCCGGTGTATTGAAAGGGGAAGAGCTAGTTCGGGTTGCGAGTCCATCCCGAATAGCGGGTTGATTGGAGAAAGGCAAGTATTGAAAGAGGCGAGAATAGGGGAGTCCAAAGAGACATCCGCAAGATCCGAATTAACTCTTCGGAGATCACCCCTCTTTATTGGAGACGTCGATCGCACGGAATCGATGTGGGTGTCGGCAAGGTCCCGACTAAACCATCCGTGTAGCGACATCTTGCGAGGATCAAGAGGAATGGATGTTGGATAAAGAGCACGAGGGTAACAAGAAATAAAGAGGATTGCAAAACAGTAGAAGGCTCACAATGAGCAAGGGTCAAATAGAAGGGGAGCAAAACTGCGCAAAGGCACGATATTTTTGATCTTGACCTAAATGTGATTGGCAATCAAACACAAGACAAGGGAGTTCACCAACTCAACGCGTGAAGCCGTGAAGGTTCGGCTGTTATCTTTGTACTTTTTATCTTGATTTCAGGATTTTATCTTTCAACGAGTCCTTAAAGCGCTACGCCTATAGGAGCGAGAGTACTGCCGGAAAAGTATTCCCGTACTTGTCCTCCTCCTGTGTAACCTGTAACTTGCGCTTTTTAAGGTCCTTGTAACCCTTCCTGGATCCCTACTCAGCCAAAGAATTAGAGGGAGGAAGCCGATAGGCGAAACCGATACTTCGGATCTCGCTCGCAACGGAATCACCCGTGAGCGTGCAAGATCCTACTCGGACGCAGCCGGTGAGACAGACACCCCCGTGAAGGCGTGGCCTATGCTCGATACTTCGGACAAGGTCGGTGCTCACACAATAGTGAGTCACCACTGGCGACCAAGCCCTACTCGACTACGTACGATAGTAGCGCCAATACTTCGGAAATCCAGGCGATACACAAGGCAGCCACAAGTTGGGTTTTGGGCTCTAATCCTTACGAACGCTCAACTCACTTGGAAGGAGACCTTCCCATGCAACCTGAAAACAAATGAGGGTGTTATTCTCCCCAATCAATGAGTCCAATTACCAATTTTTATTTAGGTCAAAGTTTTCTTAGCAGTCCCTTTTTTAATTTTTTTGTGTTATCGCTTCTTTTGAGTAGTTTCAAACAAGCGCCTAACGATTTTGTTGTTTTTTTTCTTTATCCTAATGTATCCAAAATCAGAGGGAGAAAAGAGTCGGGAAAAGCCAATGCAAGTCGGCACCAAGATGGAAATCTCACCTTTGTGCCTATATGATGAATGCAAAGTGAGAAGACTTACAGTGAATCCCAGCTCTCTCCATGCGGGATGCAAGGCAGAATTTTATAAACCTAATCTATATGCCGGTTATGCAATGCGGAAATCGTCCTAGAACAGGCAACTGCTAGCGTGAAGAACCACAAGCTAGCTAATAATTCCCAATCCGAGTGTCCGGTCTTGGCTCACCCCTCCTCTGCCCAACACATTTGGAGTAGGAGAAAGCGCTTGTTCGGGTGTGAGCTCGCGGCGCGTGGATTTGGAAGCTACTAGCTAACTGTTTAATTAGTCTAAGTCCAAATACGAATCTATAGGAGCATGCAAATATAATTAGGTGTTTGGACCTATTCTAATCGAATCAAGCAGACCTAGAACTAAGAGCTCAATCCACAAAAGAAAGTGAAAAATGAAAACGAAACCGGAAAATGACAGCGATAAAAACTCGATAAAATCCGCGGTGAGCCCCCGGGTGAACAAACACCCGGAAATTAGGCCCGAAATGTCCAAGAGCTCAAGTCCTGTATTATTACAAATTATCAAATACTCTCTCTCTCACAAAAATAAAAACAACTCTCTTTCTCTCTCTAGTTCTCCTGCTCTCTCCTGCCGGCTAGGGTAGAATAGCCGGCTCCTCCTCCCAAGGCTGCTCAGGATAACCTAGGCGATCCTCCTCGGTCGGCGGTCCCTCGCAAGAAAACAAAAGAGATGTCAGACAGTTCAGAATAAATAATACACAAAATACAAGTAAGCAAGAATGGCTAAGTGACTAGCAAGACCCAAAGGTACTCTACAAGCTGATGCTCCCCGGCAACGGCGCCATTTGAAAAGCGAGAGAGCGAGAGCCGCTAAATAGCGGTCTGACAAGTCAGACTCACTGTCGCTGGTGCGACTGCTCAAACTTCCACGGTCCTCAACAATTAACCCACACAATCTATCAGAGAATGAATAGCAAGGATTAAAATTTATTATACCCTACTAAAAATGTACAATAGCAAGCAAGTAGGGGTCGAACACAAGGAGCAAAGGTGTAAAGCACGGATAAAAATCCAAACCTAGGTCTAACAAGCTACTTAGCCAATCTAAAATTTTTGTGGGTTTTTAATTTTTATTATTTTATTTTTTTTTTAATTTAATTTTTAATTTTGTATTTTGATTTTTGATTTTCTGATTTTTATATTTTATATTTTATATTTTTATATTTCTTTTTCAATATTGGAAAGTAAAGGCAATAAAATGAAAGGCAAGCTAAAAGATTTATAAAAATGCACAAAAATGCTCAAAAATTCTGAAATAAAATGTTTTTGGTATTTTCAAGGTTTTATACTGTTTTTGTGATTTTTGAGGGTTTTTCGAGATGTTTTTGATATTTTTAAAAGCTGAAACAAGAGAAAACAGTGCAAACAAGGTTGGCTGTGAGTAAAATGGAATCTAAAAATACCAACCAGTAGCAAAAATGTTTCACACTATTTTTCTAATAAAAGTAACAAAATAAAGGACAAATAGAAGCTGAGTTTATATTTTTTGGATTTTTCTACTATTTTATATATTTTTTTGAAGTTTTTGAGTATTTTTAGATTTTTAGTGTTTTCCTTTTGAAATTTTTAATGAATTTTGGACTGACACTAAAAGATAATAAAATAGACACTAGGTGATTTTTTTTTGGAATTTTTAGAGGTGTTTTGATATTTTTTGGTATTTTCTAAGGTAGACAGTACACAAAAAGGCTGTTTTTGATTTTTAGTAAATATTAAAACGTAATAAAATTAAAAACTAAAAATAGGGCGTCACAGTATATGCATCCAGTAGCTTAACCCTATTTTTGCGGAATTTTTGGAGTTAAAAAGATATTTCAAACAATTAGAACAAGTCTCCAAACATTAAACAGTGCTGGGAAGGGCATAAGTGTAATATCCAAAACATCCAGGTGCACACATGCAAATTTTCCACAAAATATTACTCTAAAACTTGCATTTCATGGATTAAACACAAATATCCAAACCCGGAGGGGCCTCAGCGAAAATGCCCAAACCGAACACGTGCGAAACACGCGCCTGGTAAGGACCTAAAGGCAATAACTAAAACTATCAGGGGTTTGTATGCAAATACCCCAAGTATTTAACACTGAATACAAAAGTTCTGGGACTAAACCAAAATACCCCAAAGGCCGAGGGTCTGTCTGCAAAATGGCCACGTACCTCACGCGCACGGGCACGTGAGATGACGTGGCCGAGGACCTTTTTGTAAATACGTAAAAGTTCGGGGGCTTTAAGGTAAATATTACAAAACTAAATAACTGCAAAGGAAAGATTTAGTACTAATTTAAAATACAAAAAACTCTTGGGGTGGTTTTTGCAAAATACCCAAGCAAAGGCGCGATCAAACGGTGGACGACCCTTTACTTATGCCACGTGTCCGCGCGAGGTCACCCGATGACGATTCGCTCGTGGATGGCCACGATTAGATGCTGCTTGGCGATCGGACGGCTGAAGGTGAACGTGATCCAACGGCAGCTGAAGCGCGCCAAGAACAAGCCAGATCCGACGGCGCCTGGAAGATCTCCAAGAACAACGGCCGCAGGTGGCTTCGATCGGTGTTTCCGGCCGACACACGGCCTCCTCCAGTCCAGGACCTAGGGCAAAATGGTCCTGGGGGCCCTCCGCGTCGATGGGAAGGATCTGATGGACTTGGGACGCTCTGACGTGCTCCGACGACGAAGGTGGCCTGGGGACGTCTTCCTTGGAACGATGAGGCTCGATTGAGCCTTCTCCTTGGCTCCTCTCTGCAGGGTTAGACGCGGAAAACAAATGCGATACAAATGGGGTGGTTTTGGGGTGAGATGGATGGCTAATGCGGCGGGGCGAGATGAGTCCGGCGAGCGGCGGAGAAGGACTCAGAAGTATGCTGATCTGAGCGAGATCAGCTTGAATGAAGGTGCGGCGAAGCGAGAGGGAGCGAGGAGGAATGAGATGACGGTGATCGGGGCGGATGCGGTGTAGTGGAATGGCTGGAAGGTGAAGGCGGAGCGGAGCTCCGCCGTGAAATCAAGGAAGGATTCTCGTCAAAATACACGACCGCACTAAAAGCTGTTATGGTCCTAAACTAAGCTAAGTCTAAGCTACAAGAAAATGCAAAGAGAAAGGAGGGAGGCTCACCGGAGACGAGGGTCAGACCTGGAGGCGGAGCTCCGGCGAGTGAATGGATCAACCTCGATTCAACGCTGATCTTCACGCAAACGGGCTCCTTGAGTCGCTGCTGTCACCAAGGACTCGAAGGATTCCCTAGGGTTCGGTAAAGGATGGTGGAAGAGGGATCAAAACTTGAATCAAAGTCGGGGGGTGTCTTTTAAAGGGATGACGGTTGAAGAGTTTCGAGGCACGATCACGGGCGCGCCAAGGAGATCTTGAAGGATCTAATAGGTCGGCGAGAATCCTGGTTGTACCAGGTGCAATTTTCGTGAAGGAAGCGAGGCTCGAGGAGGAACGATGCAGCCTCGAAAAATCCGTGAAAGCGGACCAAAAAACGAGGTGCACGGGCTACAGGGACGAAGGACGACCAGTTGACCCAGGTCAACTGGCGCCTTCTCCTGATTGGTCCACGTGGACCAATCAGGAAAAATCCCAAAGAAATGTTTTATTAATTCATTTAAAAAATAGAAATAGGTTGAATTAAGTTTTGGTCATAAAATAAAAAATGTTTATTTTTTTATGTAGTATTTTATTCCGATTTTTATATATTTTTAGGAAATATATTTTTACAAGTTCGCATTTATGCCCCTATAAGTATCTATATCTACATATTTAAGTATGTTATTTTTATTTAGGTACTCTTAATTTATTTTATTTTGGTTTTTATTTTCCAAAATTTTAAAATACTTTTATAGACACAAATATATTTTTAGTTTATTTTTCTGATTTATCTTGTATATTTAATAAAATACAAGTATGTTTTGTATAGGTGTGTCTATAGGTAATATACCTATGTATATATACAAGTATTTTTATTTGTATTTTAATGATGTTTTTATTCTGATTTTAATATACATAATTATTACAAGTATTATTTACAACATTATAAAAATATAAAATTATAAAAATAATAAATAAATAATAAATTGAGTATTTTAATATGTACAAGTATACAATGAGGGTTCAAAAGTCAACTTTCAAACCGTAGCTCCGCCAAATGCGAACCCACCACCATTAATTAGATTATTTTCTTCTATATACAATTAGAGGTGAGTACGCTGCATTTGGAGTTTTTATTTGTGAGATACGGGTCTGGGAAATTGGCATTCTGGATTTTTATTCAGACCATAACTTTTTATCTGTACATTATTTTTCTGTGAAATCAATTTTGTATTTTTCTTTATTTTATTATCTACAACTTTCATGTACAAAGTTTCTTTATTTGATGTACAAAAAGTGGAACCAAAAATAGGTCCCAAAATGAATAAAGAATGAATAAAAAGTATAGGTATTTTATCTATATTTCTGACCTTATCTCCCCCTACTTTATTCCTTGTCGACCTATTCATCAAGATGCCTAGGTCTCGGGGCTTCGGGTCATAAAATATTTACAATATTTTATTCTTTTTCTTTTCTTTTCTTTATTCTATAATTTTGGCTTTAAGAACCGCATTTTATACAATATTTACATACATATACATGAATGCTAAAATGCATGAATAAATGCTATTTACACGCATTTACTAGGGTTTTTCAGGCCAAAATGATAGAATAAAGATGATGAAACGTGGATTCATCACCTATCCACCACCACTCCGCCGATCTCGTCTTCTCCAGCAACCACCTCCGCCAATGATCCTCTGCCCCAACGTCCGTCGGCCGTGTGTCGGCCATTGGATCATCTTCAACAACGCCGCACTCCGCCGATACCGAAGCTCCTCCCGGAGCAACTCCTCCGCCTTTGCCGACTCGCTGCACCACCGGCCTACCTCCGCCTCGACGAGCACCGCTGCAGCTTCACCAGCCACCGGGCGTGAGGCCCGAGGCCCTCCCCGCGTGCGAGGCACGTGACGGGAGGGAACACGTGAGCAGCATCCGTCCTTGGGGTAACGTGCTTCGCACGTGACCTTGGGTAATTTGCAGGCCACCCCTCCCCCCGGGTCCCTCAAATTGCGCCCAGACCCCCACCGACCAGGTCACGTGCTTGTCACGTGACCTGGTGGTCATTTTGCAGAGACACCCTCCTGAGTTTTGGTAATTATGCGTATACCCCCTTATTGCATTGTTCTATTTATTCTGTTTATTTATATTGCAGTTGTACCCCTGTGATCTCCCTCAGTTTTAAACCTCTTTATTGCTTTATTTATCTAAAAAAATAGCATGATATTTGTTAATTAATCCTCTACACTTTGCCATATTGTGGGTAAATTTGTGATTAATGGTTAATTAATAAATAATTGTTTTGTGGAAATTGTCGTATTTTGCCCATTCCTTGCTCTGAAATTGATAGTTGATTAACCATTGCTCTAAAAATCCTCGAAAAAAATCACACATTGTAGAGTTAATTGTGCTTAACATTGTGCCCGAAAAGATTCGCATTTGCATGCATACTTTGCCCTGTAAAAATCATTTTGCACATTTCAGTGTTTGAATTTTAATAGGTATTAGATCTCACATTTTTGAAATTTAGGATTTTTCTGAGATCAATCACCTAGTGATAAATCTTAGATAATTTTGTTCCTCGAAAATAAGTAGGTTTAGTATTTATCATAATTAAATATTGAAATTCATTCTGTTTGCATTTGGAAATCCATAAAAAAATCATATTGCATCCAAAAATTCCAAAAAAATTACTGAGCATTCATTTCATCATATTTTACATTGTGGCCAAGTTTCATATTTTTCGGACAATATTTGAACGTAATTCACATTTTAGTCCCTAAAATAGGCCGAATTTGCATATTGCACCCTCTATTGCATTGAAAATTCTAAAAAAAACCGCCTCGAAAATCGAACATGAACTTTGATAGACTTAACTCTAGGTTGTTCCTTTGCCTCCTTGTGATCGACCTTGGGACTTACCCAAGTAAAATAAACATAAAACCACGAGATTAAAAATTGAACATATTTTGTGTGGTTATTTTCTTGACCGTTTCCGATTGCCGCCTACAACGCACGACACATAATTTTTACGCACGACACGATAAAAACACATTTTTAAACCCGTCATTTCCGGATCCGTCAGTATATCGCAAGTTCTGATTTTGAAGGCTGCTTTGCATCATTCCTAACAAGCATGTCAAACATTTCACGGCCCTTTAATCCACGCTTTTTCAAAAAGTCATCTGATTTCGGAGGACGAGTACAAACTTCTTGTGGAGCTTGTTTTGCATAAGAGTGGTAAATCTCATGGAGAGCATCTGTAACCAGCTGTAAGTTGTGATCCACCTCATGCTCAGGATATAATAAAGGAAATGCAAATTCAACAAATCGCATTTTATTCCGTGGATCCATGACCGTTGCAATTGCCAACAACAAATTGCAATCTGCCCAGTATTTGTTCATTTTCTCCCACATTGCAGAAGCCATGTGTCTCATAAAAACATCTTCAGATTGAAGTTCAGCAAGCAATAAACATTTCACTCTACACATCTCTGGAAAGAATAAATTAGCAGTTGGATATGTAGCTCTGGAAAATATGGTTGCGACATCATTAAAAACCTCCAAAAATTTGCATATTTTTTCAACCATCCCCCCATTCAACAGCAGTTGGAAGCCACTTGTAATTAGCATCCCGTAGAGCATATTGACTAAAGGCAAGTTTAAAGGTCAATGCATGTTCCAACATCAAATACGTGGAATTCCATCTCGTAGGGAAATCAATCCGCAAACCCTTTTAGTAGAAATGTCAAGTTGTTTGGCAATCTCTCCAAATTTGAACAAGCGAGAGGTAGATTTTTTTCATATACTTGACACTTTCTCTTATGGAAGTAATTGCATTATCAATGTGTTTAAGACCGTCGTGCACCATGAGATTTAAAATGTGTGCGGTACACCTGACGTGGAATATCTTTCCTTTCAAATGAAGCTTATTCCTTGACTCAAAATTAGCCTTTAAAGACTCAACAACAATAGTGTTGTTAGATGCATTATCCAAGGTGATTGTTTGGATTTTTTCTTGAATTCCCCACTCTTGAATGCGTCTAGCAATGGCATCACCAATTACAACACATGTGTAAGGTGGTTCTAAATCACAAAAATTGACGACACACCTTCGCAATTTCCATTTGGGATCAATAAAGTGTGCGGTCAAACACATATATCCAATAGTTTTATTGGATGTCCAGCAATCAGATGTAAGAGAAATACGATCAACCGCCTTGAAAGCTGTCTTCAATTTTTCTTTCTCGGCTTCATAAACTTTGAGGCATTCATTTTTAATGGTGTTTCTAGACATCTTTTCAAATCTTGGATTCAAAGTTTTTGCAAACATAATAAACCCAGAATGCTCGACCATCTTAAATGGATATTCATGCATCACTATCATCCTTGCAAGGGCATCTCTAACTTTCTTTGTATCATATGGTGCACTCATAGAATAACCGACTATCTCACCCTTCTCCGTTGGATTAAAGGAAATTGCGGACTGCTTCTGTTTTTTGTCACAACTTTTATAATATGGGCACACATTAAGCAAATGTCTCTTCATGTGACTGGTTGTCCCACTCTTGGGTTTAACCAAGACCTCGCCACAACACTTGCATTTATTTTTAATCAGCACTTCATTAGCAAGTTTAACACTTACATCTTCAAAAAAAGACCACACAAATGATGTCTTTCTTCTAGATCTTTTTCCTTTTTCTCCTAAAACATCTTCGGTATCACTAACTTCGACCGTATCCTCTTCAGTTTCATCAACAATATTAATATTTTCTTCACCATCTACTTCATTTGCTAACACAATCTAATCAATTGATTGTTGGGAGGATGGTGATGTAAAATGACATAATCAATATGTTAAAATTTATTAATTCTTAACAAGTAATACTTCACATACTACACATTCATCAAATTTATATTTTACGAATCTAACAGCGATATGAAGCAATATAAAAAAATAAAATGTCAATACTTAGAATGCAAACCTTGAGAACTCATCATTCTTGTCGATGCGGATTGCTGTTGCTTAAAGGAGTAGGATGGACTGCGAGGGTTGCTAGACCGAGGAGGAGATGCTCTGAAGGATGGACTGCGAGGGTTGCTAGCCGCGTCGCGCAGCGAGGACGACCGGCACCTGCGGGCTGCGGTGGCACGGTGAGGAGGAGTAGCACTTGCAGGATGCGGACTGGAGAATGGCACCTGCAGCCACGTCGCACGGCGAGGAGCGGCACCTGCAGGCTGTGGTCACGGCGTGCGGAGGGGGGAGAGGTACCGCAGCCGCTTCGCGCCGATGGGATGACCTGGAGTCGCTGGCGCGCGACTCGCGTGGAGGGAGGGGAGCCGCACCCACGCCTGCGTCGTGCGCATGCAGAGAGGGAGCGTCGCGCAACTCGCGCGCAGAGAGATAGCCGCACCCGCGCCTGCATGTCGCACGTAGGTACAACCGCGTAGGAGGCTGCGCGGCGGCGGCGTGGAAGGTGGGAGGAGGGAACATGGATGCGGGCGGCGGGTGGGGGTGGAATTGAAGAGAACCGCAAGTTCGCAGGCGTGGAAGGTGGGAGGAGGGATAGGGATTAGGGATAGGGAGTTTAGGGTTTTGGGGGGGAGGGATTTCATATTAAATCCCTTAATTTCTGAAAAGTGAACTACAAGTTATATTAGTGGTAATTGTGACTTGTGAGTGTGAGATTTATATGATGCCTCAATTCCTAAATCATATTATATAAGTATAATTATTTATTTATATATTATTTTTATCGAACTATTAACGAACCGAACCTAAGCGAACCTATCATTTCAAGGTTCGGTTCGTTTATTTAAATGAACCCAAAGGTTTGTTAAGGTTCGGTTCGTTTATGATCGAATCGAACTCGAATCGAACCTTTATCGAATCGAACCTGAGCGAATCTCGAACCTGAGATTTTTCTGACAGCCCTAGTCCCATTTTTCCCGCCCTCACGTGCCTTGCACGTGAGGTGGGGATGACGATGAGCGGCGGGCGGCTCAAGGTTGTCCAGGCGGCGTGAGGGGGAGCATACTCGACCGGAGGCGTCTGTTGATGGCGAGTGGTGGCAAAGCCTAAGAGCGATGTGGACCGTGGAGCGAGCGAAGCGGTGGCGCGTCGGGGCTATGAGCCAGAGCAACTATGGATCGGGAGTGCGGACTTGGCCAAGGGAGTTGCAACATATGTCGACAAAGCGTTTGAGGGAAGTTGAGGTTGGTCAGTTGGCCGACACACAACCAAAGATCTTCCGAGTGGAGGAGCACCGCTGACGGTCGAGGAGAGGTGGAGCGGAGGACCTCTGATGGCTGGGGGAGAGGAGTCTACGAAGGGCTGTGATCGCAAGTATGTTGGCGACGTTGGAGTCGAGGTGGCTGATCGCCTACAGTGGTGGTCGTTGATGGAGACACGAAGGGCGGCGGAGCCGTCGGTGGTGTAGGTGCGAGGCAAAAATGCTCTGCAGCAAAGCGATGAAACGGTGGTGCAATTAAGGTGGAGAGACGAACGCGGATCGATCAAGGCGAAGTGGAAAGCGAGGATGATCGGGAAGAAGGCGTAAAAGTGGTTGATGAAGATGCTCGATTTGGGAAGACGAAGGATGAAGGAAAAAAAGAAGAAAAGAGGAGACAAAGGAAAAATGTTTCACTTGTGGATCGCCGAAGGGAAGTGACTGGAGTTTCGAGCTCCAGTCCAATCAGTCGTCCCCCCGAGTCACGTCGGAAAGCGATGAGGCTTGACAGCGGAGTGGGGTTAGGTTGCAGCTTGGACGAAGGTTCAAGGATCACACCCAAAGAAGGGTTGTTACTCGAGGAAGATGCTGAGCCTCCGTCACCCGGTGAAGCACTCCAACCTCTCTCTCTTTTCGATGAACGGAACGGCACATGACCGTACATAACGGCGGCATCGACGGAATGGTTATGGTTAAGGTTATTTTTATCCTCGGTACTCGTGTCTCATGCCCTTTTACTATATGGAGAGAGAGGTCTACCAGCATCGTTGATCCATCATCGACGTATTGTGTCATGATTGTTTCTTGCTTACTTATTGTTAGAGAATACCATATATTATTGTTTCTTTATTTACCTATATTTCCTTATGTATCACTGTTTCCTTATCAACTGTTTCCCGATGTAACCCCAATAGGGGTATTTATGTAAATCCTCCTCTGAGCACCCTAGGGTTTAGTCCTATATAAGGACCCCTAGACCTCACAGAATAAACATGGTCTTACATTTTTAACATGGTATCAGAGCATGTTCGATCCCAGCCCTACCCCACCTACCAGCCTCGTCCAATCCCGTAACCTAGGGCATCCGCCGCCCTAGGCCATCGTGCCGCCCCTCGCCAGGCGCACCTTCGCGCCCCTCCCCCCTCCGCCCCTCGCCCCTCCGCCTTCCGCCCCTCCGCCCCTCGCACCTCCAGGCGCCCCCCACCCCAGGAAGCCCTTCGCCCCTCGCAGGCGCACCTCCAAGCGCCCCTCGCCCCTCCGCGCAACCATCGCCCCCGATAGGCGCACCTCGCCTCTCGCCCCTCTCCGCCTCTCGCCCCTCCAGGTGCCCCGACAGGCGCACCTCCAGAAGCTCCTTGCCCCCGCCCCTCGCAGGCGCACCCGCCCCTCGTGCCTCCGGCCCCTCGCCCACGGCTCCAAGGTCCCTCGCCCACGGCTCCAGGCGAAGGAACCTCCAAGCGCTACTCCAGGCGCTACTCCAGGAACCTCCAGGCGCTACTCCAGGCGCCTCTCCGCCCAACGGCCCATCGCCCACTGCACCAAGGCCCCTCGCCCAACCTGCTCTCCAGGCCCCTGCCTCACCCCACGGCCCCCTGCCCAACGGCCTGCTGCAGGCTCCTGCCTGGGCTCCACGTCTGCCCCTGCCCCTCGGCATCCAGCCTCTGCAACAGCCCCTGCCCAAGTCGTCCTCAGCTACTCCTGCTACACGGCCCCACGGCTCCAGCGACCTCTTCGGCATCCTCCTCGCAAAGGCTTTGGATCTATGTGCTCCAGACCCCCAACCGTAGATTGATGGTCTTGCACGGATACATCGGAATGGTTTGCTAGTTGCGTATGATCTCTATTTCCTCTGCATACTAGATCATTGTATTTTTTGATCACTGCGGTCACCATGACATCTGCTCCTGCATCTGCGGACTCCAAGCCCCTGTACCCTACTTCAGCGATGATGGTACAGGGCACTTCTATCAAACTAAAGGGCTCGGAGAACTACGTACTATGGTCTCGATCCTTTAAAATATTCATTGGTGGCCAACGCAAGATTTATATTCTAACTACCATTCCGCCTGCCGAGACAGACGCCAACTACGACACCTGGTACGTCGACAATTGTCAGGTCATCACTTGGATGACAAATAGTGTTGATCCTAATATTGCATCAAATTTGCTCTATAAAACAACTGCAAAAGAAATGTGGGAGAGTCTTGAGAATACATACTCCCAGAAAACAACCAAATCCAGGCTTTCTGACATTTACACAAAGATTTGGTCTGCAAGTCAGGGAGAAACCTCCTTGATAGAATACTACCGGCTCCTAACAGGATTATTTGAAGAATTGCTTATTTTTCAACCTGCATGCTGTGACAAGCAAATAGGTGAAAGAGCAGAATGGCAGGTGTACCGTTTTCTATCAGGCTTACACCCTCGATACAAATATGTTAAAGAGCAATTCTTGACGGCGGCTGCCCTACCGTCTCTTGAAACTATTTTTGGCAGATTACAGGAACTGGAGACCCCTAACCAATCACCTACTACAGACACTGCTGCTCACTTTGCTGGGGGACGCCCACCTTTCCAAGGAGGACGAGGGCGTACGTTTGGTCGCGGTCGAGGACGAGAACAGGGATGTGGACGTGACTCGGGACGCGGCCGTGGTCGTGATTTTTCTAATGCTCGTTATCCAGCATGTACTCATTGTGGCCGCTGGAACCATCCATCTGACAAATGTTGGGCTACCTTTGGCATGCCCAAAGCTAATAACGCATATGAGGCACCATCTTATGACACGAATTATGATACTATGGAAACTTCACAAGATCAGTCTCTCACAGAGGCTTCAGGATCTTTTACTGCTGCAGAATGCGCTCGTCTTCGCCAGCTCCTTCAGAACCCAGTTACTGAGACTACGCATTCAGGCCCTACTGCGACTCTAGCAGCCACCCCAGGTACAATTGCAAGTTCTGCCTCCACCTCTACTTCTACCTGGATCATCGACTCGGGTGCCTCAACCCACCTCACAGGAGAACGTAGTCTCCTCACCTCTCCCAGGGAGCCCTCTTCGGTGAAGCACGTTCGTGTGGCCAATGGAGCCTATTCACCTATAACTGGTGTGGGGACCATGGAATTTAGCCCTAAACTCAGGCTAACGGATGTTTACTGTGCTCCTGCTTTTCCTCTCAGTCTACTGTCTGTTCACAAATTATGTACAGAACTCAACTGCCGTGTGATTTTTGATGATTTATGTTGTTATTTTCAAGACATCCGGACGAGACAGATCTTTGGTGGGGGACATGAGAAGAATGGCTTATATTACCTTGACATCCCTTCCAACTCTGATTTCGCTGGCGCAACCTCCATCTCTGCTGATCCTCTTCTGTGGCATCTTCGTCTGGGTCATCCCTCTGCTAAAGCTCTTTCCTTAATGTTCCCTGAACTGTCCATACTTAAACCCTTCGAGTGTGAGGCATGTCAGTTCGGAAAACATCACCGTGCATCTTTTCCTGCTAGAACTGAACCCCGTCGTACGATATCCTTCTCTTTAATTCATTGTGATGTTTGGGGACCTTGTCCTGTCCGAACCATTGGTGGACACCGCTACTTTATTGTCTTTGTGGATGATTACAGTAGATCATCCTGGGTCTATCTTCTTAAAGAACGCTCAGAAATCAATAAAATTGTCAAAAACTTTTTTGCTTATGTCAAAAATCATTTCTCATCAAATATTCAGGTCTTCCGATCAGACAATGCCTTGGAATTTACTCAACGAGACCTTTCTGATTTCTTTGCTTCCCATGGGACAGTACATCAAACATCTTGTCCTTATACCTCTCAGCAGAATGGGGTGGCAGAACGCAAACTCCGTCATCTTTTAAACATTGCACGCTCACTTCTCACCCAGATGAAAGTTCCCAAAACATACTGGGGTGATGCTGTTCTCACTGCAGTCCACCTTATCAACAGAATTCCTTCTCTTACTCTCAAAGGCTCTACACCATTTTCTTTGCTTCACCCTAATGATCTTCCCTTTCCTCTACCTCTACGGATATTTGGGTGTGTCTCCTTCGTACACAATTTCCACACCAAAGACAAAATATCCCCTTGTGCGATCAAATGCATTTTTCTTGGTTACTCCTACACTCAAAAAGGTTACAGATGTTATGATCCTGTTGACAGACGATACTACATCTCCGCAGACGTAACCTTCTTT
Source organism: Ottelia alismoides (assembly GCA_037367405.1). Taxonomy (NCBI): domain Eukaryota; kingdom Viridiplantae; phylum Streptophyta; class Magnoliopsida; order Alismatales; family Hydrocharitaceae; genus Ottelia; species Ottelia alismoides. Next base: position 147,344 of record JAZKJV010005848.1, read on the forward strand.
GAGCAAACCAGCTTCTTCACACAACCTGTCACCAATGTCCCTTTACATCTTCCTCCATCACCAAGCATCCAAACCCATCCATCTCATACCTCATCACCAGATGTCCCTCTACCCATACCTCTGCCTCAGGATGATATGCCAGCTTCAACTGTCCCCTCCACTACTGTCCCGGATGATCCCAACAACCTGCCGATCGCATTACGGAGGCAAAAGAGAAAGTGTACCACTTATCCTATGTCTAAATTTACTACTACTGCTGGACTTTCATGCACTGACAAACAATATGTCGATGCACTAATGACTATCTCCATTCCTAAAGATCATCACAGTGCTTTCCAAGATGCAGGTTGGAGACAGGCCATGAATGAAGAAATAGATGCACTCATATCCAGAGGCACATGGGATCTTGTGCCATGTCCTACAGGTATTAAGCCAGTTGCTTGCCGATGGGTCTTCACGACCAAACAATCTCCAGATGGTTCTATTGACAGACTTAAAGCCAGACTTGTGGCAAAAGGATTCACCCAGACATATGGAGTCGATTACTTTGAGACCTTCTCTCCTGTGGCTAGGATGGGGTCCATTCGCACAATTCTCTCTGTTGCCGCTAACAAGAATTGGCCAATTTATCAGCTGGATGTAAAGAATGCCTTCCTATACGGTGATCTCGAAGAAGAGGTCTATATGATGCAACCGCCGGGTTACTCCGTCGAGGGGGAGTATGTATGCCGACTTCGTAAGGCCATCTATGGCCTAAAACAGAGTCCTCGAGCCTGGTTTGACAGACTTACCAGTGAAATCAGCTCTCTTGGTTTTCATAAGATAACATCTGATTACTCTGTGTTTATTAGACGACGATCCACTGGTACTGTGATACTTGCTGTCTATGTTGATGATATGGTGGTCACTGGGGACGACGACAATGGAATTATCGAGACCAAGGCCTTCCTTCAGAAGGTGTTTGTCACCAAGGACCTTGGACAACTCCGGTACTTTCTTGGTATTGAGGTGATACGTACTGCAGAAGGATTACATCTATCACAACGAAAATACTGCTTGGATATTCTTACAGAAGTCGGTTTACAAGGATGCAAACCATCTGGCATACCTGCAGAAGTACGAAAACACGATACATCCACTGATCCTGAGTTTGAAGACACTACACGATACAGAAGCCTTGTGGGTAAATTGATCTACCTCACCGTTACCAGACCGGATATATCTTATGCTGTAAGCAGAGCCAGCCGCCATATGGAGAGACCTCTTTACAGTGATTGGCAGGATGTCCTTCTGATCCTTCGCTACTTGAAGGAATCACCAGGGCAAGGACTCATCTATAAGGTCAACGGTCATACTGATATTACTGCTTATGCAGATGCTGACTACGCCAGTTCCCCTGAGGATAGACGATCCATTACAGGCTATGCTATGTTTGTTGGTGGTAACCTTGTTTCATGGCGAAGCAAGAAGCAAACCGTGGTCTCCAGATCAAGTGCAGAGGCAGAATATAGGGCAATGGCCCATGCTGTTTGTGAGATTACGTGGCTTGTATCTTTTCTACGAGACCTTGGGTCCCCTGCTACTACTCCTATACCGCTATACTGTGATAACAAGTCTGCTACCTATATTGCCACCAATCCTGTATTTCATGAACGGACAAAGCACATCGAAGTTGACTGTCACTTCATCCGAGATGCAATACGAGGAGGACAGATCGTCACACCACATATCTCTACAGATCTTCAACTTGCAGACGTATTTACTAAAGCATTACCAAAGAAGCGTCTTTTATGGATATCTTCCAAGTTGGGCATGATTGATGGATATGCTCCAACTTGAGGGGGAGTGTTAGAGAATACCATATATTATTGTTTCTTTATTTACCTCTATTTCCTTATGTATCACTGTTTCCTTATCAACTGTTTCCCGATGTAACCCCATAGGGGTATTTATGTAAATCCTCCTCTGAGCACCCTAGGGTTTAGTCCTATATAAGGACCCCTAGACCTCACAAAATAAACATGGTCTTACATTTTTAACACTTATGTTTGGTATGTTTCCTACTTCCTCTATGCACAACTAAAAAAAATCCGCTATAGTGACATTTTCTTTTCAAAATCCATCACTAAATCGATCATTGTTAAATATATATAATGATGATATTATTTGTTGTGAAATGATTTTTTGTCTTGAGATTAGCAATGATATCATATTCGTCGATATATTATTAGCAACGGTACATATAGCAATGCTTATCCGTTGCTATTTTCAAATTTTTAACTAATCTTCGCTGAATTTTAAACTAAAAGTTAATAACAATTAGCTAAAATTTTGAAAAATAGCAATGAAGCGTTGTCGTATAGACTATCGTTAATGATATAGCGACAGATATAAAATTCGCTGCTAATTTCAAGTATAAAATTTATTTCCCAATGAACAATATTGTTATTATATAGTTAATAACGAACGATTTAGTGACAGATTTTTAAAAAAGTATCGCTATAACTCAATTTTGTTACAGTGACAATGGTTGCATGTAACAATTTTAATAACAAAGTCGTCGGCAAAAAATGTCATCCTAAAATATGATCTCTATGATTTAGACAAGATCGATAGGTGTACTAGCGACATGAGTAGCATTTCTAGTAACAAAGTTTTCAAGTAATGAATTTTTCATTTTTTTGAAGCCATGGGAATGGAGGCTTACAAACCCGTTCAATACATCTAGATGTTTCAAAGGGCCAAGCAACTAGGGTACATGGATGCAAATGGACGGATACTGGATACAAGTATAGGCGTGTCATATCTTTATACGTTTCTAAATAGAATACGGATGCAGACACAGATCTTGACGGATATAAAAACTATGATACCATATCCTTAAAAAACGGATATGGGTGTAAAATGAATGATGATCACGTATGAATAATATTAGAAATACTATATATATGGGTTAAATGAGTATTCTCTCATCTTTTTTCACAATTTTTTCCCATTTTTTTGAAATGAAACTTGGAGGATTTATTTAAAGTAATAAGTTGAATATGTGTTTCAAATTTCATTTAAAATAGACATTCCGATACTTCCACCTGGAGGGGGTCAATTTCAGCAATTCTATGACTGTTAAAATTTGAGTCTTCATGGAGGAGATAGAAGTCTCGAATTAAGTCGAAATTTGAATGACATCATGGTGATATATTATGATCTAAATTCTACTAGATTTTATTTCAGAAGAATAAAAAAATACGGAGAAAAAAGGTGGAAGCATGTAAGTTAAATGCTCACAGGGAGCATACTCCTTTTTCCCTATATATACGCATAAATATGCATGTATTGGATGGAATATATATGGTTAAATATAGTAATTATGCTTACATCACAGATAATCTCAAGAAATTACTTGGGAATAAATATTTCCTTATACTTTTTATCCTCGTATTATATGTTGATCGAGTCGCGATGTGACCATTAGTTTAGCTCTTGCACGTGGAGGACGAAAATGGAATGACATGGAGTCCGCTCGTATATCACTTCCAATAGAGGTGTAAAATCGGTATAACTAGCGAGCATACCCGCGCTTCGCAACGGGTACAACCGACAATGGGGAGAATTATTTTCTTGAAAGTTACTGTGAATTTGGAAGGTGTTTGAAAAAAGATAATATTTGAAATATGCGAGAACATAATAAAAGAGGTCTTGCATATCAGAAATTTAAGAATTATTTTATTAACGTTTATTACAAATCTGAAAAGAAATATGATGAAAAACTAAATGATATTTATAAAAAAAATCAAAATGTGGAATAAGAAAATATATGAAATTCTTTAAATGTGAGTAGCTAAGGGAAAAAGTATCTAATGTGGGCGATTATTCCTAAGCACATAATATCAGGTTTGCTGTAGATAATATAAATTTATACATATTTACACAGATGTAGAAATCTGAATTGGAGAAAATACAATTAATATAATAATATTAAGTCAAAAGCAAGAAAGTTAGTCACGTTTATCAAGAGAGGAATAAGAAAATCATGTGATCTTGTATTGCTTTTCATATCAACCTTTTGCATTCTGCACTGATCTATGAGCACACATCTATCAAATCTCGCACTTAAGTTGCTTCTAGTACTCAAATGTTGTGGGACTTGTAAACATACCGAGAGGAAGAAAATAATATATGGTCAAATAATATTAACAATAACGTACAACAATAGCAACCCATTTATACAGTAAATCCATACAAACCCCTTCAGTTCAGGCCAACCCTCGATAAATGATAGTTCCTTCATCTTTACTTGGGAGGGAAAGCATGGGGTAAAAAATGAACAAATTTATATTTAAATAATCTAAGTTAAATTCCTAATTTTACATATGATATCAATTAAAGGTACTTACAGTGAAAATAATGGAATGGCCTGGATTGGCGAGGTGAGCAAAGAGATTGTAAATGGGATTGGTTCCGTTGTAGGATAACGCGTCTAAAACAGCTAGCATGGTAAGCCTTCCATTCCTGATCTTCGTCATCGTCAGATCAAGAAGAGATAAGATAATTCAACATGCTATAGTCGGATTTTGATGTTTTGGCGTGCTATGTTGCAACCATTAAATGTCATGATCCAATAGATATAAGTTTGACGTTATAAGATAAATGCTTGCAGTAAGATCTAAGAGATTGATGCTCTCTCCGTTACTGACATTTAGACATAGATAGATATGTAAATTAGTCTAACCATGATAATCTTGTCAATAGATATACATTAAAGAAGAGTACAATTTATGCAAGCAAAGTGCTCCAATACTTCCCGACTTCAAACTCACTAGGCAAAAGAGTATGAATAAGGTTGAATTAAGTAATTATGAAACGAATATTCTTGAAATTTATTACTAAAGCTTGCAGCCCTTCATAGCTTTGAAAATCATCATCCTTCTTCTTGCTTAACAATGATATGAAGAATCTCAGAAGGGTCATCCATTTTCCTCCCCTCCTTCCTCATTGGGGCACAATGTCACAAACTCTTCCCTAAAAGCAAAAACCGACGTCATAAATCCTAGTCATATTTGTTTTTGATTTGTTGTGTGAAGATGGCTTCTCTAGATTACGATCTAGTACTCGTGTACACAGCTTGTTCTATTCGGATTTGTGCATGAGATTGAAAGAACAAAACAATTGAAATGGTTTACAAATACCTATATGGGTTTTGGAAAGAAAAAAATTATGGACTTACAATATCAAGTTTTGTATGTTTAACTACAAATATCATGTCGATTCAAATGAATGAGCTAGATTATATTGTGAAAATGATATGACTTAGATTATATCATGTACGGAGATGTCATCCGTTGAATCAAGTGCATGTGACAATATCATGCGGCGAGAGGTTGTCTTCCCCCTCTCTTGAAAAGGACGTCTACTCTAGGCAATGTAGAGGCTGGGAAGAATGGTCTCAATGGCAGGGGAGGATTCCTCCCTCCTTGGCCCACCTGATGAAGAGGCTTTAGGTCACGACTCCTCCCTCGCCTTTTTTACACAGATGTCTCCTATTTAAATTGGAGCAACATCTTTATTACTATGTATACATCCATATACATAAGCTCATTGGCACCGACATTTCTACACAATTCACATTATAATAATTCCAATTCTGTTATTTTGTTATTTTACAATGACATGTTCTTATATTATTTATGTATTTTTTAATTAAAAATTTAAATCCGTTGAAATATAAGGTTGGAGGAGAAATATAATATGTTGAAAATTTAAACAGGGTCATATAGGTAAAAACTCAGTTCTATTTTTGCATACAATTGCAAGCAAAAAAATGATGAAGTAAAAATAGATGGCAAAAATCAAACGATGATTGCGAAATGGAAGTGTCATGCACTGTGAAAATGTGCGAAAGGTTGCTCGAGGAAAACACGAATAAAATCCAAGCTCTTCTTTCCCTTACCGAAACTTGTGAAGATGGAGAAGCACGATCTTCATTTATTTATCATATTTTTATCTTTAATTGACAAAAAAAGATAGTCTTCATTGATTTACACATATTTTTATTTCCAGTTAACAATAGACTTTGTTGGATTTTCCATTCATGTAGGATAGCATCATCTTTCTTGATGGCATTATTAAAAATATATAAATATATTCAACTTGATGCTTACAAAATTTCTACGCAAACCTTAGAGACTAAACGTGAATCTTAGCATAACTTTGTAGAATAAATTAACCATGATATCCTTTTCACATACACCAAAATCTACCAAGGATATTGGACTATCAAATCCAAAAATCCCCCTATCAACTATTTAAGCTTTTATGTTTTCAGCCCAAGAATATATCCCCTGTAATTAAAGGCTAAATTTTGGATGAAAATTGAGATGCAAATCTAGGGTTAACACGTCAAGTTTTCAATTTTTTGCCTCCCTTAAATATGATCACTAATAAATCTGATTTTAACCTTTCAAAATGGGTTTCCATCATTGATTCAAATCTTCAGATGGTTTGAGAATTTTTTAAAATCTTTTATAATACTACAAATTTGTATAAGTATTTTTGTAAGTTAGTAATGGTGGAAATAAGATAACGGTGTTGCATTATCGAAGATAAACAACATCTAAATTTCACTTTCATGAGGTTCACGAAGTCTTCCAATTCCTAGATATATCTTTCTTCCAAAAGTGGAGAGAATCTAAATCAGATTCCAAGTGTATTGCCAGTTAAATGAAGAAGATAGAAAAAACAACATAAAGATAGATTGGAAGGAGAAAGTTAAAATTAGGAAAAAGGAAGAAAATTTGGAAAGAAAAATATGGGATAATTTCAATTTTGCACGGCCCATGGTCTATCGATGGTTCGGGACCATTACTAGGAGCTCGGGCCCTCGCGACAGAGGAGGGAGAGGGTGGTGCTTGCTGAGGGAGAAGCCATTGTTGGATTCGTGAATAGCTGGAGTCATAAATCCGCTTTTGTAGCCTTCGTTGACGTTGTTACGATGATGAGGGATGGAGAGGCAAACTCAAAGAAGGGCAAGGGGGTTGGTCGGGTCGGAGTTGGAGGGGGTGGTAGAGATAGTGTGGCGGAGGAAAGTGGGAGGAAGTATTCTGTTCCGGACATGAACGCCATTGCCAAATGCTGCAAGGTAAAATCGAGACCTTTCGGATGGAAAATTAATGTGTCGTGTATCCCTTCTGACTTCTCCATTATTTTATACACTGCACCCATGACCTTGGGGCAGACGATGAGTGAAGGAGCAAGAAGAGCTTGCTGCATGGACAGTAAAAAAGGGCAGCTGGAGCCATGGAGATGATTAATATCAAGAGTAGAAAATTAGGGGTAAATAAAAAACGGGGGTGAGCTTGAGGGAGAGAGATTTGAAGAGGTGGGAACTGAAACAGGAAAAGGGCCCACGTGGCCAAATTAGGAAGAAATGGGCTGCGATTTGTGGCTAAGAAAGAGCAAGATTCGAAAACACGTTCTACGATTGCGGCTGAGAAAGAGCACAGATTTGGAAAACAGCTGTCATAAGAAAAGAGAGCTAAGGAGAGCATGGACAGAGTACCCACGTGTCACAAGAAGGGAGAGAGTTGAGAAAAACTCAGCTTTAGTATTATAGATAGATAGATGTATTACATCTCGTAAAGGCCTTAATGAAGTCTGGCCATTAAAAAGATATTTTTTGCATTACAATATCATTTTTTCGGCCTATACCCTAATCTTTTATATTCATTTACAAAATCCATCATGGATAATTCTATGGAAAAAATGGAGTTATCCCGTCCTTATTTTTTCACAATTTTTTATTTTTTTTTGAAAAATATCATCATGTAATTCATCTATATATCCTTCCAATATGTCATTCGAATTTTGACAGAAACAAAGACTTATAAGCCTTCCGTCCAGAGCATGTAATTTTAACGATCTAAACATTGTTGTAATCGACATGTCTAGATGGAGGACATATGGGGTTATGTTTCGTAAAACTACGAATAACATATAGGAGGAATTTATAGATGAATATATATTGTGATATTTTTCAAAAATAAAAATACCGAAAATGAAGCGGGTTGTTCTATTGTGCCAAGGGCTGCTGAACTCACTTATTCAGTTTTCACTGCCAGAAAGCAAATTGCGGAGCACTTGCCACGTTTTCCTCCTTACGAGAAGGGTAATTTCATAAAAGACAAACTTCTGGAGGGCATTTTGTAAATAGAACAGATAATTTGGACTTTTATAGGGACCTTTTGTCAAAAAGAAAACTCTCCCGCTGGCTTTTACATAAAGGTACACAAAATGGTGCAATTGCTAAACGACGACGTAAAATGATTAAAAAATTCCGTTACCGGGACTCGAACCCGGGTCTCTCGGGTGAGAGCCGAGTATCCTAACCAATTAGACTACAATGGATATGTTGGTTCTAGGGTTTTTATAATTATACCTTTATTTTTAACATCATCACATAAAAGATTTTTTAATATATCATCACTTTCACTTATACAGTACAACGAAATTTTGAGGGAAAAACTGCTTATCCCATTCATCGAGAATACAACCTTTTAGCCTCTCAGAAGGCGAATCGGCAAAGTTTATACATACACAAAAATCGCTTACATTACATATCCCGATATGGCAACAAGATCAAATTTTGATGATTCTTAATCATGCCATGTGATCATTTGTCCAAAGATAAGCATGAATCGCGTACATTGTCGATGCCTTAACACAACCAGCTTGCACACCATCTATCATATATGACCATTTACATGTCAAGGCGATATATAAGCTATGGGCAAAGGAAGAGAGCCCAGTCGCCGACTCCAATTTTGTCCCAATTGCTCTACTCTTAGTGAGAGGCAAGGGAAAGTTCTCATCATCTCAAAGTGACACTAGAGCCTTAAGCCAATTAAAGCGAGAAATCCTTACTTCTCTTGGATTCCTAGCATTCCACAATTGTTTGTATGGTGAACAAGTTTGGACCCAAGATCCTTCACAACCGTTCGTGATCATTTGTAGGCTTCCACTATCAACCGTGATCTTTTGTTATCACACGCTGACAATTGCGAGCATCTGCAATAATTCATGGTCGATTGCGATCGTTTCCAACCAGAACTAAGCACACAAACGAGAACACAAGGAGATGGATGCATGCCCCATGCTCTTGCTCACACTAGCGAGAAGCTCTTAAGTTCTTAGCAGAATAAGTTGTGGAATGCCTTCACCTAAACCGTTTGGGGTTTTTATCAGATGCGCCCTCATGTGATATTGCAATATCAGTTATACCCCTCCAGTTGTGTCCCTACCTTCTTGCAAAACTCGCAGTTCTGCCCTTTTGTATAGGTAAAGTAAGGGCATATCTCTTATTACAAAAGAGTATAGCTGTAAATTTTGCAAGAAGGTAAGGACACAGTAGATATTCCGAAAAAGGAAGGGCATAATTGATATTGCAATATCTCAAAGAGGCGCAACTGATAAAAACCAACCATTTGATTACACGAGGCTTGACAAACCAATGGATATGGCCACCGGGTCATTGGTATTCATACATAAAGTAAATGTTGATCACTTGGGAGCATCCAAGGAGTGATCATCTTCTCCATGGAATTAGGTTCGATATTACTCCAACAACTACATCGATGAAACTTCCATATTACATGATTCTTTAACATTATATGTGAATCAAAATAAAGAGGAGCATCATCCTATTTTGCTGAAGGAAAAAATAAAAAAAGAAGGCAATAGAGTAAAATGTATGGCTTATATTTAATGCTACGGCAATAGTCTCAAAGGAGAGAGAGTAATAATATCATCCCTACAAAAAATAATCTCCTACACTGCTATTGCAATCACTACAACAAAAATCGGTTATAGTGGTACATTTTTCAAAATTCATTATTAAATCAGTCGTTGTTAAATACATATAGCGCGGTTTGATATAAAATGATTTTTTATACTTGAAATTAGAATATCATATCCATCGATATATCATTAGCGATGATGCATATAACAACACTTATATGTTGCTATTTTCAAAATTTTAGCTAATCATCGTTAAATTTTGGACTTAAAAATTAGTAATAGTTAGCTAAAATTTTGAAAAAAATAGATAAGCATCATTGTATAGACTATTTCTAATGGTATAACGACGGATATTATATTCGTTGCTAATTTCAAGTATAAAAAATAGTTCATAATATGTAATATTATCATTATATATTTAGCAACGTCTGTTTTGGTAATGGATTTTGAAGAAAAAGTAGTATAGCTCAATTTTGTTGTAGGAAATGATTTCTGAGAGAAAAATAAAAAATATCATTAAAGGAATAAAAGTCAAAAAATAGAACAAAGAACCATATGTGCTACAATAGTATCAACAACTACATTTGATGAAAAAATTATGTGAAATTACAATGGAATGTGCATTTTCATGTGCTTGTAATAAGTGTGAATACAAATCAAATTAATATTTAAATTAAGAATCCTATTCACAATCAATTATCTATATGATATCGTGGATCGTATCAACATTATCGATAATTATTATGAATAGTGTTATCGACATTAATTTCATCTATGATAATTAAATCTTATTTAATTGTTCAAGATGTCTCGCTATATTTTCTAAATAATGTGAATCATATCCACAATACTTATGATAATTAAATTAAATTTAATTATCATTATTTTTGTATTTCCCAATAGTCGTATATTGTCTTTAATGGAACAATTCTTTAACTCTTTCGAGAATAGTGTACTTTCTCCATGGATATCTGGAGATGGACGTGACCACTGTATATTCCATCTATAGTAACTTGGTTAGTGAGATCTAACCTCACATCCATACCTAGAAGATCTCTCAGAGATGTCTGATCAAGTTTGACATACTATCCAATCTTCTCATTGCATCTGAGTCATATTTAAATCAATGTCCAACATTTGGACTAAGATTTGATAACTACTCTATTGAGTGGAGTAACTAAAATCTAAACATGTTTCATGATCCCCTCGAAATGGAGGTGTCATTGTTATACAATCAATTACGATCACATCAACCTCAAGTATTCTCAATAGGCGTACATCCTGCATACTAGAAGACCTAGAATAAACCCAAAGTTCGATCTTATTTGAACTATCTTCTTCAAGCTTTTATCATTAAGTTTCTCATTTGAAACCCAATATTTTGCCTAATGTACATACATAGACAAATAGTAACACAGTTGTCTCAGGTCAGAGAATGCGTTCCTATATCGTGAAAACATACACATAGGTCTTTGATATCTCGATCTCATTAAGTCAACTCTTTGACATAACACATCCTACAACTCCTAATCTCTATTCCTATGTAGAGAACTTGCATCAAGAGGTCGGTCGGATATCAACATCTGGAGTAAGTATTTCCATCTCTTTCTCAGTTTGGATATCCTTTCTAGACAATCATTTGATGGTGTTAATCGAGCTCTCAATCTAATCATTTATATATCATCTTAACATCAGCCTATGTGATCCAATCATTAGATCAACAATTGTATGATTATCAAGATGAACATGGAATATAACCTTAGTTATACTAAAGGACCTTATAAATGCATGTATTCTTTGATGGAACAAATCTGTAACTCTTTTGAAAATAGTGTACTTTCTCCGTGGATGCTCGGAGATAAGGACATGACAATTGTATATTCCATATATAGTAACTTGGTCAGTAAGATCTAACCTTATATCCAAATCTAGAAGACCTCTCAGAGATGTTTGATCAAGTCTGGCATAATATTCAATCTTTTCATTGCATCTGAATCATATTCAGATCAATGTCCAAATTTTGGACTAAGACTGGATAACTAGTCTACGGAGTGGAGTCGCTAAAATCGAAACATGTTTCATTATTCCCTCGAAATGGAAGTGTCATTGATATACATTTAATTAAGATCACATCACCCTCGATTATTTCCAATGGGAGTACGCCCCGTATATTAGAAGACCTATAATTAATCCGAAGTTCTGATCTTATTTGAACTGCCTTCTTCAATGTTTTATCATTAAGTTTCTCATTCGATCATTAGGAGCTGGTATCAATCACATGCCAAAAGCATATATCGTAACTACAAAACCATCCATACTTCCAAAGTAAGGCGACCATCGATGGAAGTTGGTTGGTCCTAAAATTTCGTGAGTGATCTCATATCTTTTGGTTCAGTAGTGAACATGTATGATCCCTTTGAGAGGTCGTATTACTCATATGCCATCGTATGCACACCAACTCATCGGTGTATAGACCTTGACAAGGTCATCAACCTAATATTTTTCCTAATATACATACTTAGACAAATAGTAACACAGTTGTCTCTGATCAGAGAATGAGTGCCTATATCGTGCAAACATACACATAGGTCTTTGATATCTTGACCTCATTAAGTCAACTCTTTGGCATTACACATCCAACAACTCCTAATCTCTATTCCTATGTAGAGGACTTGCATCAAGAGGTCGGTCAGATATCAACATTTGGAGTAAGGATTTTCATCTTCTTCTCACACTGCAGATCCTTTCTAGACAATCATTTGACAGTGTTAATCGAGTTCTCAATCTAATCGTTTATATATCATCTTAACATCAACCTATATGATCTAATCATCGGATCAATAATTGTATGATTATCAAGATGGTCATGGTATATAACCTTAATTATACTAAGGGACCTTATAAATGTATGTATTCATTAATCTCATATATGTAGTAAAAATCAATAACTTTCAAAGATATATTAAATAATTATAATAGCATTTATTGTATAAATGGTTCACCCTAAGCTCACATGTCTAACAATCTCCCACTAGCCCTTAGAAACATCCAAGTATAATCTTTAAACCCATACTCATTACATGTTGGTCAAAACCTTTCAAGAAAAAGGTTTGGTAAGGATATTAACAACATTATCGGTAGAGTCAACCTTGGTGATGATGATGTCACCACACTTTTGTATCTCCTGAATGATGTGGTATTTCCTTTCTATGTATTTGCTCTTTCGATTACATTTTCCTTCGCTTGAGCTATAACTCAGGTATTATCATAGATCACCGAGATTGGAGTATCCAAGGAAACTATGGCAAGCTCAAAGATGAACTTGCGCAACCACCACCTCTTTCATAACATCAGATGCGACAATGTACTCAACTTTTGCTGTTGAATCATATGTGGTATCTTGCTATTACCTTTAGCTCACAACACCATCGTTCAATAAGAATATGAATACCAAAGTTGACTTTCAGCCATGAATATCATATTGGAAATTTGATGTGTATCCTAAAACTTGGAGATCACTATCTTCACAGACCCTCGTGTCCTTCTTGGATACTTGAATATGTTCTTTACTGTATTTTGAGTGTTGTTCTCCATACCAGAATTGGTAACAACTTAACACTCTCCTGCATGGCATATATCAGTCTAGTACATATCATGGCATACAATAAGTTTTTTTCTTCAACTAATGTGTAAGGGCATCCAATCATAGTCTTCTTTTACTCAACACTTTGATGAACCGTCCCTTTAGATAGGTTTATACCGTGTATCAAGGGAATGAAGCCTTTCTTGGAATTTTCCATATGAAATCATTGATGATTTTCTTAATGTACATATGTTGAAACAACCCCAAAATCCTCTTTTCTATGTTTCTGAATAATTTCGTAGTCAAGATATAAGAGGCTTCTCCAAGATTCTTCATCTCAAAAGGTATGTGACGATCATACCATAACACTAGTTATCATTTCTATATCATTTCAAATGATAAGTATGTCATCTATATAAAGCGCAATAAACACATAACACTCCTAGTAAGCTTCTTTTATACACATGGTTCATCAAGATTCCGAACAAAATGATAACTCTTTATCATTTCATCAAATCTGATGTTCTAGATACGAGGAGATTGTTTGAGTGCATAAATGAATTTCTTCAATTTAAACACTTTGCCTTCCTCAACTATGAAGCCATGGGGTTGCTCCATGTAGATATCCTCCTCGAGGTATTAACCGATGAATGTGGTCTTTATGTCCATCTACCAGATATCGTAGTCAAGATGTGCATCTATAATTAGTAGCATCCTGATAGACTTAAGCATAACCACATGAGGAAATGTCTCATTGTAATCGACACCTTTTCTCTATGTGTAGCTTAGCCACAAGACATGCCTTGAAGGTCTCTACCTTTCCATCATATCTCCTATTTCCCTTGAATGTCCATTTATATGGGTTTTACCTCCTTCGGTGGATCCTATAGGGTCCATACACCATTCTTATGCACAGAGTCTATTTCAGACTTTAGAGTTAACATCCATCTATCCATGTCATGATCTACGAGTCCTTCAACAAATGAACTCATATCATTGTCAGACTCTTCTGAGACATGAAATCTATACGTTTCAAATAGTATAACCACCTTAAACTCTTTCAAAGATGTACATATGTTTCATCTTCAAACATTTCTTCAGTTTATGATTTAGGAATCACAATATCCTCAGAGGATTATGTGAGTTCCTTTACTTCATTCTTGTCTTGATTTTTAAGGAAGTCATCCTTTAAAAATTTCACATCCCTAAAGATGAATACCTTTTGAGTCCTAAGATCGTAAAGTTGGTATCCAATACCGTCCTTTACATACCCAATGAAGTATAACTATCTAGTGCGAGATTATGGCTTACTTGCGTCCACATTCTTAGCATAGACCAAGCAATCCCCAATCCTCAATTATCGGACGTTGGGCTTGGTTCCAAACCAAAGCTAATGAAGGGTTTTGGGTACATATTTACTAGGAATATTATTAATGATGTATAATTTAGTATCTACTGCACATTCCCATAAACCAAGAGGTAAATGTGCTTTACTCGTCGTTGATCTGACCATATCCAAGATATTCTTGTAGCATTTCTCAATAACACCATTTAGTTGGGGGTTCCTCGAGGAGTGAAATTCGATACAATTCCTCTCTCTTTATGTATTCCTTGAATTCATCTAAGAGGTAATAACCACCTTGGTCAGATTGAATATGCTTAATCATCCATATCAATTTGATTCTCAATCATAAAATGAATTCTTTGAATTTTTCAAAGTTTTCAGATTTATGACATAGCAAGACGATAAACTTGTACCGTGAATGGTCAATAATAAATGTTAAATAGTATCTATATACATTTCGAGTCACGGTACTAAAGGGATCACATACATCGGTGTGTACTAGGTTAAATACATCCTCCCATTGTGTACCCTTATTTCGAAAGGGTGCTCTAGTCATTTTACCTTGAATACATTGTTCGTAAGCAGGTAAACTTTGAAACTTTAGAAAATCTAATGGTGCATCTTTTACCAATCTAATGATCCTATCAAAAGATAAATAACCAAGCTTTTAATGTCAGAGCATAGTTAAATGATCTCCATCTTCTCCAGATTAGGATTTTTATTAGTGATAGTAACATTATTGACACATTCATCAATTCAAAGAGTCCACCAGGAGTTAGACAACCATATGTAATATGTTTACCATAGCGACTTATGATAAAGTTTTCATATAAATGAACGAATATCCATTGCAAACTAACTTAGATACATAAAATAATTTCCTTCTAGCATACCGAACATAGAAACATTCTCTAAGTACTAAGACGCTTCCACTATCTAATGATAGTATGTACATCCCGATGGTTACTATTAAAATAATGGCATCCCATCCCTTTTGGATGACTATCACTCCTTCCTCGAGCTTTTTGATTTCTTGAAATAGGTGCAAAAAATTACATATGTGAACAGAAGCATCGAAATCTATGGCCAACTACATTCTCATCCAACGTGAAAATTACTTTCACTGATGAAAGTAGATTTTAAACATGTTGGAGCCATACCTTTTCAACAATTTTTTAGTAATCTAGATAGTTACGCTTTTAGTTCTCTGACTACTTGCAGTGATTATAGACAAGGACTTTCTTGGATGACATGAGTGTGGAGGCCTAAGTGAATAAGCCAACATCTTAACTTTTCTTCGTCTTTTTCTGTGATGGATCCTTTTGAGACCTATACTTTCGACCATGCTTTTCATTCACATGTGCAACCATTGCATTGCATGTAGGACTCTCCTTCTTCATGATGCTCTCAGCGGACTTCAATGAAGATATGAGCTCAGCATTCGTCAATCTTAATTTATTCATGTAGTATGACACCATGAATGTTAAAAAACTTGGGTAAAGATAACAATCTGAAGTCAAACAACATATCTACATCCATTTGTGTCCCAATGATATCTATTTTAGAGAGATAACCAAACAATTTGATTACATATTTTCTAATTGAGGCCCCTTCCTACATCTTCCATTGAATCAGATATTTTAGCAGGTTGTAGCGATGTATGTAGTTCACATAATTAAACATCTCTCTCAGATTCAACATTATATCATAGGCATTCTCCATGTCCAGATGTTGCTTCTGAAGAACATTGGACGATGAACCTAGAATATAACATCAAGCATGCGAGTGGTATTCATCAAAATTTTCATTAAATTTTAGTTCTTTCACTAACATAGGATTCACATGCTTTTTCCTGATCATCACATAATCAATGCACTTCGCGTAAAGTATAAGGTCTACTTTCAGAGCCAGTGAGGATTTGTTTGTCCTGGTCAACTGTTTGACCTCCATTAGCTTGCTGAGTGGGTCCATGGATTTCATACCTCAAATCAAAAATAGACTCATTAAAACATATATAAATATTTATATTTATATTGGGATATTGACACCCATAACCACGAGTTCTTCTGCAATAACATTCATAACCCTGCATAATCACGAATTACACTCAAGATCTCGAATAATCCTTAACTCTTATATGGTATAACCCTGTGTTAGTTAACATCTATTTTCTCCATTAACTCTCACGGAAAAGGTTACAACTTGACAATTTTACCCTTAAAATCATATCACATTTATGAAGTATGCCATTGAAATAAAAATCTGAGACATCAACAGACTCCTGCCCGCCAGCATCCCAGGCTTGGACGTCGCCTCCGCACGCCCTCCTCCAGGCTGCCGCCCCTCCCCTTCTTCCTCCTCTAGCTTGCTCCCTCCTTTTCTTCTTCCTCCGGCTCACCCCCGCTCCCATGAGAAGAAGGAGAGGATGGGAGGTTGGGACTTCCATAGCCACTAAAGAGCAGTTGTTGGTGCTTCTGAATCGTTGTGGGGGACTGGAAGGGGCCCTGCTTCAAGGAAAGACTTTTCATGGAGGAGAGGAGAGAGGAGGACTCCAGAGACCCAAAGAGGAAGAAGGATAGGGGATTGGCCGAGCAACATCGCTGCGGCACCCAGATCCAACGACGGGAGAGCTCTCGGGGAGGAAGACCCTCCACCGTTAGAAGCAGCAGCAAAAGATGGGTAGAGGGGCCCGGGCTCTTCGAGCTTGCAGGCGAAGAAGCAGACGTGACAATTGCAGCCGACCTCATCCTTGCAGAGGCGCGTGCGGTACTGTGCAGGATGGAGCTAAGACTCAAAGACGTTGTGGGTGTACTCGCAGGAATTGTCGCTCCGGCAAGAGCCCTTGCGAAAGTCCGGGAATGGAACAGAGATGTAGCGGTACTTACGAGGGTCTCTTTGACGCGCATTTTCTCCCAGGTGCACGAATGGGCACTCCGTCCAGTCGTGTGAGGATGCCCTCAAGCACGGCTTCACCTTGAAGCTGTACATCCAGAACTCATTTATCCCGTAGATCCCACTCTTTATGTCGTGCCCCCTCCCGCCCCCTCCCCCCGCTGCAGAAGCCCCTCCCCACCCGTTCCGGCGGAGGGATGGAGGAGGAAGAAGGGGTGGGGTCGATTACTGGGACAGAAGAGGAAGAAGGGGTGGGGTCGGTTGCTGGGACGAGGAGGAAGAAGGGGTGGGGTCGGTTGCTGGGACGAGGAGGAAGAAGGGGTAGGGTCGGTTGCTGCAAGATGGACAGAGATTTTTTTTTGTTTTTTTTTAATTTTTTACCAACCGTTGGATAAGATAAGGGTTAGATTAACCCAATGAAATGGTTGGGTTAACGAAAAAATCAATGGAGGGTTATGAATGTGAGACGGAGTAACTATCCGAGGGTTGTCATGGAATTCGCGATTATGCAGGGTTATAAATGTTATTGCAGAATTACTCAGGGTTATGGGTGTAAATATCCCATTTATATTTTATTTCTTTAATTAGGGAATTTTAAATCAAAGTTTATCTTGGTTTGTAATACTTTGAAAGTTCATTCCATCTTCAAACATTCAAAGCAAGAGATATACTTAACACTATATCTCTAGTAAGATCTGTAATATCCCTTCCACCTTTATTATACCCCAATAGTACGAGAAAATGTAACTTAGGTGAAGGAGGCGGAAACTCATTCCGCCTTACAAGTCTAATTTGTGTTTCTCAATTAGGTCTTTGACACTCCTAAGGTGATGTTGACTTGTTGCCAGTTAGGAATAGAACTTGCCACACACAATCCAATACCGTCTCAATTATGATGAGGAACAATATTTGGGCAACTACGCATATACCATGTCTCTTCCAAGAAGCAAATAGCTCGATCCATGTGCGCTTGTACATCGGAGTTATGACTTTCCATAGGTATCTCTATCGTACAATCCATGAAGACGAAACCCTTCGCATTGACACAAGACCATGCATGTCATATTATGATTCTCCATATTATGTTCAAATTTTGATTAATCATTCTGAATCAAATTTTCATGAGTAATTCATCCAAGGAAATTCTAATCTTATTAATAATTTACGGTATATTATAACTGGATTAAATTAATTTAATCACATTAAGATGATCGTCAACCTAATGTAACCAACAAACAAATCATTACTTGATATCACTCTCTTATTCTACTCCCTTATTCCCTTATTTCAGCTCCTTTTATGGGCTTTACGAAGAAAGGACTTATTCCATTGCATTTCTTCTTGAGTTTGTAAAGAACATCGTGCGGTAAAGGTTCATGGTGCTATATATGCTACTTCATGGGGGATTCTTGGTGGCATCGGTTCTAGAAGATAGACTTGTTGGAGCCACGTAAGATGTTTGTGTGTCCATCGGATTTGCTAGGTGGGACAATATGAGGGCATGGAGGTGGGGATGCACAACTGTGCTCATCGTTTGAAATTAACGCATCCCAGTATGTTGCCACACGGAAGATGGTAAAGAGTGGGAAATGTACAGCTTTTGAAGTTGAAATTTATTTAGACACATATCTAGCACAATTCCTTTTGGTACATGCCTACAAATTAGCAATGCAATTTCAACATATTTGGATATTGCAATGATATATGTAGGGACGAGCGTTGGGTTGAGCCAGGCTGGTCTGACCCAGCCCACCAACCTAACTCATGCGTTCAACCTGAAACCCATCCCAGTAGTCTCAAGCCCAAAAAATCACGTGGAGAAGCTTGAGGAATACCACGAGAAGTTGGAGGAAATCAAACACTTACTTCATGAGAAGGACAAACTTTTTGTACACTTAACCAACGAATCAACATCGGCGCATGACATTGTCTATGCACCAATGTGCGATAAGCATGTTGTGATGTAGAATTTTTACTCCATCTTGTACGGCCACCTTGACTTTATGTATGGACTTATGGAATCTTAAATTTTAATAAAAAGGGAGGAATTTTTCAATAAACATGTTAATTGTGCTTCCATCAGAGAATGATTATTGGTGTCAATACGGTTAATAATACATCAGACTTATCTCGATTATTTGCCAATCAATATATTTAACTAACTTACGAACCTTATTCTTTATCCCTCATGTGCCAACCAACGGAGAATAACACATGACTACCCCATTCTTCCTTATTCTCCCTTATTCCTATCCTTCCGGCCGAACAAATGCAGTATCTTATTCTACCTTATCCCTCATCATTATTCGTCCTTATTCCCCTACTACTAAACGGCCCCTTAGGATACACATGGCTAATCCGAACTTCATCTCTTATATATATAGGGTAAAATGTGTATGCCCCCTAGGGGGAGCTAACTAGGGCTGCTAATTGAATCGAATCATTCGAATTCGATTAGGATTCGTTCGATAAAAATTCGAAAATAGTTCGATTCGAAATCAAATGAATTGAATTTGAATTTAACTTGTGGATTCGATTCCCAAATGAATTGAATCTGAATTCACTTGGATTCGTTCGATAACAATTTGATTCGATTCGATACACACATATATATAATATCACATGAAGCGTTATATATGTATATAAATGTAGTATATATTTTGTAAAATTCCCACAAATGATACAAAACTTAATATAATAAATCAAAATTTTCATCATCTTATTCTAAACATCGCAATTTTAGGATGCTTATTACATACATCATACCTCCTCTTTACTCCCTCAAATTCTCTCTCCCCTCGTCACTCATGAGAAAAAACCATAACATTTGCTTCTGCTCTCCAATGCCGCTAGCTCCGACCTCCCACTCCTGCTCGCTCTCTCTAACGTTGCTAGCTCCAGTCTCCCGCTACTGCTCGCTCTCTCCAACGTTGTCGGCTCTGGCCTCCTGCTTCTTTTCGCTCTCTCCAATGTTGTTGGCTCTAGTCTCCCACTCCTGCTCACTCCCACAATTGACAACATCACCCTCCCAGTCGCCAACCTCACCACCAGCTCCCACTCTTCTCTGTCGTCGTCGACACCAGTTCTATACTCACCAACGTCACCATCATCTCTCCATAACCCCCGCAACTACTAGTATTACCACACACCCCCTTTTACCCTAAAAACTTAAGATTTAGCTTCTATCCAAATAATTTATGTTATTTTAAAATACATCATCTGCAAAAAAACATACTAAATTTTTTAAAACTTTCCAATGTCATAGGTTTCAAATTTCTAATAATATTTTTCTTAATCACACTTTTAATCCTCCCATCTATCATAATATCCAGATCTTATGATAAGGACAATCAAGCATTTGAATATAATATCTTAGAGACAATTAAGGTATGAACAGATTTCATGGATTTCGAGCTTTGTCTGACTAAATGTGCAAAAGATCATAACTGCAACTAAATTCCATTCCCCATCAAAATTGGAAGGAGACTAGGTTATCAAGAAGGAAATATCATCATAATCTTTGAAAAGCCCAATTATACCCTCATAAAAATGCATTGAAATGAGGTAAGCATGAACTGTTCATGATTGATGTAGACAAATGTTACATAATAGAAAATTGAAGATCAGAGCCATACCAACTGAGTTCTTAGTCAGGTATGCCGGTTTTTATATGCCTCAGATGCGGATTCAGCTCCATAATTCAATTCACGTCGATCTTTTATGATTCTGATGGAATTTAGTGATTCTTTTTTCTTAGATATCATGAAGATAAGTCACAATGGGGGGACAATATATGGAAGACTCTTCATAGAAATGTGGAACACAATCTTCTGATTATTATTTTGGACATGTATATATTTTAATCCATACTTTGAATTTCTATATTGGTATGAAATTTAAAATATAGTTGAGTATGTATTTACATTTTGTTTTTAGAAGTCTAATTCAAACATACCATCTTCTCAAGATAGTGTCCATGAGAGGGTCATTGGACATGATGATGATATTAACGAAAAAGTGGAAGAAGAGGGGTGAAGAAATAGAAAAATTAATTCATGAAATAATTAACAAGATTGATAGAAAGGAAAGAATAATGGTTTGTGAATAATTTACCAAAGAGAATGAGAAAGTTGGTGGAGTGTTTGTTAAAAGGTGGTGATGCATTGATTGAATTTCCATCATAGGTACAAAAAGAAAAGATCAATGGTTTATCAAGATGACAATACTTATTTTCTCTTTATATATTCAATTCACCATAGCTACAAAAAAGCAAACGAGGATTGCAGGAGACATACACGAACGACAAAAGTTAGGTATTTTAATGCTATTTATATTATTTATTGAATTTTACCATTTATGTTAAAAGTTTTTACTTATCTTAATTATTTTTTTACAAATTAGTATCACAAAGTCTATTCAATTCTTTGAAACTTAAAATATTATTAATATAATTTTTTATTATTAATTACATTATTAAATAAAATTCTAATTCAATATAAAATGAAACGAATTTAAATATTCAAAACTCCAAATGAATTGAGCTTGAATCTAGATTAGAAATTCATTTAATATTCGATTCGAATTCGGATTCGAAAATTTTATAGTGAATTGAATCTGAATCTAGGTGGATTCGAATGTATTCGATTCGATTAGCACCCCTAGAGCTAACTTAGCTCCCCCCGCCCTTTTTTCACAATTTTTTTATTTTTTTTTGAAATCTAAAACCGTGTAAATTCATTATTAAATACCTATATTATGTCATTCAAATTTCATGTGAAACAGAGACTCCTACGACCTCCATCCAAACTGGGTCGATTTAAAAAATACTGTTACCGTTAAAAAATGACTGTCTGGATGGAGGCCATAGGAGTCTCTGTTTCACACGAAAATTTAATGACACAATATAGGGATATAGTGATGAATATTCATGGAAGAATTTTTCAAAAAAATTAAAAACATGGAGAAAATGGGGCGGGGGTAACTAAGTTAGCTACCCCCTGAGGGCAGCCCCATTTTACCCCCCCCCCCACACACACACATATATTAGGAAAAAATGGGGCTGCCCCCTGGGGGCAACCAACATGGCTGCTCCTGCCCCATTTTTCGTCAAATTTTTTTATTTTTTTTTTGAAAAATAACACCATGTATATTCATCACTATATCCCTCCTATATACCATTCGAATTTCGTCAGAAACAGAGACTCCTACGGCCTCCATCGAGATGATGTCGATTTAAAAAATTCTGTTATCGTTAAAAAATGTCTGTCTGGATGGAGGCCGTAGGAGTCTCTGTTTCTGACGAAATTCGAATGGTATATAGGAGAGATATAGGGATGAATATACATGGTGTTATTTTTCAAAAAAAATAAAAAATTACCAAAATAAGGTGGGGGCAGCCACATATGACCCATATATATATACACACACACACACATACATATACATACATATATATATATAGACACACACACACACACACACACATATACATATATACATACATATATATACACATATGTATATATATATGGGGTTGATGGAGCTGCCCCGCCCCATTTTGAGGCAAATTTTTTTATTTTTTTTTGAAAAATATCGTCATGTATATTCATCCCTATATCACTCATATATGCCATTTGAATTTCGTCAGAAACAGAGACTCCTACGACCTCCATCCAGATAGAGTCGATTTAAAAAATCCTGCGACCGTTAAAAAATGATGTCTGGATGGAGGCCGTAGGAGTCTCAGTTTCTGACGAAATTCGAATGACATATAGAAGGAATATAGGAATGAATATACATGGTGATATTTTTCCAAAAAATAAAAAATTTTGCGAAAAATGGGGTGGGGGCAGCCATGTTGGCTACCCCTAGGGGACAACCCCATTTTTCCCTATATGTGTGTGTGTGTTATGTATATATACATAACCCTAAGGTGTACATTCCATCCATTTCTCTGTTAATTATGACGAATCTGTTATGTAATCCACCTTTGAGTTCACCTTATTTACAAAGGATACCACTCCTCCGTCCCTTCCCTCCTTCTTTCATCACCTCCCACTTGTAGGTGGGCGCCGCTGTCAGCTTCTATACCGAAGGAGGAGGAGAAGGCAGGGCAACTCAAGGGTTCGAGTGGATACAACTCTAATGCCAATGAAAAGTCAAGCGACGAGAATAAGTTGTCGGCACCATACCCGCCCAAGAGAGTAGAGTAGGAGTGGGCACTATATGGGTCCACCCATATAACCCAACCGAATCGTTGAAGATGGTTCAAAATGATTTGGGTTATTTGATTTTTGGGTCAGGTTGGACCCAAACCATATTTCTTAAATGGGTATTGGGTTGGTTGGTGAGTTTAATGTCTTCCACCCAACCCACCCAAATAACCCAAACTATTTCTTTAGATGATAAAAAGTTCAATCCCACCCAACCCAACATAAATATATATATATATATATATATATGGGGGCCTTTCATATGAGACTTGGTCCTTCCATTCGTATGGAAGGCCAATCATTCTGATCATCGGATCTAATTTCAACGGATATGATTAAAACCACCTTATTCTACAAAAACCGGATTAATAATAACTACCGTTTCCTGAATTTAAGGGATGCCTAATAAAGAAATTTCACATTTTAGAACGTGACAAAATGGCTGAAGAACGTGTGTTTTGTGTACAAAAAATCTATGTATCCTACAAAGAAACAATTTAAAATACTAAACAGAACATGGTTCTGAGAAGTGAGATATAAAATATACAAAACAAAATATTACGGTTTTCATCAAATGCTATTTTTTAGGAAAGGCTTTAACTATTTGTTCCTATAATTATGGGAGTTCTAATAACGAAATTTCTATTTAAGGGGTTGACTGAATATCAAAAAAGTAAATTCGATATGAAAGGTTATAAAAACATGCTTCAAATATCGGGTATTTAGAATACAATTATACATGTGTATTATACAAAACAATCATTATATATACAAATGAAGAACGTTTGTGGGATACAATAATATTAATGAAATCCAAAAGAATTTGTTCCCGTACTATGAAAGACGTGTTTATTTAATTAATGCTAACAAACAATACCTAAATTTAATGGATGACTGTACATAATATAATGATATTAGAAGATCACGATTATGTTAAATTCCATTAAATTATTTTACATTATAATGGATGCAGAATCATACAAAAATCTGCCATTGAATAATTCTGGAAATAGGAACTCGAAAACATGATCTGGGAAATTGACACGCAGTGGTAGAATTACGGGCTTTTATGGAGCATAAATTCCGGAATGTGTTGTCATTGAAAAACAAATTCTATTTTTGGATGGCGTGACACTCATAAGATATGCGATTTTGCTTATGGAAGGTGGTTTTCTTAATAGCCGTTGATGGAAAGATGGTAGAGATCCAACGAATGGGATGCTTGGCCTTCCATATGGATGGAAGGACCAAGTCTCATTTGAAAGATATCCATATATATATATATATATATATATATATATATAAACACACACACACACACACACTTAATATATAATATCAAGAATTCTAAACTCCTATTTCTAATGTACAACTCGGATTCTCCAATCCAAGCTATCAACTTGTTAATAACATTGTCTCACTAAACATTATTTCAGTTGTTATTATTTGTTGTACTCAATGTATTGTTTCTTTACCATCCTTAATATAATCGTTACATATTATAAATAGCTGAGTGCATGGCTTATTACCACACAACTATACTCCAATCCCTATCCACTTCAAGTGACATAAATTATTCTTGAAAATCCCATAAACTTATCTGAACAACTCCATATCAACTTGAACATATCCCAACCTTCTTCATCCATGTTGAACATATTCCCCCAACCTTCTTCTCTGTTGAGCTTAATGCATGCTTACTTTGACTTCTTTTTCATACATCAATGTCTCCATCATTACTTTACATTCAATTAATAAGATATTTCATATGGGTAATTTGGTTTTCACCCAATCCAATCGGCCCAAACCGGTCACCCAAATATATCAACCCAATCGAATTTGGTTGGGTGATGGGTGTTATTTTTGCAACCCAAATCGAATTCAACCCAAACCGAATAACCCAGACCCACCCAAACTAGTCAAATACCCACCCCTAGAGTAGAGTGGTTATGGCAAGTGCGGAGGCCCTTTGCTCTGTTGGTACGACATCGAGTGCTACCAAGAATTCGTTGCTGCCAGGTGTATGCGCTTGATGCAACCTTGGCGGAGATGGGATCAAGAAGGTGGGTGTGGAGGAAGTATAGAAGATGTCGGGGGAGACCCTGGAGTGTGAGATCTTCGAGTGGATCACCACCTTCTGACTCTTCTTCTTGGTTCCTTTCCTCACGAGAGACTCTGCGAGGCCTTCTTCACTGGAACCTCAACCATGGTGCCATCCCTCTACGGCAATATCACCTATGGGTCTGTTTTCTAGCTCATGACCTTCGTCGACCATGACTAAGCGCTCCTCTGAGAAGCTCTTCGAGTCTCGTGAGGCAGAGGGCGTGGAGAATGTAATGGCACAACAGAACCCGTGGGAGGAGTGAAAGACCAAGCTCTTGGCTGCCAAGGCACGACTGAGTGAGGCGGCGGTTGGGATCTTCACTGATCTCGAGGGCTCGATCAAGGCTGACAGCGCGACGACCCCGGTCCTCGACGGCGTCGTGCACTTGCTCACGCGCTGTGTCATGAACTATGTCAAGTATGTCAGCGAATACAAGAAGACTGTTGTGCATGTCTTCCAGGAGCACCACAAAATCGAGTGCTCGTCATCATCTCCACGCCATGGCGACGACACCTCTAACCATGATCACGGGTCCAACGATCACCGAGACAACGTGAACGAGAATGACGATAACAACGGACGGAACTCATCCTTCGCCACACAACTCACTACCGTAATGGGGATGTTGGATGGGAACATGAGACGAAGGTGAAGCTGTACAAGGACCTATCTTTAAGCTCCATCTTCATGATGAACAGTAGGAGGTACAAAGGTGAAGGGGTCTCCTGAGATCAATGAGCTTCTAGGGAACAACGAGATGTGGTCGGCAGGGTGGGGCAAACTGGAGGAGGAAGAAGGGGAGGGGAGGTAGTCGATGAGGGTGGGGGAGCTGGAGGAGGAAGAAGGAGAGGGGGAGGTGGTTGACAGGGGTGGGGTGGGTGGGAGGAGGAAGAAGGGATGGGGAGAGGCATTGGATGACGAAAAAAGTAGGGGGTTGTTTTTTTATTAACTTCAACCATTAGATATAGGATTGGTAAGATTAACTCATTACTCAGGTTGAGTTAACGATCAAAACTAACAAATGGTTATGGGTGTAAAATGGAGCACTTATTCAAGGTCCTGGGTAATTCGTGATTATCGAGAGTTCCTGGGGTAATTACGAAACTAATCAGGGTTATGGTGTAAATATCCCATCAAAAAAAGAAGGAAAATTATGATATATACAAATGTTACACTAATAACTAATGAAAGAAGTTATAATGAAGTAAATGCTAATTTAAGGAGCCCAGAGTATGCATTTTTTTGGATAATAGTAAGCATGGATATCAAAATGGTGCATATATGTCTTATGATTGATAAAAAAAATAAACATCGAGTGAAATGTATACCCACATTGTAAGTTAGCATTGCTTGATTACAACATGTATCTAATAATAATAATAATCAAAATCATAATCATTCAATAAAGATGTTAATAAAGGCAAGGAACTATCATTCATTGTAATGATATTACTAGTCATAGTATCTCTATTATACATCTTATATGGTAGACGAATGCTTTGATCAACAAAAGTATCATTAGATCTATATTTTCTTTTCACGGTTAAATTTCCTTTCCGACGAAGTCTACTATGTCTATAAATATATTATTTCTTACTACTACAAAATATTCAACATTCTTTTTATATGTGAAACTAACATTTATTGTAGGACCTAAATTGCATATTTTGGCAAGAATCCCTGAAGCAATAAAGCATGAAAGTTAATACTGTAAATAGTATATTTATTTTAAATAAGGATTCTAAAAGTATGGAATATAATTGTAAATAATAGATTGATTTTAGATATAGATTCGAAAAGTTAATAGCAGTAAATAACAAACTTTGATCAAAGAGAGAAAACATGCATAGTAACATAAAACTTAGAGCTATTTCAAGATATCTACAATATATATTGATCATTCTGAAGGTATAACCCATAGAAGCATTGTTACATAAAATTATGATAATTTCTCATAGATTTAAAGTAAATAAGCACAAAAATATACATTAGTTGCAACAACTTCCATGTTGGGATAGAAATTGGTTTATGAAAAAAACATCCAAAGTATAGATTTATTGTTAATTTTAACAACTACTTAGTATATTACATATATTTTACATACATGGTATTAATTACAAAATATACCGACATGAGAAATGGAATTAACAATATATATATATATATATATATGGGAATGAAAACGAAAATGATATAAACCGTTTTAATTTTCTGCTATTATCCTCCAATTTTATAAATAAATATTAATATATTTAGAAACGATATTTTGTTGGAAATGTATCATTTCGTTAAAAATAAATTAAAATAGAAGATACACATTTTTTACCATTACATAATTTATTAGATTTCATATTGTGA
The DNA here is from genome assembly GCA_037367405.1 of Ottelia alismoides. Taxonomy (NCBI): domain Eukaryota; kingdom Viridiplantae; phylum Streptophyta; class Magnoliopsida; order Alismatales; family Hydrocharitaceae; genus Ottelia; species Ottelia alismoides. Next base: position 175,627 of record JAZKJV010005848.1, read on the forward strand.
TTTAAATTACTAAACGTATTCTTTTCTTAAGACTTTCATTTATCCATAGGTTGAGATGAATATGTTAGAATTTTAAAGAAATTAATATTTTAAGTATTTCCATTGATGATAAAAATTACATTGCAGCGAAGCGTAGGTAACAAATTACACCGCACCGAAGATTTTTTACGTGTTTACTTTCTATAAGAAGTTTATATTTGAATTGTCATTCATTTTGTCGTGTTTGAATTTGTGATATATGTTGTAATGATATCAAGAAAATGTAAATTTTAATCTCTCTAAGATTACAATTTTATATAAATGCATGTAAAAATTGGTCAAATTTGTTTGTTTGCATATGAAAAAGTGACAATAATAAGTCATAATTCTAACCAATTAACTAATCAAACAAATTGAAATGAAAATAAAAAAATGCCTCAAACAAATCCTCAGAAACCTCGCAAATTAATGCGACACAAACAAAGCCCTATTTAGAGTTTACGTAACAAAGAAAGAAGCAAACATATCTCAAAATATTGATAGGAGTAAGAAGAGAACGGATTTCGAACATCATACATCGATGAGGAGGTCGACGGAAGCAGAGAGAAAAGTTGGAGCATCACATACCCAAATGGATTGTGAAACCTTAATTAGGGTTTATTTAATGACAAAGTTGAAGCGATGAAAGAGATACATCTATCGAAAATCAAGCAGAATAAGCAGGAATAAGGATGGGGAATAAGGGGAATAATGGTCTATTCTCCGTTCGGCTGGAGGATAAGAATAAGGAGAATAAGGTGAAATAAAGGTAGGTAAGGTAGGATAAAGATAGGAATAAGAGTAAAATAAGATGAAATAATGGGGAATAGTCGTACCACGGGGAAGCGTGTTGGGAGCTTATTCCCCTTATTCCATTCCTCCTTATGACCCAAACGAACATGGTGTTAGAGATCCATGTGATAGTGAAATGTGATAAAATTCAGTTTTAACTTATGCATATAGATTATATAATGCCACGTGACACGAGCCTCGTAACAATGCATATAAACCATCGATCCATGCACTGTCTTTCGATGGATAAGACACACCCCTCCAAAATAATTCTTCCCTGCAATTCAAGAAATGCACCAAGTTGCCTAGATGTGCATACCTTTCACTAATCGTTTACTCGCATTTATAACCACATAGGACATGTTTGGTAATTGGGTTGGGTTGTGTTGGGATACCATCATGTGAATAGTAGTTGTTTGGATGGTTGAAAGTGTTGGAGAGGGTTGGAATGATAAATGTGCTGTGAAGTGACACTGATTATGTGTTATATTAACTTTTTAATGCTTATAACATGTTTTATGTCAACATTTTTATTTAAACATGGTTAAAAAATATTGTATCAAAGAAAATGTAGGGCCCATACAAGTAATCCCAACTCAAGAATGCATGGATGGAGTGAGGATATGCCAGGACACCTTGAAGTACCATGGCAACTAAACAGGCTCATATTGTTCGTGCATGATGGTAGGAGGTGTAACAAATAACAAATTTGATGGATATATATATATATATATATATCAGTCGGTAGGGTCACTAATTACCAACTAAACAACTTGCGGGAGTTTAAACGAAAATTAAACGTGTTATGCGATTTTACATTTTAAATTATTAAACAATATTAGATATATATATATTTAATTAATAAAAATTATAAATAAATAAGAAAAATACAATCACATATTCATGGTATAGATCAATATTGTCAAATTCAAGGAATGTTTCATCCAAATGTCATAGACAACATAAACAACTGGAATTCATATCCAGATATCAAAATAGACAACTTAAACAACTACAATTCATAGCATGAATCCAAAATGTCATGCATAATGGCGATCCCTTGAAAAAGTAGATCCATGTTCTTAAAAGACCATTTAAGGTCGTTCAAAAGTCCGCTTAAGGCCATTTAAAACCCGTTTATGTGGCCCACCAGTTTATAACCCCGCTTTTGATTAAACAATGTGGTCAACCACCGCATATGTTTAAACGACCATTTAAACGCCTGTTTAGACCGTTTTTTGCATCCTTGTTGGCATCTGAGGGATTTGGGGCCCGTCCCTTTATTTGAGTATGACTCTCCAAATTGCCACCTCATGTGCCGATTAATAACTATTTTTTAAATATCTAAATTTAATATTTATTTAATTAATTATGAATAATTTAATAACTAATTTTTTAAAATTTTGAGATATTTAGTGTAATGGAATGAGTCGCGTTGGTTGGCGGAAGCATGCAATAATAGATCACATGACCGAACTGTTACCGAAAACATGCATGGCAATCAATAAGTAGAGATAATATCAAATTCAAATAAAGTACATTCAAAATAAGAGTTCCATTACTACAACTCTAACTAGGGTATTTTTTTGTAAAAACTACTCTAAGAATTAAAATAGCATCCTGATAGTTCGTGTGAGTATACAAATATCCTCTAAAAGATCATGAGTTGATCCTACCACGTCAGAAACCTAAGGAATCTGTAGCACGATCCTAAATATGTAATCAATTATGTTGTCCACCTGAAATTAGGAGACATAAACTTTCATGAGCATATTGCCCAGTATGCATAGGGATCCAAGCATGAGAATTCTAACGCTCTTTTAATCCATTATAATGCATGTACTTGAGTTTTCATGTATAAACACCATTGCGTGCCTAATTGTTTCCATACATATCTAAGTATTATTCCTAACATGTAAAATTTGGATTCTTTCGTAATCATGGATATACATTTGTAAATTACATAAGAAAAGTATGGCATACATCTCTTCCATCTTGTGGGGATATTTCACACGATTCATAGCAAGTACATGTTTCTTTTAACATATAAATAACTTTGCATTTTAGCCCCCATGACTTTGATGGTTTACTTTTCTTAAATCAATTTTTGTACAACATGTGTTGGTTTATTCTTTCTTAAATCATTTCTTATAATACTCATAATGGTTTACCTTTATAAACCATTTTCTTGCACAACTTTCATGTACGTATCTTGTTATCCGTTCCCAATCGCTGACACTTGTGATCCATGATATGATATGACTGTATAGTTACAACTGTAAAGGACTTAACTTTTACCTCTATGATTTCTTGCAACCATACACCCCTTGCAACATTTTCTCTTGGGCTAACACGGCCCCTTGCGGTCGTCCATGTAACTCTTTATGAGTATGTACCTTAATTTTCTTATTTATTTTGAGGCATATTATTCGATGATTTATAATCATCATCACATACTTGTATAATAGAAGAGATATTTACATTATAGGGTGCCATGTGCTACAAAATTTGTCATCTATTATATCATGTATAACACTTAATATACTCATCCGGCTTACAACGAGATTGTATTCAATGCGAGTTACATACATGATACACTACATTGCATTCATAGAAAGAACTACTTTCCATAATACCATGTATTCTCTTAAGACACTTTACAATAATTATATATTAGTATTGCATTGAATGTAAGAAAATATAGAACATTGCATTTCTAAATAAGCCAATTCATCTCATGTTTTGGATAGTTGACAAATGTTAATATCATATTAATGCTATATGAAGTTAATCTCTTTATGTATCCTCCTTGAGAGATCCTTACATTCTGTTTTTTTTTTCAATATTTTCCCCTTTTTGGTTGGTCGAATCTTATCTATTCACATCTTAAAATCTTACTATTTGCTATCCCACCCAAATTTGGAAAGAGTGACATTTTCTGCCATGATTTTTATCGTTAAGAAAATATCTATCTCTATTGCACAATATATCAGTCCAGAGGTTTGATAATGTGCAAATTATAATAATACTGCAAGACGAATCCAATAAAAAAAGATTACAATAAGTAGAGGTCATTCTTCACCAATTCTTAAAAAACAAACACTTGGTTGCTGGGTTGAACTGAGTTGAGTTGGGCTGGGTTGGGGTGGGTGAATAGTAATCTGTGAGGAGGAAGTACCCTTGTGAATAGTAATCAGGGTTGGGCCAACCCAGTCCAACCCAGCAACCAAACAGGCCCTAAGGGATGAGTATTGCAAGTCAGATATCTCCATAGAGTGATCTTTAATGTAAAGGACACATGTTTTGAGGCGTGTGAACTTAAATCAAATCATACATTACGTATAATTATATACATTTAAATATCAATATTTTGGAAATGATCATATATCCTTTGTGTTGACACAAACACTTATAAATAATAATTCAGATTTGTTCTCTGTGTTCATACGTAAACCCAAGCCAGCACATATATTAAGAGATCTATTTTGGTTGTGATCATTGTTCATACGGAATCCTAGATATATACATACATTAAGAGATGTATTTCAAATGTGATCAATATTCATACGAAATCCTAAACAGATACATACCTCAAATCTAACTCAAGCACTTCAAATGTGATTGCTCGATTATGGTTCCGGTTATGTCGTAAATCTCCTTGCTCCCTCAACCCTTCATCGTTGATCTCCTACGACGAAGAAGTATGTTCAATAAGAACTCTCTCTCCTCCTCTCTCTCCCTCTCTCATTTGCAAATCAAAAGTGACTTGGGAGGTGGGGCGTTAGGATTTTAAAGTTGCTAACGAAAGAGATTTATTGGGCATTGAAACCAACTAATTTGTCAATGAATACGACAATAATGGTAATGCATTGTAATTTGTTTTTCCGAAAAAACAAGTCATTACATTTAGCCATTATTCTTATTCTGTTAATTTGATAAATAGTGAATATATAACAATTTCTGGATAGGGATATAATAGATGATGTAAAAAAATAGGTCTTTTATCAGTTGTACTCCTTTGAGATATTCCAATATCAATCATGACCCACCCTTTTGGGAATATCAGTTGTGCCCCCGACTTCTTGTCGTTCTATCACTTGTGCTCCTCCGTCAATTTAACTGTCAATGAGTTGACTTAAACATAGTTTTTTCCAAACGATGGTGTAGCTAAGAGGGGTATAATTGTCTAGACTTCTTCTTCATCTTCTTCCTCCTTTACTTGTTCTTCTTCCTTTCTCTTCATAATTTCTCTCTCTTAATTAGACATTCACGCATCCATAAAATCATTAAATTTTTTGCATTTTCACAAATATATCACTCATTGCGGATCAAATGGTGAATTTATTACATTTTTCGATGAACTTTCATGAATCATTTAATAGAAAAATTATCTTAAATAAACAAATGTTGAATGATCCATGTTTCAACCCACTCCTCCCCTCCTCACCCTCTCACTCTTCCTCCTCCGACCACGTCCTCCATCCCCTTCTCCTGCGTCGCTCATCATTAACATCAGCATGTCGATGACGAGGCTACGGGCTCCCGACGATGAGATCGAACACCTCTTACTTCATTCCCTTCCTTTTCCAGGTTTTTGACAACTACAACAAAGGGGAGAAGCTCGACATGTTGAGCATGAGGGGTGGGATTGGGAGGAGGTAGTGATCGATGGAGGGGCTGTAGGGGACAAGCTGGGGAGGAGGCAATGGAGGTAGGGGGCAGAGGTGGGGTAGAGGAGGATGAGCGGCGGTTGGAGGTGGTTGGACAGGGGAGGAGGGGGTGGAAGGATGTACGGGGATCAAGCTGAGGAGGAGGGGGCGGAGCTCAGGGTTGGAGGAGGCAGTGGGCTAGGGAGGAGGGGCGAAGGTACAAGGGGGGATGATCTGTGTGCGGCAAGGGAGGAGAAGTTCAGGGTAGGGTTGAGAGGAGGTGCTTTGGGCGGAGGGAGGACTTGGGACGGAGGAAGGAGGCGAGGGCAGGGGAGGCGCGAGGGCAGAGGTTGAGCTCTAGGCGGAGGGAGGACCTGAAGGCGGGAGCAGGGGGAGGCATGGGAGTGGCAGGAAGAGGCGGGGGCAGGGGGAGGCACATGGGCGACAATGGGCAAAGAGGAGAAGCTCAAGGCAGAGGGCGTTACGAAGGCGAGGGGAGGAGCTCGAGGAGGAGGATCACTTGTGGATGGGGGGAGGAGACAGTGGAGGAGCAGGAGGTGGGGGATTAGGAAGAGAAGGGGAGGAAGATGACGGGGAAGGAAGAAAGAGGATGAAAAAAATGATTTTTCAGCCTTTATTTTTAATTCATTCCCATTCTATCCTAAAGTTAACGTTCGTTTTGCATTGGAAAATACAACAACTGACCTTAGATTTACAAGTGATAGAATGACAAGAAGTCAGAGATACAACTGATACTCCTCAAAAAAGAAAAAGAATGACTGAAATTGCAATATCTTATAAGGAAAAACTCATAAAAATAAAAAAATATCATCGCTTATTTTATGATACATTTATCCTAGATAATTATCCGAAAAAAAGATAAAAATCATTGTTACACGTGGATGTATAGAAGTATATGCCACATGCAATGCTGCACACATACATATCCGAGGCGTCATCTAATTTTGATTTCCATCACCAGGGAAATGGGGAAGAGCAGCTCCCTCCTCTCCTTCGCCTTGATCCTCCTCCTGCCCTTCCCTTCCCTCTCCAAAACCCTAACGTTAGAGCCGCCTCCGCCCACGGCCCTCCTCGACGGCGGCCTCCCGCCGGGCCTCCTCCCCGCCGGCGTCCTCTCCTACGCCCTCAACCGTACATCGGGCGACTTCTCCGTCGACTTCGGCGCCGAGTGCCGCGTCTTGCTGCCACCTGGAGGCTACGTCGCTTCCTATTCCCGCCGCGTCACGGGGAGGCTTCTCGCTGGCCGCGTTGCCGAGCTCGAGGGTGTCCGCGTGCGGGCCTTCTTCCGGTGGTGGTCCATCACCGGGATTAGGTCGAGCGGTGAAGACCTGGTGTTCGAAGTCGGCGTGACGTCGGCCAAGTACCCCAGGAGGAACTTCGCCCAGAGCCTTCCATGCGAGGGGACGCGAAGTGTCGCTGCGGCGTGAGGTTTTTGGTAATTTTGAGGAGGATTTTTTTAAGGATTCTATTTAGTTGTTATTTCTTGTTACAGAATTTCTGAAAGGGAGATTTTTAGGGGGAAAAAATAGCGAAAGAAAGTTTGAGTACATACAACACTACTCGTTCGGATCTGGTGTTGTAGGCGAGAGTACACTGAGGGATGCTGTAAGAAACTCAGCCCTCAATTCCCATCCAGCTGATCTCATCCATAACTCCCCTCCTATGTGGTTTCTAGCAATGTGTTTTTATAAATCCATAATGAAATCGGTATTATTTTATAGAGAGATTGTTGGGAGACGGACAACAAGCTGTACCGTCAACCTCTTTTGAATGGCAAATCCAGTTCTTCGAAACACAATATTCATAGACATGGAAAGCATAACCATGCTATGCATAATTTTTTGGACCCTCTTAAGGAGCTCTACAGCTTCAATCGTCAAGAATCCAAAGATATCAAAATTGAAAGGAATGAAAACATGTTGATTATCAATACAAGCCTTCTTATGTTTAGCAACTTTAGTTGAGACAGCTTTCTGTGCAGCGTGTCCCGCAGTAAAATCACTTTTATTAGATCAACTAATGGAGACATTCCAGTCAATTCAAACACATGCATGTTTTCCTCTAGTCCATTCAAAAATTAAAATATGTGCTGGTCTGAGTGTGGATCTCCCCTCGTGTGGATCAGTTAAAAAAATTCACAGGTGTTTCTTTCTTGACACAACCCAGCCTTATTGAGTACATCATAGAGGACATCTCTAACAAGATCTGTCTATATTTAAAACCTGGAAGTTCAAGGCAATGAACATCATGCTCCCCAAAGGTGTCTATGCAAGATTTATGGCATATTGGACATGCCTCATCTGCTGGGAATAGAGGAATCATAAGGCGATATCTGATGATAATAGTACGATACTCAATAAGTGACATATGCATTCCAAGACCATCAATAGGAATAGTTAGATGAAAATCTTGAGCATATGGTCAGATTGCAAACATCGAAAAATGATTTTTTTGTCTAACTATCATGTCAAATCAACCTCAATTTTTCTAACAATTTTGCTAAAAAGGAAACTCGGCAAAGCATTTCTGGGCTTTAGGGGGGCGGTATCCTTATTAGCAAAAGATGTAAGATCTAAAGATGGGAGTTTGACACGTAGACTCTAAAAAACATATAAAAAATCAGAGTCCATATCACACACTCCATTATCTCGCAAAATGTGATCTCTGAAGCATCCAAGATTGAGCTAGCATTGAAGTATCAATAGCAGAGTGCATGCTTAAGCCAGCGAGCTTGATTGATAGAGATGCCACCCGTCATTGAAGGTCGCCAAAGAAAGGGTCTCCACAAACCACAATATCCTCAATCGCCCCACATAGTACTCTGTCAAAAAAAGCAACGGCTTGCTCCATGCATGTTGGTTGACATGTCCTTAAGCGAAACATGAGTTTGGTTGAACCCGTACAAGATCGTAGTAAAAGAAGTTCACTTTGTGAATCATCCAACTGGAGAAGTAACTGCATTAATTCAACAACTTTGGTGGCCCTCCTCGTAGTCAAGTCTTCAACAAATCCTTTGTCCATACTCACTGCACTTCCAAGCAATTTTCACTCCTAGCACAGGCCTCCCAATATCTGTAGAAAATAACCTTTTGCAGACCTTTTGTCCATCCTATGAAGGCCAGAAAATCTCAATTTCTTGATATTCAGAACATGTCCCAACTCGAGTCTTTTGTGTTGTATAATGTCATGTACTCCGGTGGTCGACCATATATGTTTGTCTCTAATATATAATCTGGCAGCCTAAGCATACAGAAACTTCAACCATAATGAAATAGGTGGACATTGCCTTCTAACTTCACAGAGCATCGAAGATCTATCTATATGTTGAAAGCACTAGAAAATCTACAGTAAGCATAGAGATAGATCCATCACATAAAGCTTGCTCAAAAGTCGAATTGGTACTGTGTAAAAATGAATTATGCTCCTCCAGATACACCAACCCCAAATTGAAAGTCATTAAGATACTTAGACATATCTTTGTCCTGCCCTGACATAGCAACTTTGGATACTAGGCGCCTTCCAGGTAGTGGCCATTGCAATAAGGCATATGCCGTTGTCAGGTTTGATCAATGGAGTAAGAGGTGCACATGCTATAAAGTCAGCCAAACTCAAGGGGCACCCCCGCCTAGCCATAAGTTAACCACCATGGTGATCGCCCGTAAAAGATCAGTGCAATTGCAGACCCCTCCCCACAAAGGACATTTAAAAGGTGTTGAGCTCTTAGACCATCTCTGGCACATGATGTCCCTTTAGGAAAGGATTTGATAGAATGTAACATAACATATGTATCAGTTGTAAGTGGAGTCTTTGAAATCAAGATATCTGGCAAGAAAGGAAACGACTTATACGAATGTTTATCCTCTAAAGCTTTCATGGTATCTTTGTTATAACTTATAAGGAGCCACTCCTGAAGAGCATAAAACCCTTAAGGCTGCTGAAAGTGTCCATCTAACACTTTACGAAGGCATTGCTAATGTTGGAGTGTTGATTCTCTTTCAAGGAATTGTTCTGATTAAGACCAGATGTCTCTGGTGTATCACCTTTCAAAATATCATCCACTAACTTGGTGAAACCGTCTGCACTATCCCAAGTAGTGAATGAGCTTAGAATAAGTCGTTGTAAAGACTTTCTGTTGCTAGATCTTCTATCCCTCCTATTCGTAGGCCTGAAAATCTGTAGTGTGCAACGAGTAAGAAGTAGCAATCTCACCTAAGCAGATATGGATCCCGACCCTGCAATAACTTGGTGTAAAGCTGTCTTCAGAGCTTGGGAGAAAGCAAGACGGCAACTGGGAGGAATACTCTTAACTGTGGTGATAGAAGCTTTGAAATACGATCAAGAAGTAAAGCATCAACAATTAACCCATTAGTGACAGCAAGTACGACAGGTAGAAGAGGTTTCAAGATGCCGATAATGTGCCCTTGAGTCGTTTCAGTGTCATCTGTAACTCGAACAAGACCATCATCATGGTGGCAAGCCCGAGTCACCGCGTGAATCTTCATGCACTTCACATACATCCACTGATCAAGGGTCTCAAGGTCCCTTCTAAAGCAAGATATAGATCAAGATCATTCTTGATGACGTCTCATAAAACAGAAGCACACTCATCGCTGGAGAGACGCACACTTTTGAAGCATAAGAAGATTATCCAAAGAGGTGCCCATTTGAGGTGAACATCAACGTGAGTCGTCGAATCGTTAGCTCAAGTACAATCATACGGGGTGATGCAGCGTGGAATAGAAATATAGGGCCACATATTTATTTAATTTTATCCATTAATTTATTTTCGTTTATTTGAGTCATTGTATTTTTAATTAAATAAACGGGATCGCTTGTGATCTCAATTAGTTAGAGATTTGAATTTCAAAATTAGTCGGTTAATTGGTTAGAGTCAAATTAGGATAATTGGTTTCAATTTGAATTTAATTTCTATTTTTGTAATCTCATCCCTCCTATATAAAGGGATGATGGTACATTGTTTTAGAGGGTTCAGTGATTTATAAAATTTGAGATTTTATCTCTCCTCTCCCTCTCCTTCTCTCTCCCCTCGCGTGATCTTCACGTTCTTCTCCCAAATTCCCCTGTATTCCCGACGAGTTCTCTTCTCAACCCCTCAATTTATTTTCCACCGAAATCCACCAACAAAAAATAATTTTCGCCGTCGCCGAATTTTCGATTTGCATCATTTGGTATCAGAGCATGGCCTACAGATCGTCCTCACGATCTGACGATCCGTCCAGACGTTCGCACCGACATGCATCAAAGGACTACGTTCGTCCGAACGAAAACGTGAGCCGACGACGCGTACAACAAGGAGATGATAAGGATGCTACGTGATTTACAAACCACATTCCACTCCCAGTTTCGAGATCTTATGGCTAACTTCGAGGCCCTACGCGCCGCCAAATGAAAGGCTCCAACGACACCAATCACCGAAGCCGTTATCCAGAGTATTGACGAAGAAAACCTCGATGGGGAAAAGGATTCGATCGCTGTCCAGGACATTCCGGAAAAAAAATGACGAACGCTCGCTGTCCAACCCATTTCAGAGGAAAGAGACGTCACCAATGATTTCTTTGCTGTCCAGCCCGTTCCGGGAGGAAAAAGCGTCGATCTGCTCGCTGTCCAGGTAATTTCAGACTCGCAAAAGCCGCAGGAACCGACTTCAGCCCTTCCGCGACCCTTTTACAGACCTCCTCCACCACCCTCGCACCCCCATGCCCCCCTCTTGCTGCACCTGCAACCCAAGAACCCTCACTGCCTGCTCCCGTAATCCCAATGGCCCACCCCGCAACTCCAACGACCCCTTCCGCATCCCCTGACCCTCCTCACGCACCTCCCGCAATACTCGCCATAGCCCCTGCGCTGGCACAGTCCCATACACCCACACCCCCAGCGCCTTCTTCCGCCACAGCCCCCACGCTCTCGCCACCCCCTCCCGCCGCAGCCCTCGCACCTCAAGTCCCCTTCCTCACCCCCACCGCCATCGCCATTCCGCCACTCCTTCCCTGCAGCCCGCGACGCCACCCGATGCCACCATCACCCGACCACAAGCCCTGGCTACGCGATCCCTGTGGTATGACGCGCCGCCCGCCAGCCGTTATCAAGCACCGCCGCCCCCTGCTCCCATCATGCGGCCGCCTACCATTTAAGAAGGGTCGAGCCCTAACAACAAGTGAGGGTTTTTACTCCATCAGGTCCTTGACAATAGGAGAAAAGGAATATTCTGGGAATATTTTAAGGAGCCCCTCCTCAATGATATTTTACCCAACAGCCAAGTAGAAAAGTTAACTTATGAGTTTTTAAGTGAAGGGGTAGAATATTTGCAGCCGTACCCCTCAGTGGAGAAGAATTATAAACGTAACATGGAAAAGGAGAAAAATTGGGAGATCCAACCAATCAATCTATATGAAATTCTCCACGACAGACTAAAGATCCAGCAATTCGTCGGAGATGAATTTTTAAAAGCGGAGGAGAGTTGATGCAGCGTGGAATAGAAATATAGGGCCACATATTTATTTAATTTTATCCGTTAAATTTTATTTTTCATTTATTTGAGTCGTCGTATTTTTAATTAAATAAACGTGGTCGCATGTGATCTCAATTAGTTAGAGATTTGAATTTCAAAATTAGTCGGTTAATTGGTTAGAGTCAAATTAGGATAATTGGTTTCAATTTGAATTTAATTTTCTTATTTTTGTAATCTCATCCCTCCTATATAAAGGATGATGGTACATTGTTTTAGAGGGTTCAATGATTTATAAAATTTGAGATTTTATCTCTCCTCTCCCCTCTCCTTCTCTCTCCCCTGCGTGATCTTCACGTTCTTCCTTCCAAAATCCCTCGTATTCCCGGCGAGTTCTATTCTCAACCCTCTCCAATTTATTCTCCACCGAAATCCACCAACAAAAAAAATAATTTTCGTTGTCGCCGAATTTTCAATTTGCATCATTTGGTATCAGAGCATGGCTTACAGATCGTCCTCACAATCTGACGATCCGTCCAGATGTTCGCACCGACATACATCAAGGGATTATCGTTCGTCCGAACGAAAACGACGAGCCGGCGACGCCTACAACAAGGAGACGATGAGGATGCTACGTGATTTACAAACCACATTCCACTCCAGTTTCGAGATCTTATCCAGAGTATTGACGACGAAAACCTCGCTGGGAAGAAGATTCGATCGTTGTCCAGGATACTTAAGAGCAAATACCACCGATGGCATCACCCCTGACCATGGCTTCAGCCCCACTGCAGCCCGACCTCGCCCTCACCGCACCCATGGTGAGCCCCCAACGCCTTCATCGCTGCCCTACCCTACTGCCGCAACCCCCACACCCCAGCTCCCATCCCTGAAGCCCCTGCAACCCAGACCCCCGTACCCGCTGCCACCCCCTCGCCCCCAACACTCCTAGCCCCGCCAACCTTCCCACCTCTCCCGGGCCCATCGTGATACACCATCCTACCCTGCCGCAGCCTACCAGCCTCCCCGAACTTGCTGCATCGCCCCAGTCAGCCACCACCGCACCTCCGGCGAAACCCCCTGCCCCACCCTCTTCTCCTCCCGCCTCACCGATACTCCTATTCCCTTCCTCCAGCACCCCCCATGCCCCCATCCTCCCCCTTGCCATCCCACACCCCGCGTGCTCCCTCCCGCAACTTCACGCGCCCGACCTCCATCTCGGCCTTGCAACGACGACATCCCCTCTTCCCTTTCCCCTCCCGCCACCTGCGTATTACCTGCGGAACACCCCCGCCCCTTTATACTGTCCCCTCCTCGCCTCCCTCCCCGCAATCCTCATTCCTTTCCTCGCCGACTCGGCCCCCATACCGCCTTCTCCTCCTTGCCCCCCTGCGGTCACTCGGCTGTCTACCCACCACCCCTACTGCCGCCAAGAGCCCCACCAACCGTTGTCCCTCTCGCCACCTTGCGGAAAGCGCCAGCCGCGCAGAGCGCCTGGGCGCGAACTCACGGGCGCCACCTTCCCCCGTTCCTCGTGCCGCCGCCACCTGATTAGGAAGAGGAAAAACCTAACACCAATTAGGGATACCGTCACAGCCAATTCCCTGGAAATTAGGGAACTGATTGGGGAAATTTGCAACAAGACCCTCATAAACACATTCACTGGAAGGCCATGATTGAAGGGGCACGAAATTTACATGCCAACCCCCTGAGAGCAGGAATATTTTAAAAGAAGGGCTGAAAAAGAGAAATTTGGACAGCTTCCTTATCCTATTAGGTCTAGGACCATGGGTTTCATCTATTTAAAGACCCCATGGCTTCATTCATTGGACACCTCTCCTCCCCCTACTCTCCTTGTGCTATTGCTTTGCTATGGATCCTCCAAAGGTCACGTTGTTCATGCCTCATCAATTTTTCAATCATCGCAATGAGGAGACAAAGTTCATGAAGACGCCGCCATCTGCACCACACATGTTCTTCCACCACGAAGGCCACGTCACCAACGCCCGCATCACGCGCATGTGGATCCCGCCATTCGCTCCACACCAATTTTTCCAGGGGATGACCAAGAACACGGATTCGAAATTATCAACTTCCAAGCCTGCAGATCCAACAATTTGTCGGGAGACGAATTTTTAAAAGTGGAGGAGAGTTGATGCAGCGTGGAACAGAAATATAGGGTCACATATTTATTTAATTTTATCCGTTAATTTTATTTTCGTTTATTTGAGTCGTCGTATTTTTAATTAAATAAACGGAATCGCCCGTGATCTCAAATTAGGTTAGAGATTTGAATTTCAAAATTAGTCGGTTAATTGGTTAGTAGTCAAATTAGGATAATTGGTTTCAATTTGGAATTTAATTTCTATTTTTTGTAATCTCATTCCCTCCTATATAAAGGGATGATGGTACATTGTTTTAGAGGGTTCAGTGATTTATAAAATTTGAGATTTTATCTCTCCTCTCCCCTCTCCTTCTCCCCCCTCGCGTGATCTTCACGTTCTTCCTCCCAAAATCCCTCGTATTCCCGACGAGTTCTCTTCTCAACCTCTCCAATTTATTCTCCACCGAAATCCACCAACAAAAAAATAATTTCGCCATCGCCGAATTTTCGATTTGCATCACGGGGCAACTTTTATTAGTCCTTCTAATAGCGCCACATGATAACTTTTAGTACCATGCTAAAAGCTTCTCCTACCCTTTCACAAATTATAGCAATGTACGAAAAGGTTCTCCCTCTATATCATAAATTTGTAATATCATGCTAAAAGCATCTCCCATCTTACCATAAATTATCATATGCTATTAAAAGCTTCTCCTGTCTCACCATAGATTTATAGCACCGTGATCCGAACTTTTCCTGCGCTGTCTTAAAGCTATAGCACAAAGCAAAAAGATTCTTTTGCTTTGTCATAAATTTATATCACCTGTTAAGACACTCTTATAAAATTACAACACCCTGCAAAAAGAACTTTTCCCACCTTGCCATAAACTTATAGCATCTTGCTGAAAGTTTCCCATGACATGTTGCATCTCGTATCATAAAAAGGGTGGAGCATGGGTCAGAGTCGGCCCGATCGAGCCCGCTGCCTACCCCGCAAAAGCCCAAGCCCACAGTCGAAACGGGCATGCTTGGGCCTCCATTTTGGCCCATTTACTAAATTGGGCCGGGCTCGAGTTTGCACAAACCTGAACATGAAGCCCATTGGCCGGCCTGGATTCTGGTCTAAAATGGGGCCGACCTGAACCCATACCCTACCCATCTGTTCAACCCAACCCCCCCACCCCCCAATTTGAAAACCCTAGGTCCCTAACCCACTCGAGTCCTCGACCTGTGCCCCCCAACCCACTCCCTGGCAATGTCGCATGCCCGCCCCACCCTAAGCTCCCTCCCTCCTCTGAGCCCCTCCCCTTCCCAGCGAAGGCCGTCTTGAGTGGCCCTCCCCAGCCTCCCCACTCCACTGCGCGACCGCCCCACCTCGGGTCACCTCCTTCCTCTCTCTCCCCTTCACCTCTACCTAGCGTTTCCCCGCACCACCTTATCCCTCTCCCTCCCTCACCACCCACCGCCAACTCCTCCCTCTCCCTCCCTCCCTCCCTCCCACCCCCAGTCGCCCACCGCCACTGCTCCACCTTCTCCCTCTCCCTCCCTCCCCACCCAATGTCAACCACTACCATCGCACCACCTCCTTCCTCTCCCTCCCTCACTGGCTCGACTTGTGAGCTGAAAAATGCCTAACTTCTGTGGGATTTATGGGCTTGTCTTTCTCCATCACCCAATCCACCACCACTGTCAACGATGTCGTCTTCATCATCTCCACTATCTCCTTTGATTTTGATTTGTAACCGGTGGAAAGAATGTCATCAACAAAAGCATTAAGTTTCCCTCCAAGAGGGTCTATCATCTGGCCGGATCTTGCCATGTAGTTGTCAACATCTACTCCCATTTGTTGACTTATATTATGATTTGGCTTTCCTCCTGATTGATCAAGAATCGGAGCATGATTAGAATCTATCCACATTGAAGAACATCTTTTATCTACATTGTCATCACGCATTTTGAAATATGTACAAGATCGATGGGTCTGTATAGTTGTCTCTGTCATGTCCCTCTCTTAAATATTTCATCTTTAACCTTAAGTTGTAATGCACATAGACGAGATTGTGGGGGTTTTGGTTCTCCCAAACTTGTTCCGTCCTAATGAATGAAGTTGAATGTACCCCAGTTCCTCTCAACCTCCAGCATACGCGATTTGCGACAATACTTTTACTGCTACCTTTCGTCGGTTGAGAGCTTCAATCTCGTACAATAATCACCATTCAACTGCGGAAAATTCGGAGAGAAATCAATAATAACAAAATAGTAATAGTATGTCACATTCAATGGATTTTTGTGTACTTACATGAAGAGTATTACCTCATCCATTGACCACGATAATTCTACCGAACAATCAAAAAGCATCCTAAAAGAACTTCACTTGCATTTAGTGAAGTCATAGAATGCCACATATAGCTCCCATTGCGTATTTATTCAGAATTATTTAGAATGTAAATCCAAATTACCTCATTCGTGCGCATTGTTTGCGTTTTTCTCGTCTCTCACAAGCTTCTCCGCTACAATTTGAACAGCTACTTGAAGGTTAGCATTTGTACCAAGATCATTCTTGTATTGGTACTTGGAATTGAAATAATAAGCTGAACACAAGTAAGCATAATTCTCATATTTTAATATAGCAAAAGTGGTATCAGAAAGGTTCAGAATCTTGTTTGGATCTATCGAGCTTTTATACATATTGGCTCCTTTACCTTCTCCCACTCCACTCTTTTCCCGATTCTTTATACATAGTGTTCACAAGTCACGGCTGTTTTTTTTCTGGTAGCAGTTGAAAGATCTGAAAATTTTGAAGTTAGAATCTCTCTCTCTCTCGCTGTCTCACTATTACAAAGTTTATAACTATTGGTGTTTGCAATCTTCGGTGCTGATGAATAAAAGCATAGTTGAATAGGTACGAGGGCAACATTCTTGTGAAGTCTTATACTAGTTGGGTGAAAATAAGAGCATTTACAGGGCTTTGCTGTTGACCGTTATGGATCCTTACATGAAGATCATCTATGGAGAACAAAATTCGTTGATTAGAATTTAGGGGTTCCGTGTAAGTAGAACTGATGATAAGGACGCATGCTTGAACATCCTATAAATTATTGAAATAGGTATAATCTGATCTGTTAGAGCTATACAATAAACACATCGCTTTCTTTATGTTAAATCGTACTATGCAAGTAACAAAATGTTAGTTATCTGTCATGTAAATATGCGGGTGATGATGTACTCGAGCCTTTTTATACATGCAAAGCAAAGCTTCTACTTATCTGGTAGATTTTGAAGTTAAATCTGTGATTTTGCAGGGTGAGGGGGTATATGTCGCTGTTTGATCTTTTCAGGAAATAGAAAGGATGGCGGAAGTTACCCCCAGCCCCAAAGCCTTCGGTTCCGTATCGAGTTCCAATTAGAGAAATTTCCGTAATAATTTGATGTTCCTTTCCCCTACTTGTAAACAGTAATTTCTTGTATGTAAAAACTGTAAACTATCCTTGAACTGTCTGTGTGCATGTGGATCATAATGCCCATATAAGCTTTGCCTTTTTTCACACTCCTTTGATCTTTTTTTTTTTGACATATCCACTTGACCCGCCCTGATCACCGCCTCCCTCCATGGCCTGGGATAAGTTTTGATTGTGATGTTTTAGAGGGATCTTGTTGCTATTATAAAATAGTTGGGGGGCACAAGTGTTGCTACAAAATTTAAAATTCATGTTTGTTTTGCATTCCTTTCGCTTATGTTTAACATCTCCAATGGAATCTCAAAAGCAGAAATGGTTGTTTCTTTGTAATCTTTTGCACGATAGCCTACGATGGATGCTTGCCATCTCCAATTCACCATCCTTAATGTTGCCTTATTAAGATTGTGGATCCATTGTTCTTTTCATTTTGGATTATATTTACAGGTAGATTGTCAAACGTAACATTGTTTTTTATATGTTAGAAAATGTTTGCTTCATTTGTTGGTCATCCTTTTTAATTGGATGATCCACATCCTGATTTTAGCCTGTCTTGGTGGTGGTGATGCGCCTACCACCCACCCTCCTGGTGGGAGTTGTGTTAGGTAGCCGGCATTCAGCATAAAAATACACAAATCTTTCAGTATGGATTTAAGAAAGAATTCATGTAGCTGACTTTACTTAAAGTGGGAGAAGGCTTCGTCATTCTATCCTGATTTTAGCTTGTATTGTGTTCTGTCACATATCTATCTAGGTAATTTTGGCAAGACATGAATAATTGACCCATTTAGACAAGGACTCTGGATGCTATTTGTTTTTTTCTTTTTTGAAATAAAGATAAGACCATTGCATCTACTTCAGAAGAAGGTTATCAAGAGAAGTGGATGTAACGGACAAGATGATTTATAGCTTCTAGTTTCTCCTCAACCGTCCAAGGCCTTACATTGCACCCACATCTAATAGGTTAAAAATAGTAAAGAGAGAACACAAAAAAATGGGTTTACACATGTGCTTCTCCTATATTCCCGCATTTACAATTATTCTACATTTTTGTATTGACACTTGTGCTCTATATTCTTGTAAAATTTACAATTCTGTCCATCCATTACTACACTCATATTCCTATGTTAGCTTAGGGTGTGTTTTGGTATGTAGGTTTAGGTGGGTTAAACTGGTAGCAGCTAATCTATTTTTTGGTTTTGGTGTGAGTAATTATTGTGATGTGATTGTATTAGAGTTTGAAAAAGTGAGTAGAAGGGAGTAGTTTATATATTTTTATATGATATGATGGTATAATATAATTATTCTTTGGAGTGGATAAGAAATTAATTTATTTAATATATTAAAAAGGTAAAATGTGGGACCCACTTGGAAAGAGAAGGGTGGGCTAAGGGGGTAAACCTCCCAAAGGGGGTTTCCCCCTGCCCGAACGACACCTTAAAGAAAGTAGGGATGTAAACAGATCAAACTTGAGAGAACCTACAAGTTGTTGTTTTGGTTCGTTTGTTTAATCGAGTCTAAGAACATCTATTTAATTGGATCAAACTTAAGCGAATATTGAACTTGAGAATTATCTAAAGAGAGAGTGTCAAAATAATAAAATAGAAATACATGCATGTCTATAATTATAAATAATCATTCAGTTTTTCTGTATATAACTCTTCTTCATTAAAAAGTTAGATTATAAGGATTCATCTCTTTGAAAAAGAATGCAATTATTATATATTTTAATTTCTGGTTTAGATGAGGATAGGGAATGATGCGAGGATAAGCGATAAGTAAGGTTTATACATGTTTTGTTGATTTCAGGATAAAGAAGGAAAAAATTTCATACACATAGATGATGGAATGTTGTAATCACAATGTGACTATTTTTTTGAGATAGATTCTACCGAGATAAAACCTACTTATCCCGTAAATATTCACTTATCTCCATGCAACACTCCACTTATTTCTGGGATAAAATCTACTTATCTCAAAATAAGGTCAAATTACGTGGATAAGGATTTATAAATATGTATATGTGTATGTTTATCGAGTGTTTGACAAATCGAACCTGAGTGAACCTATGATTTTTAGGTTCGGTTCGTTTATTTAATCCAACATGAACTGGTGTTCAGGTTCGGTTCCTTTATTTTCGAATCGAATTTGAATCAAGCTTTTAGCGAGCCGAATCTGAGCGAATATCAAACTTGAGATGACACCCCGTTACGGAAGGGTAGAACTTTGAATTTTGTAAGATATGATGAAACAAGTGGTAGTGAAAAAAAGTAAGAGCATAACTGTAGCTGCAAATCTTGAAGGGATACAAGTGTAAAAAAACTCAACAAAAAATGCTTGCTCGGGTACGTAACTAAGGAGTCATATGACTTATGGCAGAGGTCAACCCAATCACTCAAAAGTCCATTGATAATTTGTTGGTTTGTTTAAATTCTTTTTGCATCATGTTGCCCATTAAATATCTTGTACTAATTAACGCATTCTCATAAACCAGCATAATAAATACCTATTTTCTCAAATAAACCATTAAAAGATGAGACGATGATCGATTTAGTTTTTCATATGCCGAATTTTGCATTGAAACTTATCGTGGAAATTGGTTTTGATGCCAACATTGTGAAAGAGATGTGATACAATACCTTGACATGAGAGTCGTGTGGAGTGTATCCGTTGGAGCAATGATGTTCTCTTCTTGAGCTAGAATAATGTTTACTTGGGTACTTTTCAGGTGAGAGATCCCATAGGGCCTTTTTGGTTGCTGATGTACGTCGGGATACACCGGCATAGCCCTGACTCCAACCCTCCCAACTTGGGTTGGAATTACTTGTATTGACCCTACAATTTCTTTGGCATAATGTTGTTTTAGTATGTTCAAATAAAATTATTAACATAAAAAATATAGGGTTTTTACACCCATAACCCTGAGTAATTTTGTAATTACAATCATAATCCCGCGTAATCGTGAATTACGTGAGAAACCTTGAATAATGCTAAACTCTTACATGGCATGACCCTGTGTGATACCCATCTGATTTTTGGTTAACTTTGACGGAATCCATCGTATGTGGACCATTTTCACCCTCCAATTTCAGGATAATTACAAATGATGCCGCTCTCTTCATTCTCTCCTCATTCGTTCTCTTCCAGCAACCCTCGAACTCGTTCACGCCATCGGGATTACCTTGAATTTCGACGGAGAGGTCGTCGAGCATGTACCTGGCAATCTCCCACTTCTGCACGCTCTCCTTCATCGCCATTGCACGGGCGACGGTTGCGATCACGCTCGGAAGCCCACCGCAATTTCCGATGATCGAATATGCCAGCGACCCGATGTCTTTCCGCTTGAACAGATCATTGCATTGGATCATCCCACGGAAGAGCGTTCGCGAGTCGCTCGCATTCATGAAGTCCAATTTAAGCTTCCGGTGCACGTACATGTCGATACAGATGCGCTTTTCTCTGGTTGTCAACACCACTTTGCATTTGTTGCTGCTCTTCGGAGGGACGCCGATCACACCGAGATTGATCTTCTCGTGCATGTCGTCTAGAATCAGGAGGCATTTCTTCTCTGAGATGCACCTCACGAGTTACTTGGCATAGTCACGTACCTCGGTCTGGAGACGGGGACAGTCCGTGCTGCTACAGATGTATTCCAACCTCCTGCCGACATCCTCTTGGATTCGAAATGATGTCTGCTTCTCTCTTTACTTCCACACAAATTACTATACCAAAATATGGAGAATTGCTTTGTTTCAGCCTTCTGTTGAGCTCTCCCATAAGAGTCATCTTTCCAACACATCCCACCACGGTAGATTTCGAGCACTTGACCTTCATCTCTGTGAAGGAAAATCAAGATCCTCGGAGAATATATTATCCACACCAACAAGGAGAAGAAGGGAAGACCATGAGTCACTTCCACTCGTTCGAGGGTTGTCGGATGGAGGAGGAGGGCGGCAGGCATAGGGCAAGATGGAGGAGGAAGAAGGGGAGGGGGACGAGCTGGAGGATGAAGAAGGCGAGGGAGCGAGTTGGAGGATGAATAAGAGGAGGGGTCGGTGGAGGTGGGGAGAGATAGAGGAGGAAGAAGGGGAGGAGAAGGCGGAGGTGGGGCGAGATGGAGGAGGAAGAAGGGGAGGGGGCGAGCAGGAGGAGTAAGATGGGGAGGGGTTTGTGGAGATGGGGTGAGATAGAGGAGGAAGAAGGGGAAGGGGTGAGTTGGAGGAGGATGAAGGGGAGGGGTGGCGATGACCTAGAGGAGGAAGATAGGGAGGGAGGCGAGCTGGAGAGAGGAGGATGGAGGGCGGAGGCGAAGCGGACAAGAGTGAGGGAGAGGGCATCAGGGAAGGAGCGCGAAGGCGGAGGGTTATAGATGTGAGACAAAGTGACTATTCGGGTTTCTCGGTGTAATTCATGATTACACGAGGTTATGATTGTAATTAAAAAAAGTACTCAGGGTTATGGGTTTAAAAATCCCCAAAACATATTATAATCGTTAAAAAGTTAATATAACACATAATCAACATCACATCACAATTATCATTTCCAACCCTCCCAACCCTCCAAACAACTACTATTCACATGGGAGTACCCCAAACCCAACCCAGTTACCAAACAGACTCATAGTGTACTGTGTTTCCCACACTGTTGGATGAGCTTTTAGCCAATTGTTCTTAACAAGAGAGAGAGAGAGTAATAAGACTTTCAAAAGATATTCCTTTTCTTATTTGAAGCAAACAAATCGATGTTTGAATAATATATTCGAAGAGGCAAAGATGAGGGACATATGGCCTCTTTACCTTCGCATAGAGGACGCCTTCCTCTATCCCGAAACTCTGGACTTCCTCGCAAGAGACTCTCACAAGTATGTTATTTACAAATGAGTTATACCCTTCTTTATACACACAAGCCTGGAGTATATGAAGGGAAATCATTATACATGTATAATGAATGCAAGGGCTCTTCATCTTCCATGAGGCTTTGTCTTCTGAGATGACTCCACTTTCTTGGGCTCTTCATATTCTGTGCAATCCCTTCGTCTTCTGCAACTGATGCACCGTCACCTGCTCCATCAGCATGCTATGTCATCTGCCATGTTATCTTGCCATGTTATCAGTGGGCTCCACGCTATGTATGATATTGAGCTTTGCTTTATCAAGTATCATCGAACCACTTGTGTTGTGCCAAGGGAACCCGTGATATTCGGACCTTCATGTGGTAAACCTTATCTTTAGCTGGTCCTACATCAAGGCAAAGTCCTCTAGAACTTCGTTGTGTGGCCACCGAACCACATGGGTATGCGATAATCGATCTCACACATTATTCCCATATTTCGAGACTTGGGGGTGTTACATTAACCATCATTTGATTTTGGACAACAAATTTTCATCTATAGTATAACACATATATTTGAGGGAACTGAATTCGATTCCATAAGAAATTATTATGTTGATGGTTGAGCTTATCGCAACGCACCTAGCTTAATGGGGATCAAGGGAGAGAACATATTTTGAGGTGGGAAAGGTCCCTCTATTCGAGTTAACTTTTTCATATCTAGTGTGTATTTCCCTCCCGTAGGAGTTTATATTTATAGGAGTGATATGCCTCTCGGATAGTTCGCCCATTGCCTCCCATACCTGAGTTATGCGGGTCTCGCGTTAGACTTGGCCCTCACGCAATTGCTGGCTCGTACAACTACCAGTAGCGGTTTGAGTGCGAGGACGCACTTTGACATATTCTAACATCTCTCGCTTTCAAACATCTCCTACTTGACTGAAGTGATAAAAGCTTATATAATCTCACTACTCATATAGTGTATACACATGGAGACGTCTTTAATGGGATCATTATTCATGAAAACCTCTTCTTTAACTCATGCATTCTCAATGAACATTGGAGCAATACATAACAAAAAAGTTAAATAAAAATGGAAAGCCACATGGCATATGAGATAATTTCTAAACTGTTTTGAATAATCGTAAACTTTTTAGGAATATCATTTAAAGCATGAGTCTCTAAACGCCAAAATATCGAGCTCGGGTCGGTCCCAGCCTGAACCCGTGAGAACCCGGGTTAGCCCGGCCTGGCCCCAACTTCCCTATGTTTAAAAAAATAACTCGTAGAAATTCCAGCCAATTTAATTGGTTCTGACCGGGTTGGGCCGCGCCCCCAATTACTTCCACGCTTGGACCTTCAATCACGAGAAGCATAGGCCATGAAGAGGCTTTCGCACCTGCTCGGATGATCTGTGATGGGAACACAGTTAACATCTTTCGACCATTTCTGATAGGACTAATTTTGCGTGAAAGATGATGACAGGATTCACCCGATTGAGCTATAAATGTGTATGCTTCTACATGGTTTTTTCTTCTTCTGTTGGCTAAAAAAATGGGTA
>JAZKJV010005849.1:0-76854 GCA_037367405.1 Ottelia alismoides
TCAGATTGCCCGACCCGCCAGGCAGCGACAGGTTCCCGGCCACGGCGCCAGCGATCGTGCCCGTGGGCGGGCTCGCGGCGCCCGCCGCGCCGGAGCGCGCCACGGCCGAGAACGTGCTGCCGCCGCCGGTGCGGATCTGCAGCGAAGGCGTGGTGAGGGCCGGCGTGCCGTCGACGAACGCCTCGTCGACGATCTGCATGACGTTGTTCGCGAGCGCGCCGCCGTTGCTCGTGTTGCCGAGCGCGGGTGTGCCGTCGGCCAGCGTGTCCACGTCGAACCCCGAACTCGCGAGCAGCGAGATGGCACCTTCGGACGTGACGCTGCCCGAGGTGTCGATGGAAGCGCGTGTCGCGCTGATGACCGTGGTGTTGGCCACCGCGGCGGCGAGGGTCTGCGGACCGGCCGCGGTCGCGATGCCCAACGCCGCGAGCGTGGGCGGATTGGCCACCGCGCCGCCGGGCGAGGCGAGGCGGTCGCGGGCAATCGTGCCCGTGGCTGCCGCATTGACGGTCACGCTGGCGGCGCTGTCGATCGAAGCGGCGCCTTCGATGGCCGCCACGGTCGAGGCGTTCACGGTGGGGGTGGCGAGGGTGGTGCCGGTCGTCGCGCCGGCCCCGACGCCGTTCGCGATGGCGGTGATGTCCGTATCCGTGGTGGCGTCGAGCGTGACCGCGCCGCCCGCGCTGACGGTCGTGCCGCCCGAGAGACGGCTGCCCGCCGCGATGTTCACGACCGGATTGGCCGTACCGAACTCCGCGGCACCGAGCCCGGGGATGGCGTTCGCCGTCACCGCGGCGTTCACCGAAGCGTTGGCATCGGCCGTGAACAGACCGCCCGCTGTGATCGACGCGTTGCCGGTGACCGCGACCTGCGCGGAGACGTTGGCGACGAGCGCCGCAACCGGCGATGGTCCGAGGTTGTTGACCGCGGAGACGAGGGTCGCGATGGCCTGCAGGATGATGTCGTCACCGGTCAGCGTCCGCGCCGTTCACGGTGACCGACGCCGCGACGTTGGCCAGGGGCAGGGCTCCGGCGTCGCGAGCGAGCCCTGCGACGCCCACCGCATTGAAGAGGATGTCGCCGGCGCCGATGGTGACGCCCGGATTCACCGTGATCGACTCGGCGTTGATGGTGAGGGCGCTGCCGCCGAGGCTGAGGTCCGCCGGTCACGGTGACGGCATCGGCGCCGCCTGACCGTTGACGACGAGGGCGCCGGGCAGCGTGAGCGCCTGGATCTCCAGGCGGTCGGGCAGCAGCGGGATGCCGAGGTCCGCACCAAGATCGATGGTCAGGAGACCGTCGGCTTGACGAACGTGATGCTCTCGAAGGTGGGAATGACGTCGAGACTTTCCAGGACGAGCATCCCGGCGTTCTCGGACAGCCGCGCGTTGTCGGTGAGGTTGCCTGTGGAGATCACGCGCGAGGCGGTCACCGTGTTGTCCACGATGGGCTCCAGCCCTGCGTAGCGCAGCACGTCGCCGTCGCGTGCGATGGTTCCGGAGTCCGGGCCGCTGGCGGCATACACGATGGACGAGAACGCACCTGGACCGAGCACCAGTGTGTCGAACCCTGCATCGCCGCCGTGCAGGCCGCCGCTCAGCGCACCCTCGGCCAGCACGGTGAACGTGTCGCGTGTGCCGGCGGTGCCCTGCAGGTTCTCCACCGATGCGAAGCGCGCGCGCCCGGTGATGCCGCGGTCGCGGCCTTCGACGGTCCATGCGGAGTCCGTCGAGGTGCCGGTGAGCGTGTCCGTGCCCGCGCCGCCATCGAACAGGACCGACACCCGGTCAGCCTCCGGCGCGTCACCCCAACCGAGGCGCAACCGGTCATCCGCGTCGCTGCCCCTGATCGTGATGGTGAGCGACTCGCCCAGCACGGACGACGCGAGCACGTCGCCCGAAGCGGCATCGCGCAGTTCGACCCGTGTGTCACCGTCCGCGTGCGCGAACACGAGCACCGCGTCGAGGGACCGCCCGGTGGTCACCGCGTAGTTGAGTACCGCCGTCACATCGAGTGCAGCCGCTGCCGGGGCCGCCGGCGCACTTCGAATTCGATTGCGTGCCGATGCCGAGGCATCGTTCGGATCGTCGACGAGAGTGCTCGTACGCAGCGGCGCTGGTGCGATGACGTGATCCGCATCCGCGCGAGGGTCGGACGGAGGCGGCACGAGACCGGGAGATCGGCCGACAGCAGCAGCCTCGGTTCGAGATGCTCCAGCTCGAATCGGCGGCGCTCGGGCGCGTCGGAGGAGGTTGGGGGTGGAATCGTCGCGGAACGCGCGGCGGACGGCGTCGGCGAGTGCGCGACGGACGGAACGACCGTTCTTCGCGCGCAGACGTGCATCGACAGTGCGGGCTGGCATGGCAGGTCCCCTATCACGGTTCGAGACGGTCTTCTTGTTGTGCCGGTGCACGATGGCACCACGCGCGCGCCCCGTCAACCGCATGTCATGCGGTCCGCTCGCGACTCCACGTCTTCATGAACGACCATTGTCGAAGCGATCGTGCGCCGCATCCATATGAGCATCGCCATAGAGACGCACGGTCACGGCATGTCGTCTTTGAACGACAAATGCATACGGCATGTGATGGCCGAGTGCTGGCGCCGTGCGACGCCGTTGTCGCGTCGCGCGAGCGTGCACTCGCTAGTGGAACCGGAGAAATGGACTGCAGGAGAGCGTTCGTGGTCACGCGCCGCGCGCGGAGCGCGGCGCGGGTCGGGATGGGATGCTGCTGCGCAGCGGGCCGCGAACGGTCCGCTGCGACCGATCGTCAGTCGTCACCGATGCGGAAGATTTCCATCTCGTCCGACTCGTCCTCGGCGCCGAGGATGGCGGCGGTGGCGGCGTCGACCATCACTTCGATGGACTTCCCGTTCGTCTGCACGACCGTGATCTCGTACCACGCGCGGCCGTCGGGGGACACCTCGTACTCCACTTCGGCGGGCATGCCGGGATACCGGGCAAGCGCCACGTCGATCGCCTTGCGGACGTCGATCTTCGCGACCCGGGTGAAGGCCGGGTCGTCGCGCTTCACGTCGCGCTCGGCGCCGGTGATGGCCCCGGTGTTCGCGTTGCACTCGACCTCCCAGGTGTGACCGTCGATCAGGGACTCGATGAGGAATTCGTAGTGCGGCACGCCGCCCTCCACCTCCAGTTCGGCGGCCTTCACCTTGCCGGGGTACTGGGCCAGCGCCTTCTGCAGGCAGGCCTCCCAGCGGGAACTTGCGTTCCGGCAGCGTGAGCGTCTGGGCGGACAGGGCGGGCGACAGGGCCGCGGCGACGGCCGCGATGGCGAAGCGGGATCGGATCATGAGTTCTCCTGGTTGCGGTTGCGCTGCATGGCCTCGGCAGCAGGCCCATGATGCATGAGGGCGCCGCGCGGGGTTCTGATCCAGCGCAAGCAGAAGGGCCTTGTTCACCGAAGTTTCAAGGAAGCGTCACGGACTTGACACGCGAGCCGCGCACGCTTGCAAGCCATGCAAGGCAGGCCTGTTTCCGGAGACGACTCCGACGCCCCCGCGATCCGCTACCGCAGTATCTGGATCTCGGACGTGCATCTCGGCACGCCGGGGTGTCAGGCGGAGCACCTGCTCGCCTTCCTGCGCCGCACGGAGTCCACCTATCTCTATCTGGTGGGGACATCATCGACGGCTGGCAGCTGCGGCGGCGCTGGTACTGGCCGCAGGCCCACAACGACGTGGTGCAAAAGGTCCTGCGCAAGGCCCGCAAGGGCACCAAGGTCGTGTACGTCGCCGGCAACCACGACGAGGTGATGCGTCACTTCCTCGGTCTCGCCTTCGGCGGCATCGACGTCTGCGACGAGATCGAGCACGTGACGGCCGACGGGCGCCGGCTGCTGGTGCTGCACGGTGACCTCTTCGACGCGGTCGTGCAGAACGCCCGATGGCTCGCCTTCCTGGGCGATCAGCTCTACACGCTCACGCTCAAGCTGAATCAGTGGTTCAACCATGCCCGCGCGAAGCTGGGTCTGCCCTACTGGTCGCTCGCGCAGTTTCTCAAGCACAAGGTGAAGAACGCGGTGAGCTACATCTCGGCGTTCGAGACTGCGCTGGCGGCCGAAGCGCGACGGCGCGAGTTCGCGGGTGTGGTGTGCGGGCACATCCACAAGGCGGAGATCCGCGACATCGACGGCGTGCTCTACTGCAACGACGGCGACTGGGTCGAGAGCTTGACCGCGCTGGTGGAGACCGAGGCGGGCGAACTGCGGATCGTCGACTGGCAGATGGCCGAGGTGCGGGAGCACGTGCCCCCGGCGCCGTTCGAGGAGGGGCCGCGCTTGCGTATCCTGCTCGCCACTGACGCGTGGACGCCGCAGGTGAACGGCGTCGTGCGCACCCTGGGCGCCACTGTCCGCTGGATGCGGCGCTTCGGACACGAGGTGGAGGTCGTGAACGCGGAGGGGATGCGCACGGTGCCCTTGCCGTCGTACCCCGGAGATCCGGCTCGCCGTCCGACCCGGACCGGGGGTCCGCG
Source organism: Ottelia alismoides (assembly GCA_037367405.1). Taxonomy (NCBI): domain Eukaryota; kingdom Viridiplantae; phylum Streptophyta; class Magnoliopsida; order Alismatales; family Hydrocharitaceae; genus Ottelia; species Ottelia alismoides. Next base: position 4,496 of record JAZKJV010005849.1, read on the forward strand.
ACCGCATCGCGCGGTTTCGCCCGGAGGCGGGCCACATCGCTACGGAAGGCCCCATCGGGTGGGCGGCACGGCGCGCGTGTCTCGATGCCGGCCTCGCGTTCACCACGGCGTACCACACCCGGTTTCCGGAATATCTCGCGGCCCGCGTGCATCTGCCCGCGTCGCTCTTCTATCCGGTGGTGCGGCACTTCCACGACCGCTCGTCCGGCGTGATGGTGGCCACCCCCGCGCTGCGGCGCGAACTGGAACGCCGCGGATTCCGCAATCTCCGCGACTGGTCGCGCGGCGTGGACACCGATCTGTTCCGGCCCAGCGACGGATCGGACGCACGCATGGCGCAAGCCGGTCTTCCTGTACGCGGGACGCGTGGCCGTGGAGAAGAACATCGAGGCGTTCCTCGCCCTCGACCTGCCCGGCACGAAGGTGGTCGTGGGGGACGGTCCGGCCCGCGCGGCGCTGATGCGCCGCCATCCCGGAGGTGCTGTTCGCCGGAATGCAGCACGGCGAGGCGCTGGTGTCGTACTACCAGCGCGCCGATGTCTTCGTGTTCCCGAGCCGCACCGACACCTCGGGCTCGTCATGCTCGAAGCCATGGCCTGCGGCACGCCCGTGGCGGCCTTCCCGGTGAGCGGCCGATCGACGTGGTACGCGATCCGGCGGCCGGCGGTCCTGCACGAGGATCTGCGCGAGGCCTGCCTCGCCGCGCTGCGACTCGACCGCGACGCCGTGCGTGCCGTGGCGATGACCCACGCGTGGGCCACGTGCACGCGCCAGTTCGTTGGGAATCTCGTATCCGCGCGGTCGGAGGAACGTGCCAGTGCCGCCTGATCCCTCTCCCCGCAGGCCCCTTCAAGGGCAAGACCGGTGTCGCACGCATCGTCCAGGCCCTGTTCAATTCGCTCGCGGGGCTGGCCGACGCGTGGCGCCACGAGAGCGCCTTCCGCCAGGAAGTGGCGGCTCGCGGCGGTGCTGCTGCCCGTTGCGCTCTGGCTGGACGTGCCGGTCGCGGAGCGCTGCCTTCTCGTGCTGACCGTCCTGCTCGTGCTCGTGGTCGAACTGCTCAACTCGGGAGTGGAGGCGGCCATCGACCGGATCAGCTTCGACCGGCACGACCTGTCGAAGCGGGCCAAGGATTTCGGCAGTGCAGCAGTGCTGGTGGCACTGGGGATGCTTGTGTTCGTGTGGGCCACCGTGCTGTGGCACGCGTGGCCAGTGTTGTAACGGCGCCACTGTCGCCTCGCGAACACATTGCGGACCGCGCGGTGCCCCAGTACAGTTTTCTCACGAACACAGGGGCCGCCGGCAAGAGCGGCAAACGGGATGCACGGTCGGGGGTGCGGTCCCCGGGAGAGGTTCCATGCGTCACCTGCACGATACGTTCAGCTTCGGCGAGATGCTGGTTCTCGTCGTCGGCATCGTCGCCATCCTGCTCAGCGTCGCCTACTGAGGCCCCGCCCCGAACATCCCGATCGGCCGCCGCCTGCGTAATCTGCTCGAGCGCCGCATTTCGCCGGCGCGGAGCGCGCGGGCGTGCAGGTCTTCATCGGCATTCTTCTCTGGTTCGCCGCAATGCATGCGGCGGCGCACAAACCCAGTGACAGCTATCTGACCCTGCAGGTCGGCGGGGAGCGTGTCGCCGTCCAGTGGGATATCGCACTGCGTGATCTCGATCTCGCGCTCGGGCTCGATGCCGACGGCGACGAACGCATCACCTGGGGCGAACTTCGGCGCCGCCACGACGCGATCGCCGCTTACGCCCTGGCCCGGTTGCGTGTGGAGGCCGACGGTGCGGTCTGCCCGGCAGGCACGGTGACGCATCTCGTCGATCAGCACTCCGACGGCGGCTATGCCGTGCTGCGCTTCGAGGCGCGTTGTCCTGCCGTGCCGGCGCAGCTGCGTCTCCGGTACTCCCTGCTCTTCGATCTCGATGCCCAGCACAAGGGGCTGGTTCAGGTGCGCTCCGAGGGTCGTGCGATCTCACGCGTGTTTTCCGAAGACAGTCGCGACGCGGACATCGCACTCGGCGATGGGGCACCCGGGGCGGCTGCCGCGTTCCTGAGCTACGTCCGAGAGGCGTCGTGCACATCGCGATCGGATTCGATCACGTGCTGTTCCTGGTCTCGCTGCTGCTGCCGGCCGTGCTCGTCCGTCGCGACGGGCACTGGCATCCCGCCGAGGGCCCGCGGGCCGCCGCCATCGACGCCGCGAAGGTGGTCACGGCCTTCACCGCCGCCCACTCCCTCACGCTCACCGCCGCGACGCTCGGCGTCGTCTCGTTGCCGTCACGCTGGGTGGAGTCGGCCATCGCGGCCTCGGTGGTCATCGTTGCCCTGGACAACCTGCGGCCCGTCCTGCCGCTTGCGCGGTGGCAAGCGGCATTCCTGTTCGGGCTGGTACACGGCTTCGGCTTTGCATCCGTGCTGGGCGATCTCGGGCTGCCGCCCGGGGCGCTGGCCGTGTCGCTGTTCGGCTTCAACGCAGGTGTGGAACTGGGACAGCTCGCGATCGTCGCGCTGTTCCTGCCGCTCGCGTGGGCGATGCGGGCCGGGCGTCTCTACCGGCAGGGTGTCTTCGCCGCGGGCTCGGCAGCGGTGGCTGCGGTGGCGGCAGCGTGGTTCGTCGAACGTGCGTTCGACGTGAAGGTGTTCGGATGAGTGCCCCGCGTTGCGCGCTCGCGCTGCTCATGCTCGTCGCGTCCGCCGGTGTGCCGGCGGCGCCGCACGTGCCCGCGGGCGACGAGGTCGTCGTCGCGACGCTGCCTGCCGGCGGATCTGCCCGATCTCCGGAAGTCCGGACCCTGCAGGCCGCGGCTGCACAGCGCCCGGACGACGTGCGCGCGGCCGTGGCGCTGGCGCGTCACCACGTGGCGCTCGGTCGTGCGACCGGCGATCCGCGCCATGCCGGGTACGCGCAGGCCGCGCTCGCGCGCTGGTGGCGGCTTCCCGATCCTCCAGAGGACGTGCGCCTCGTGCGTGCGATCCTCGCGCAGCGGGAACATCGCTTCGATGCGGCGCTCGCGGACCTCGATGCCGTTCTCGTGCGCCGGCCGGCCCATGCCCAGGCGAGGCTCACGCGCGCCACGCTCCTGCAGGTGCGCGGGCAGTGGTCCGAGGCCGCGCAGGAATGCGAACGCCTCCCGCCCCAGGTGCCGCAGCCTACGTCGCGGCGTGCGCGCTGTCCGTCGCCGCGCTCGCGGGCGATCCGTGGAACGCCTACACGCAACTCGCCGTCGTGCGCGAAGGTGTGCCGCCGGGCGACGCCGACGCGAGTGCGTGGCTGGACGGGCTGCTCGCCGAGATGGCCGAGCGCGCCGGTCGCGACCGGGAGGCGGAGCGGCGCTACCGCGACGCGCTCGCTGCAGCGCCGGGCGATCCCTACCTGGTCGGCGCGTATGCGGATTTCCTGCTCGATCGCCGCCGCGACCGGGAGGCTTCGAGCTGACACGCGAGGGCCGCGCCGCCGATCCGGTGCTCCTGCGCCACGCGATCGCCGCGAAACGCCTCGGCCATGCCTCCGCCGGCGAGGCGGCGGCGCAACTGCGCGACCGGTTCGAGGCGAGCCGCCGCCGCGGCGACCGCGCGCACCAGCGAGAGGAGGCGCGGGCGGCGCTCGAACTGCAGGGTGACGCGGCCGGGGCGCTGCGCCTCGCACGCGAGAACTGGACGGTGCAGAAGGAGCCCGCGGACGCGGTGGTTCTGCTCGCGGCCGCGGTGGCGGCGGAGGATGCCGCGAGCGCCGGCACGGTGCGCGACTTCATGACGGTCTCGGGGCTGCGCGACGTGCGTCTCGACCGGCTTCTGCGCCCGGCCGCTCATCCAACGCGCGCAAGTCTGCGTAATCGGGAGTGAACCCTGCGCCGAGCGCGGGGTCGCGCGCGGCCGATGCCGCGACCCCGATGTCCGAACCAGGAGACCTCTTCCATGAAACTCGCAGCACGACTGCTCGCGGTCCTCGGCCTCGCGGCCGGCCTCGCGCCTGCGCCGTCCGCGCTGGCGGCCAGCCATCGCGAAGCACCGCTCATCGCCAACGATCCCACCGCCGACATCACGGACGTGTACTTCTTCCGCAGCTGGCAGAACCCGAACAACCTCGTGATGATCATGAACGTGGTGCCGGGCCAGGAACCCAGCTCGGGCCCCAACTACTTCTCGTTCGGGGACGACGTGCTGTACAGCTTCCGCTTCGACACCAACGGTGACGGACGCGCGGACGACCTGGTCTACGAGGTGCGCTTCTCCACGCAGGTGCGCGGCGGGCTCACCGCACTCAAGCTCCCGGTGGCCTTTGCCGCGGTGCCGCCGATCACCGCGCTCGACGGCCCCGGGTCGGACGGCCTCATCCTGCGTCAGACCTACACGGTCACGGAGGTGAAGGGCGGCGTCCGGCGCGAGCTCGGGACGGCGCCGATGTTCGCGGTCCCGTCCAACGTCGGGCCCGCACGATGCCCGACTACGAGGCGCTCGCGGCGAAGGGGGTGTTCCCGCTCGCCAACGGCGGCAAGGTCTTCGCAGGCCAGCGCGACGAGACCTTCTACATCGATCTCGGCGGCACGTTCGACACGGTCAATCTGCGCCGCACGCCGCCCGTGCTCACGCCTTCCGAGGACGCGAACGACGCGGCGAATCCCGTTCGGCACCGATCACTTCTCGGGCTTCAACGTGAACACGATCGCGATCGAGGTGCCCATCGCGCAGATCACGAACGACCCGAACGCCGTGGTCGGCATGTACGCGGCGACCGCGCGCCAGAAGTTCAAGGTCTACAACAGCGCGACCCGGCCGACGGACAGCGGCCCCTGGGTGCAGGTGTCCCGTCTCGCCAATCCGCTGGTGAACGAGGTGATCATCGGCACCGCGTCGAAGGACCTGTGGAACGCGACCCTGCCCAGCCAGGAGGCGCAGTTCCTCGACTTCTACCGCACCTCGCGCCTGGGCACCGTGCTCAATCTGGTCTACGGGCTGGGCGGTACGCCGCTGGAGATTCCCACGGCCAACCGTGCGGACCTCGTGAACGTGCTGCTCAAGTATCCGACGCAGCCTCAGACGGGCCTGTGCGATGCCGCGAGCCCCTGCTCGGAACTGCTGCGGCTCAACGTGGGCGTGGCCCCGACCGCTCCTGCGAACCAGAAACGGCTCACGGTGCTCGCCGGCGACAACGCGGGCTGGCCCAACGGCCGGCGTCCGAACGACGACGTCACCGACGTGGCGCTGCGCGTCGTGGCCGGCGCCGGCTGATCGGCACGGCGGCAGGCAATCTCGCGCTCGGCGACGGCGTGAACTTCAACCAGGCGGCCCCCGGCACGGGGAAGACGGCGAACGGGATCTCGCTCGCGTTTCCGTATCTGCCCACGCCGCACGGAGGCCGCGATCGCCGCCACATCGACTGCAACGAGAGCGCTGTCGCGTCGCCGGCCACGCCCGCGGGCAATCCGTGCAACTGACCGGAGGACACGTTCATGAGAACCCTGCATGGATGGATCGCGGGCGCCGGCGCAGCGCTGGTCCTCGCGTCGGCACCCGCCTCGGCGGTACCGGTCGCGTTCGACGACACGGCCTATGGCGCAACGGTGTTCGCCCAGGCCGGTGCGGACGCCCGGTCCGACGCGTCGGCCTTTCCCGGGTCGCCGCTGCCGCTCGGCGTGTCGGTCGACCCGAGCGATGCGGACGCGTCGGCCTCGGCGCTCGCGTCGGCAGGTCCCACGGGGCTGTCGGCGTCCGCGCAGTCGGCGGGCGGCCTCGGCCTCGCGGCGGATGCCCTCGCTTCGGGAACGTTCGACGGTCGCTTCACGGCGCCAGGGGGGCTGCTGCAGCTGCTGCTCGATGTGACGATCGGCGCATCGGCGCTGGGGGATGGTGTCGCCGACGGCTTCGTGCGCGTCACGCTGCTCGGGGACGGCGCGACGCTCATCGACGAGATCGTGCGCCAGACCATGCGCTACGCGGCGCAGATCGCCCTCGACCCCGGTGCGTCGGCGGTGCTCAGCCTGGAGGCGGTGGCCTCCGCGTCGTCGGCCGCGCTCGTTGACGACGGTACGGACCCCGGAGGGGTCCGCGTGGTGCCCAACCCCTCGGGCGGCTCGGCCGCCGTCACGTTCGCGCTGAACCGCGTGCCGGAGCCGGGCACGTGGGCGCTCGTCGCGGCGTGCGCGCTCGTGATGATCCTGTCACCGCCGGCCGGCGCAGGCGCGCGCCGGACCGCCGCCGCCCGCGCGCGCTGAGGACCGGACGGCGCACCGTCTGCGCCCTTCGGTTTTTGGGACGCCCGGCATCGGGAGTTCTCCCGATGCCGGGCGTGCTTCGTCGGCGCTAACTTCACGGGGAGTACGGGTCGGCCCGGTGCGCAGCGCCGGGCACGGGTCGTGCCCGGACGCGCACCACGCCCCAAACCTCACGGGCCCGGAGTATCGGGGGCCGCAAAGGTCCTGGAATGCCATGAGCATGTGCCGGCCGGACACGAATTCTCTTCCGCGCTGTTGCGTGCGTGAAGAGGCGGCGAGTAACATGCCAATGCCCTGACGACCCGTCGCGCACGGGAGACGAACGCCGCACGGACCGCTGAGCGGTCCCGTCCGTGTCTCCCGTACCCAGCGCCCCGAGCCTTGCCCGGGGCGTCCCTTGAGGAAGACAGGTTTCATGGTGCAGAGCGGGGTTCCGTCGTCGCGCGGCCTGTCGGTGCGTTCCTACCGCACAGTGTTCGCACGCGCGCCGGACGTCTGCGTCGCCGTCGAGCCCGGCAGCGGCCGCATCGTGAAGTGCAACGATGCCGTCCGCACACTGCTCGGCTTTTCCCCGCGGGAACTCCTCGGCCGTTCCGTGCTGGAACTCGCCCACCCGGACAGCAGTCCGCTCGCCCGCCTCGCCTGGCAGACCGTCGCCGACGATCTCTCCTGCCGGAGCGCCGAAGTTCCGGTGCTGCGCAAGGACGGCAGCAAGATGCCCGCACGTCTCACCGCCGCGCGCGTCCAGGACGACCGCGGCCGCGTGAGCCTCGGTGTCGCCCTCCTGCGCTCGCTCAGCCGGCCGGGCCCGCACTGCGCGCTGGAAGACAGCCCCGAACGCATGCGTGTGCTGCTGTACGCCCTGTCCGTCGCCGAGGAGCGCGAACGCCAGCGCATCGCCGCGGGCCTGCACGACGATCTCGGGCAGTGGCTGGCCATCGCGAAGCTGAAGCTCGGACGGCTCGGCATGACCCGCGACGAGGCGGAGCGGGTTCGTCTCACCGAGGACGTGCGCTCGCTCGTCGACCGCGCCTCCCGCGCCGCGCGGTCCACCACTTTCGAACTGGGCTCGCCCCTGCTGCGCCAGCTGGGCTTCGACGCGGCGATCCAGTCCGTGGGCGAGCGTCTGCAGGACAACGTGGGGCTGCGCTTCGACTTCCACGCGGCCGACGGCCCGCCGCCGCTGGCCGAGGACACGCTGGTCGTGCTCGTGCGGGTCGTGCGCGAACTCGTCTTCAACGTCCACAAGCACGCCCGCGCGAGCCGGGTTGAAGTGCGCACCTCGCGCGATGCCGACCGTTACCGCATCGCGGTGTGCGACGACGGCATCGGCTTCCACGCCGAGGAGCGGCTGCCGCCCTTCGGCGCCATGGGGGGCTTCGGGGCTGTTCAGTGCCGAGGCGCAGGTCCGCGCCATCGGCGGCCGGCTCGCCATCGATTCCGCGCCCGGCGCCGGGACGCGCATCGTCATCACCGTTCCGAGTCCCGCGTCGCGGGCCGCCGCCTCCGGGAGTGCCGCATCATGACCGTCCGAATCGTGCTTGCCGACGACCACCGCATCCTGCGGGAAGGCGTCGCCGCGCTGCTGCGCCAGACGCCCGGCTTCGAGGTGGTGGCCGAAGCCTCCGACGGTGCAGAGCTGGTTCGCCTCGTGCGCGAGCTGCAGCCCGACGTCGTCGTCACCGACCTCTCGATGCCCGGCCTGAACGGCATCGAAGCCATCTCGCGCATCGCCGAGCACTCGCCGCGGACCCGCACGCTGTGCCTGTCCGTGCACGACGAGAAGCGTCTCGTCGCGGCGGTCATGGATGCCGGCGCCACCGGCTACCTGCTCAAGGACTGTGCCTTCGAGGAACTGCTGCGCGCGGTGCGCGCCGTGCTCGCCAACCAGATGTACATCAGTCCTGCCGTGGCCGGGGCACTCGTCGAGGACTTCCGGGAGCGCCGGTCGGGGCTCGACCGGCGCAACAACGCGTTCTCGATCCTCACCAGCCGTGAACGCGAGGTGGTCCAGCTCATTGCCGAAGGACACTCCACCAAGGCCATCGCCGACCGGCTCCACGTGAGCGCCAAGACCATCGGCACTCACCGCGAGCACATCCTGTCGAAGCTGAAGGCGAGCGGCACGGCGGATCTCACGCGCTACGCCATCCGCGAGGGCCTCGCCGGCCTCGACGCGCCGTCCCACGCCGCCGGCGAGCGTCACGCCGACTGAGTCCGGGGCCGGGGCGTTCCGCCCTGGCATCTCAGCAATTCACCCGACGGAACTCAGGCGCACGCCGATGCCGCGTGCGTCCGGGGCCGCGCATGCTCCCGTCGTCGCTCTTCGCGGCATCCCGTGCGGGATGCGCGCCGGGCCCCGACGGAGGTGCCATGCCAATGCTCTTCACGATGCGCTTCGAGGCGCCACGCCGCGTCTCGCGCGCCGGGCTTCGCGCCGCCGACCGCATGCCGGCCCCCCGCGATGCATGACATGGCCATCCGCATCCTGCTCGCCGACGATCACGCGTCCTATCGGGCGACGGTCCGCGAGCTCCTGGAGCACGAGGCCGACCTCGAGGTGGTCGCCGAAGCGGGAGACGGCGCCGCCGCCGTGCGCGCGGACCGGGAAGCCCTTCCGGATCTCGTCATCATCGACATCGCCATGCCCGAACTGGACGGCATCGAGGCCACGCGCCGCATCCGGGCCTCGCGGCCCGACGCGCGGGTGCTCGCGCTCTCGCTGCACAACGACCCGCGCTTCGTCGATGCCATGCTGCGCGCCGGCGCGACCGGCTACGTGCTCAAGCAGGATTCCTTCGAGGACCTGCTGAGTGCCGTGCACGAGGTCGCGGCGGGCCGTGCCTTCCTGAGCCCGGGTCTCGGACCCCGGGCGCAGCGTTCATGATCGCGAGGCAGCCGTGAGCCCCCGTCTCGGATTTCGTGAAGCAGCGGGTCGGGACAATCGCCGATTGGCGCGGCCGCCCGTGCGCCCCGACCATCGCAGGGACTGCGCCCGCTCCGGCGCGGAACCCCTGACATCCGGCGAGGCGGCGTGACCACGCACGACATATCCCCGGGCGGCTGCCGATGATCGACGCGGCTCTCGGTCAGCTCACGGCGCAGCTCAACGAGGCGCTCAAGCGCGGCGCGAACGTCTCGCACGACATCGTGCGCGCGTCGAACCTGATCGAGCCCAACGGCGACGTGGTGCCCGACATCGAGAACAAGGTGCTGCTGTTTCTCGTCAATCTCGAGCGCGAGACGCTGCCGTACAAGGCGGCCGCCGGGAGCATGGGGCGCTCGATGCGCTTCTCCGAGGGTCAGCCGCCCGTGCACCTCAACCTGTCCGTGATGGTCGCCGCGAACTTCAGCGGCCGGCACTACGCGGACGCGCTGCGCTACCTCTCGCTGTCCGTGGGCTTCTTCCAGCGGCGGCCGGTGTTCGACCACGCGAACACGCCGGGGCTCGACGCGCGCATCGACCGCCTCGTGCTGGAGATCGAGAACCTGGGCGTGAACGAGCTCGGCAACCTGTGGGGCGTGCTGGGCAGCCGCTACGTGCCTTCCGTCCTCTACAAGGTGCGGATGGTGACTTTCGACGGCAACGAGCTCACCGGCGTCCGGCCCGCCGTCGGTGCCACCGAGTCCGCCGCGGGGCTCGCGTGAGGCGACGGCCATGACCCGCTATCGCGTCCAGCTCCGGGTCGAGGTGCGGCACGAATTCTTCGACGATGCCCGGGCGCGGGGTCTCGTGTTCGCACCCGCGCCCGACGCGGAGCGGCGCCTCGCCAATCTCGGGTGGCTGTTTCGCGCCGACGGCGGCGCCCTGTCGCTGCTGCGTCCGGACCCGGACGACCGCGCCCCGGCCGAAGAGGTGGCGCTCGAGTTCCGGCTCGCCGCGAGCGACCGCGCCTTCTCCACCTTCACCGAGCTCGAAGGCTGGCGTCCCGGCCGTCCGTACGTCTTCGACACGGCGCGGGCGTCCGCGCCGGACGCCGACGGGTCCCGCGCGCTCACGCGCGACGCGACCGTGAGCGCACAGGACCTGTCACCGACGCCCGGCGGGCCCGGGCGCCTGGCCGACACCGTCGCTGCGGGCGGAACCCTCGCGCACCTCGTGCTGCGCGTGTCCGCCGGCGACCGCGCCGCCCCTGAACGAACGCTGTTTTCCACATGACATTCCTCACGCGCACGCACCCACTGGAAGTACGTGGTGCTCGGCGCGCCGCAAGGCGCCACGCCCGCGATCCGCGACGTGGACGGCCGGATCGAGTTCGAACCCTCGGGGGTCGCGCAGGTACCCGATGGAAGGGAAGCCGTAACCCTGCGCTCCACCGAACCGATCGCACTCCGGAACGGGCCACGCAGCGCTTCCAGCTGCGGGCGCAGTCCAGCGCGGGCGAAAGGGTGCTCGTCAAGAGACTGGCGGTGGCCTCGCCCCGAAACCTGGGGCGGGACACCGTCGACGGCCGTGAGGGTCGCGGTCTCGGAGATCTACATCAACCTCTAAAGGATGCTCACCATGGGAAACCATGAAGACACCGGGCGTGTACATCGTCGAGAAGAACGCCTTCCCGAATTCCGTGGTCGAGGTCGCGACCGCGGTACCGGCGTTCGTCGGCTACACCGAGAAGGCGGAGAACAAGGGCAACTCGCTCACGAACCGGCCTTGGCGGATCACCTCGATGGCGGAGTTCCACCAGTACTTCGGCTTCGGGCCGAGTCGGACATCGTCCGCTTCAGCCTCAAGAAGGTGGAAGGCGACGTGCCCGCGCCCGCGGCCGACAAGGCCCTGGCCACCCGCGACGGCACGCCGCTCATCGTCCGTGGCACGGGCTACCTGCTGGCGCAGGTGCGCGGCTTCTACCTCCTCTACTACAGCATGCTGCACTTCTTCCAGAACGGCGGCGGACCCTGCTACATCGTGTCGGTTGGTTCCTACAAGACCGACGAAGGCGTGCACATCGAGGCCGACAAGCTCGCCAAGGGCATCGCCGAGCTCGCCAAGGAACAGGAGCCGACGATGGTCGTGGTGCCGGAGACGGTGCTGCTCGGCAAGTCGGACAGCGACAGCGTCCAGCAGGCCGCGCTGCTCCACTGCGGTACGGTGATGCGCAATCGCATGGCCATCCTCGACATCTGGGAGGGTTACCGCGAGCGCACGAGCGAGCCGGACTGCGTGGCGGGCTTCCGCGACAGCACGGCATCAACAGCCTGGACTTCGGCACGGCCTACTACCCGTGGGTCAACACGACGATCGTCCAGGATCAGGACCTGAGCTACGCCAACATCGACGACGACAGCCGGGACGTCCTCATCCAGTGCATCAAGGATGAACTGACCGGCATGGGCGTACCGCCCGCGAAGCTGGCGCAGCAGTCGGCCGAGGTCGAGAAGATCAAGACGGTCACGGAACTCGCCGAGGTGAACCTGCTCGCCAAGAGCCTCACCACCATCAGCCCGTTCTTCAACAGCATCATGGCGAGATTGCGCAAGCGCCTGAACGTGCTGCCGCCGGGACCGGCCATGGCGGGCATCTACACGATGGTGGACAACGCGCGCGGCGTCTGGAGGCGCCGGCCAACGTGAGCCTCAACAGCGTGGTGTCGCCGACGGTGCCCATCTCCGCCGAGCAGCAGGAGGACCTCAACGTCACGCCGCAGGGCAAGTCGATCAACGCCATCCGCGCCTTCATCGGCGAGGGCACGCTGGTGTGGGGCGCCCGCACGCTGGACGGCAACAGCCTCGACTGGCGCTACGTGAACGTGCGTCGGACCATGATCATGCTGGAGGAGTCGATTCGGCTCGCGTCGAAGGCGATGGTGTTCGAGCCGAACGTCGCGAATACCTGGGTCACCATGAAAAGCATGATCGCCAACTTCCTCACGAGCATCTGGAAGCGCGGCGGCCTGGCGGGCGCGGTGCCCCGAGGACGCCTTCAGTGTGCATGTGGGTCTCGGCGAGACGATGACGCCCGAGGACATTCTCGAAGGCATCCTGCGCGTCACCGTGCTGGTGGCGATCACGCGTCCGGCGGAATTCATCGTGATCACGTTCCAGCAGCAGATGCAGAAGTCCTGAGCCGGCGCGCTCTCGAGCCGCACACACGCATACGTAACTGAAATCGCCCAACTTGGAGGTGAATCATGGCAGACGACGGGTCGGCACAGTCCGGGACGGTATGGCCCATTCCGAAGTTCCGCTTCGAGGTGAAATGGGATTCCGCGGTGATGTCGTTCCAGGAGGTCTCGGGGCTCGACGTGGAGGCACAGCCCATCGAGTACCGGCACGGGGACAGCCCCGCCTTCTCGGTGATCAAGATGCCGGGCATCAAGAAGTACGGCAACGTCACGATGAAGAAGGGGGTGTTCACGAAAGATAACAAGTTCTGGGACTGGTTCAACCAGATCAAGATGAACACCATCAAGCGCATCCCGATCACCATCAGCCTGCTGGACGAGGCGGGGGCGCCCACCATGGTGTGGAGTCTCACCAACGCCTGGCCCACGAAGATCACGGGCACGGACTTGAAGTCCGACGGCAACGAAGTGGCGGTCGAGACCATCGAGATCGCCCACGAAGGGCTCACGATCGCCAACGGCTGATGGACTACCCGCCGCCAGCCTTCCACTTCCGCGTCAGCTTCGGGCTGGTGCCGAACACGCTGGACGCCTCCTTCCAGGAGGTGTCCGGCATCGGCGCCAAGCTCGAGACCGAGGAAGTGGCGGAGGGCGGCGAAAACACGTTCGTGCACCGTCTCCCCACCAAGGTCACGCACGGCAACCTGGTCCTGAAGCGCGGACTCGTGTCGATGGATTCCGAACTCGTCACCTGGTGCCAGGACGCCCTCGCGGGCGGCCTCGGCCGGATCGTGCCCAAGGCCGTGCACGTGCATCTGCTGGATTCGGAACAGGCGCCGGTGTGCGGCTGGACGTTCGCCGGGGCCTATCCGGTGGAATGGCAGGTCGGCAGTCTCGACGCCATGGACAACAAGGTGGCGCTCGAGACCGTGGAGCTCGCCTACACCACCGTGACGAGGGTCCTGTGACCATCGAGGTACGCCAGATGGTCATCCGCTCCACCGTCGGGCTGGAGGCGCACGCGCGCCGAGCCGCGCCGGACGGAGCTGGGTCCCGAGGAGCTCGCCCGCCTCAAGGAGGAGATCCTCGCCGAGTGCCGGCGCTGGATGGTCGAGCGCCTGCGCGAGGCGGGAAGAGCGCTGAGGGGCGGCCCGTGACCATCGAGACCAAGACCCGGCTCACGCTCACCCGCTACGAGATCGCGACGGACGGGTCGGTCAGCATCGACTCGTCCAGCACCTTCACGCTGATGCTGAACCCGTCGGAGCTGTCGCACGAGCACTCCATTTCGTACAACACCCGCAAGACCCTCGGGCAGATCGGCTCGGACACCAAGTTCAGCGCCATCAATCCCGACAAGATCCGTTTCTCCGTGGTGTTCGACGGGACGGGTGCGGTGGCTTCCGCGAGCCCGGGCGGCACGCCGGTGGCCGTGAAGGACCAGATCGACGGGCTGCGCGCCGTCGTCTACGACTACGTGGGCGAGGAACACGAGCCGAGCCGGGTACGGCTGCTTTGGGGTTCGCTCATCTTCTTCGGACGGCTGGAGTCATGACCGTCCAGTACACCCTGTTCAAGCCCAGCGGCGATCCGCTCCGGGCCCGGGTGGAAATGGGCTTCGTGGGGTCCATGAGCAACAACGAGGAGCAGCTCACCGCGACCGTTCCTCGCCGGATCTCACGCACCGCGTGCTGATCCGGGAGGGCGACACGCTTCCCTGCTGTGCAATGCCATCTACGGCGACCCCTCGTACTACCCCGAGGTGGCGCGGGTTCAACGGACTGGTCGAGTTCCGCCGCCTCCGGGCAGGGGACTGGCTGCACTTCCCGCCGCTGGAGTGACGCATGCCACCTCCCCAGCCGCCAGTGCCGAGGTGTCGTCCGGGTCACGGTCACGTCGGACGGGACGGCGCTCGCCGACGCGGTGCACATCATCTCCGTCACCGTGCAGCGGGCGGTGAACGCCATTCCCAGGCGCGACTCGAGATCAGCGACGGCGACATCGCCACGGGCACCTTCCCCGCCAGCGAGGGCACGCAGTTCAAGCCCGGCTCGTCGTCGTGATCAGCGCGGGCTACGGCGACGAGGAAACGCAGATCTTCAAGGGCGTGGTGGTCAGGCACGGACTGCATATCGGTGACGGCAACGACGCCCGACTGGTGGTGGAATGCCGCGACCAGGCCACGAAGATGACCATCGGGCGCAAGCACGCCAACTACGTGGACAAGAAGGACAGCGAAATCCTCGCCTCGATCATCAGTGCCTATTCCGGCCTCTCGGCCACGGTCACGGCGACCACGGTGCAGTACAAGGAACTGGTGCAGTACGCCGCCACCGACTGGGACTTCATCGTGGCGCGCGCCGAGGTGAACGGCATGCTGGTCGTGGTGACGGACGGCACCGTGACGGTGGCGCCTCCGGACACGTCGACGGCCCCGGCGCTGGGCATCACCTACGGGGTCGACCTGATGGAGTTCCATGCCGACCTGGACGCGCGTACCCAGCTCCAGTCGGTGCAGGCGAGCGCGTGGGATCCGTCGACGCTCGCCGTCATCGAGGGGGCTGCGGCATCTCCGCCCACGCTGAACACGCAGGGCGATCTCGACGGCGCGACGCTCGCGCGGGTGGCGAGCCCGTCGAGCTTCGATCTGCGCACCCCGTCGATGCTGGACAGCGGCACGCTCGCCGCGTGGGGCAAGGCGCGCCAGGTGAAGGCGGGGCTCGCCCGCATCCGGGGGTCCATGCGCTTCCAGGGCAGCGCGCTCGCGGCAGCAGGCACGCAGATCGCGATCGACGGCGTCGGGGTGCGCTTCAACGGCAACGGTTCGTCACGGGCGTGAGGCACGAGATTCGCGATGGCAACTGGATGACCGAGGCGCAGTTCGGGCTCGCGCCCGACTGGTTCGCCGAGCGGCCGGACGTGCACGAACCGCCGGCCGGGGCGTGGCTGCCGGCGGTGCAGGGGCTGCAGATCGGGTGGTGAAGAAGCTCGATGAGGATCCGGTCGGGCAGCACCGCGTGCAGGTCAGCATTCCGGTCACGGGCGCCCAGACCGACGGCGTGTGGGCCCGGCTGCTCCAGTTCCACGCGTCCAACGCCTTCGGAGCCTCTTCCTGCCGGAGATCGGTGACGAGGTGGTGCTGGGCTACCTCAATGACGACCCCTCCCAGCCGGTGATCCTCGGCAGCCTGTACAGCGCCAAGCATGCGCCACCCTACGCGCTGGCCGCGGAGAACAACACCAAGGCCGTCGTCACGCGCAGCAAGGTGAAGATCGAGATCGACGACAAGGACAAGATCCTCACGATCACCACGCCGGGGAACAACAAGGTGGTCCTGAGCGACAAGGACAAGTCCATCCTGCTGCAGGACCAGAACAGCAACAAGGTCGAGCTGGGCACGGGCGGCATCACGCTCGACAGCCCGAAGGACATCAAGATCACGGCCAAGGGCGGCATCACGCTGGACGCGGTGAACGCGGTCAGCATCACGTCGAAGGCCGACGTGAAGGGCGCGGGCCTCAACGTGAGCTTCGAGGCCCAGGTGGGCTTCACCGGCAAGGGCAGCGCCACGGCGGAGCTGTCCGCGTCGGGCCAGACCACGGTGAAGGGCGCCATGGTGATGATCAACTGACGCTGCCATGCCGCCCGCCGCCCGCATCACCGACATGCACACCTGCCCGATGGTCACGCCCGGGCTGCCACCCATCCCGCACGTGGGCGGGCCCATCGCGGGTCCCTGCGCGCCGACGGTGCTGATCGGGAAGCTGCCGCGGCGGTCGTCGGCGACATGGCCGTGTGCGTCGGGCCGCCGGACCCCATCGTCCAGGGGTCCGGCGACGGTGATGATCTGCAAGAAGCCCGCGGCTCGCATGGGCGACACAACGGCCCACGGCGGCAGCATCGTCCTGGGCTTGCCCACCGTGATGATCGGCGGATGAGGCGCGGACCATGAACGGCGACCAAGACCTTTCTCGGCACCGGCTGGGGCTTTCCGCCCAGCTTCGATCCGTCGACGCGCCACGCCGTGCTGGCCTCGCACGAGGAGGACGTGGCGCAGAGTCTCTGGATCCTGCTGTCCACCACCCCGGGCGAGCGGACCCTTCAGCCCACGTTCGGCTGCGGCGTGAAGAAGCTCGTGTTCGAGCCCATCACCGAGAGCACGCTCACCGAGATGCGCGACCTGATCCGCCGCGCGGTGCTGTTCTTCGAACCGCGCGTCACGCTGGAGTCCGTCGAGTTCGACCTGGACCGCATGATGGACGGCGAACTGGGCGTGCGGCTCGCCTAACCGCATCCGCTCGACCACAGCCGCGCGAACCTCGTCTATCCGCTGTATCTCTTCGAAGGCCGGCAGCCGGCGGCCTTCGTGCCGGGAGGCTGAGAGCGTGGCGCGAACCGATCCGCCCTCCCGGCGTCCGCGCTGGCAGGCCCACCCCGGGACGGAGCGTGGCGACCGCCTGCCCCCGGCACTCGCGCCGGGCTACTTCGCGCCCGACGAGCGCGGTCTCGCCGCACTCGTGTCGAACGCCGCGCGCTTCGCGAAGCAGATCGCGTTCTTCGACCTGCGGGACCGGCCCGACGGGACCTGGGAGCGCTGGTTCCTGCACGACGAGGCCCTGGTGTTCGCGGCCATCGCCGACGCCGACGTGAAGGTGCTGCGCGGCGCGCAGTTCGAGTCCATGGACCTCGCCAGCGACGAGAACGTGCTGGTACGCATCCTCGCGGCGGCGCGCCGGATCGACCGGTGGTACCGCCTGCTGGCCGTCATCGACCGGCCAGGCGCGCAGGCCTTGGCCGCCGAACTGCGGCGGACCATCGAGGCGACACTCGCGCCGGAGCTGCGCTGGGCTCTCTCCCATGGCAGGCGAGCGACGTGGCCGAACGCCTGCGGGATGAGCTGGATGCGGCGTGGGCGATGTGTCCGTCGGCGGAGGTGGCGGCAACTACTCGTGGGACCGCTCGCGGGCCCGCTCGGCGCTGTTCGGCTTCCTCGATGCCATCGCGCATCTGCGCGCAGCCGCCTGCGCGGCTCGAGACGTCCCTGGCCGCCGACGGCCACGAGCCGTCCGCCGCGCTGTTCCTCGCTTTCCTCCAGCTGTACGGCCGTGTGCAGTCGCGGCTGAACGGCTTCACCGGACGCCATCGCGACTTCTACCATCGCGACTGTCTGCGCTTCAGCGAGCGGCCCGCCCGTCCAGACCACGTGCACCTCGTGCTCTCGCGCACCCCCGCCTACGGACTGGAGGTCACGGTGCCGGAGGGTGCGAGCTTCGCGCTCGGCCGGGAGATCGAGGGCGGCCCGCTGCGCTACCGCCTCGACGCGCCGGTCACGGTGACGCCGGCGAAGGTGCTGGCGCTGCACACGGTGCGTCTGGAGCGCGACCGGCTCATCTCGCCCGAGCGCGAGCTGCGCTACGTGACGCGTGTGAAGGCCGAGACCCTGGACGCGGGGCTCGCGCCGGAAGAGGCGCAGCGCACCGCGAGGTACTGGCCGCTGTTCGGCGGGTTCCTGCGCCGGCCGGGGGGCAGCACGCCGCTCGATGCCACCCTCGGGTTCGCGCTCGCCTGCCGCTGCTCGCGCTGCGGGAAGGCGCCCGCGAGATCCGCGTGCGGCTCGGGTTCGACCGGGGGGGCGCGACGGACCGCGGGGTCGCGGGAACTCGCGGCGGAATTCGCGCATGTGGGCACCCCCGGCGATCAGGGCGGCCTCCGCACCGCCGCGGACGTGCTCCGCAAGGTGTTCGACCGCTTCGCACGGCTCGAGGGCCGGACCGGGGACGACCTGGACACGATGGCTCGGGCGGCGGCGCTGCGCCTGGCGGCGCACCGGATCGCGCACGAGGTGCGCGGGCTGCACGCGGCGCCAGGCTCGCGCTGCGAGAGCAGCTGGAGCAGGCGCAGCGGCTCCTGGTGATGCGCAGCGATGGTCCGCTGCCCAGGGACGTGCGCGCCATCGTCGCCGACGCGCTGCAGTCGGTCGCCGGACCGGGCTTCGCATGGCTCACGAGACGTCGGCGGAGCCCGCGGCCCTTTTCGCTGTGGGTCGGCGGTGCGCCCCGTCCTCGCTTCCGGTTCCGCGGGTCCGTGGCCGGCGACTCCGCCTTCCGCGCTCTTCAACGCCTACCGGCTGGAGCGCGTACTGCAGGCGCAGTCCGAGAACGCGTTCTTCGAGGCGTTCGGCGAACTGTTCCGCCGCTGGATCCTGCTGGACGAGCAGGCCATCGGTGACCGTGACATCCAGGCCATCAAGCGCAGCTGCGCACCGTGCCTCCGCCCGCGGCGGCGTGCCGCGCGGAATCGACCGTCGCAGCGGCGGCGTGTCGGAAGCCCCCGACCGCGCGGACATCCTGAGCTGCCTGCGCGGCCGCCGCCGCCCCGTGCGCGAGTTCCTGGTGAATCGTGTCCTCGCCGACCTGTTCGACGTGGCCGTCACCACGCCCGGCGGCTGGACCGCGCCCACCGACACGTTCCTGCTCGCCGGCGAGGCCGGCCGTGCCGGCGACCTCACGCTGGTGATCCGCCTGCGTCCGGATGCGCCTCCCGTCACCGCGTACGACGAGGCGGTGCACCGCCAGGGCTGGCAGGTCACGCAGCCGTGCGCGCGCATCACCCTGCGCGCCGACAGCGCGGTGTTCAGCTACTCGATGTTCGCGGAACCTCGCGCTCGCCACGATCCACCTGGAGTCGCCGTGACGGGCGCGCGCGATGCGCTCGTCCACAACCAGCTGGGCCGTCTCGACCCGTCGAAGCCCTTCAGCCCTTCGGTCCGCTGCCGGCGCGCGGCTCCTACCTCGTCTTCGGCTCGGACGAGCTGGCGCGCAAGCCGCTCACGGAACTGTCCATCACCTTCGAGTGGAGCGGCCTGCCCGAGGACGACGGCGGCTTCGCGGCCTACTACCGGGGCTACACGACCGAGCGCACCAACCGCTCGGTGCGGATCGCGACGGAGATCCTGCGCGACGGCCAGTGGGCGGCCGGCGGGGACGCCACCCAGCCGCTGTTCGACCGCTCGGGCGAGGACCAGCGCCTGGCCCGGACCTCGACCCTCACCATCGACGCGGCCGCGCTGCGCAACCACTGCCCGGCCGCTGCGCGCCGTGGAGTCCGACGCGCTCCAGTACGACCTCGCGGCGCGCGCCGGCTTCTTCCGCCTCTCGCTCGCCGAGCCCGGAGACCCGTTCGGTAATCGCGAGTATCCGCAGCTGCTCGCGGACACCGTCGCCGCCAACGCCCGACGCAAGCGCCCGCATCCGTTGCCCATCGCCCTATGCGCCCGCCGCGGAGCGCATGAGCTTCGACTACCGTGCCGCCACCTCGCTCAATCTCGCCGTGGAGATTCCGGGCGAGCGCGGCGGGTCCGACGCGCAGGTGCTGCTCGTGCACCCCTTCGGACACGAGGAGGTGTACCCGCCATCCGCGGCCGTTCGCGCGGCCTCGTGCCGCGGCTCGATGCAACCTGCTGATCGGGCTGTCCCCCCGACACCCCGCCGGGGCCTGATCTCGCTGCTGTTCCATCTGCGCGACGAATCCGCGCGCCGCACGGCCGCGGGCGCATCCCGCCCCGCCGTGCGCTGGGCCTGCCTCGCGGGCAACCGC
This sequence comes from Ottelia alismoides, assembly GCA_037367405.1. Lineage (NCBI taxonomy): Eukaryota > Viridiplantae > Streptophyta > Magnoliopsida > Alismatales > Hydrocharitaceae > Ottelia > Ottelia alismoides. Next base: position 24,371 of record JAZKJV010005849.1, read on the forward strand.
TGGATACCGCTGGCCGCGGACCGGGTGCTCGCGGACACCACGCAGGGCTTCCTCACCTCCGGCATCGTGACGCTGGATCTGCCCGACACGCTCGACCGCGCGAACACGGTGCTGCCCTCCGGCTGCCTCTGGCTGCGGGTTGGGGCCGATGCGGGCTTCGACGGTTTCGCGGGCCTCTACGGCGTGCATGCGCAGGCGGTGCGCGCCACGCGCGAGAGTCCGGACGGCGTGGGCACGCTCGCGCCGCGCTGCGGCTGCGTGGCGGAACCGGCGGTGTCCGTGCCGGGGCTCGCGCGCACCGTGCAGGTGGGGGACGTGTTCGACGGCCCGCCCCGCCGAGGCCGCGGCGGAGCTCGCGGTGCGCACCGGCGAGCGGCTGCGCCACAAGAACCGGGCCGTCACGCACTGGGACTACGAGCGGCTCGTGCTGGAGCGCTTCCCGTCAGTGTTCAAGGCGAAGTGCTTCGCCGAGGTGAACCGCGACGGCGCCCCCGGCGCGGTGACGGTGGCCGTCGTCGCCGCACCGCCGCCCGGTGCGCTCGACGACCTGCGCGCGCCGAAGCTGAATGCCGTCGAGCTGGAGCGCATCCGCGTGTTTCTCGCGGAGCGCAGTTCGCCATTCGCGCAGCTCGTCTTGCGCAATGCGGTGTACGAGCGCATCCAGATCCGCTGCGCGGTGCGCTTCCACCGCGGCCACCAGTCCGGCGCGTCGATCCAGCGCCTGAACCGCGACATCTCCGAGCGGCTCTCGCCGTGGCATCCGCACGGGCTGGGGGCGCGCTTCGACTGGGTGCTACGGCGCGAGGAAGTGGAGGGCTGGATCCGCGACCGCGACTACGTGGACTCGGTCGCGCGCGTCTCGCTGCTGCAGGTGGCGGAGGACGACGACGGCCGCTACGGGCTCGGCGACTCGGCGGGCTGGACCGAGACGCCCACCGCGTCGGGCGCGGCCGGGACGCTGCGTCCGCGCTCGCCCTGGAGCATCGCGATTCCCACCCGCAATCACGCCATCACGCTGCTCGCGGACGACCGGCACGCGGAGGCCCTCGCGGCCGGCGTCGCGGACCTCGAGGTGGGCAACACGTTCGTCATCCAGGGTGCCGCCCGTGGCTAGCCGCAACCGCGCCACGCTGCGCAACTACTTCAAGGCCGGCACGCTGCCCACCGAGGAGCACTTCGGCGATCTCATCGACTCGATGCTCAACATGCTGGACGAGGGCTACCGCAAGTCGCCCGAGCACGGCGTCGAGATCTCCTCGCTCGGCAGCGCGAACGCGCTGGTGAGCTTCTACACGCAGCGCGAGCCGCAGAAGGTGCAGTGGTCCATCGCGTACGGGGCGGACGCCGGCGAGCGCGCCGGGAAGCGCCTCGTGTTCAGCGCGCGCGACGCGGGCGTGCCGGGTCCGTCCGTGATGAGTTTCGATCCGGCGGGCCGGGTGGGCGTCAACACCGAGACACCGCTGCACGAGCTGGACGTGAACGGCATCGTCCGTGCCGCGGGCCGCATCGGCGGCTACGAACCGGACAACCTGCTGCAGGGGCCCGACGGCCGCGAGTCCGAGGGCATGAAGGGACCGGTGCCCGCCGACGGCGAGTGGCACGACCTCACCGGCTGGCTCGAGGGCTGCCAGGGCTTCGAGGTGACGGCCGGCGTGGGCGACCGCGGCAAGGGCCGCTACGCGCTCCTTCACGCGGTGGCGCTCAACACCTTCCACCCTGCGCGTTCGCTGCTCGACTGGTTCCGGCCGCGCCGCCGCATCCGCGCCGCCGAGGCCTGGTACGGGACCCGCTGCGACCGGCTCGAACTCAAGTGGGACGGCACCGGCGGGAAGGACGCGCGCTACCGCCTGATGATCCGCACGCGCTGCCCCTATTCGGACGGCCTGCGCATCCAGGTCCACCTGCAGCGCCTGTGGTTCGACCCGCGCATGGAAGGCTCGCTGCCGCCGGGCGAGGGGCGATGAGCGAACCGAGCGGCGGTGCGCCGCGCGCCAACCACATCCCGCGGCACCGGGGCGATCCGGCGCCGACGGCCTTCGACGGACTGCGCGGAGAGGGCCTGCGGCTCGTGCAGGCCCTCGCGGGCGACACCTGGACCGACTACAACCTGCACGATCCCGGGGTCACGATCCTCGAGCAGCTCTGCTACGCGCTCACGGATCTCGACTACCGGAGCGAATTCCCCGTCGCGGACCTGCTGACCGGCGACGACGGACGCATCGACTACGTGGCGCTCGGGCTGCCGCCGCCCGCGGCGGTGCTGCCGGCGCGCCCCTCGACCGCGGACGACTACCGCGGCGCGCTTCTGGATACCATCGCGGCGCTCGCCAACGCATGGGTTCGCACCGATGGCGAGGGCGTGGCGGGGCTGTACCACGTCGCCGTGAAGCTGGCGGGCGAGGCGGGGAACGACGCCTCGCACGCAGACGTCTGCACGCGCGTGCGGGACGTGTACCGCGCCAACCGCAGCCTTTGCGAGGACCTGGAGACGGTCACCGTCGTGGCCCCGCTGCGGATCGCCTTCACCGGGGACTTCGAGGTGGGCGGTGCGCGCCCGCCCGCGGACATCCTCGCGGAGGTGCTGGAGGTCTGCTCGCGCGCGGTGTCCGCAGGGGTGGCCTTCCGGTCCTTCGAGCAGGCGCTCGCCGACGGGATGGCGCTGGAGGACATCCTCCAGCCGCTGCACACCCGCCACGGCGTCCTGCGTCCGGAAGACCTGGCGCGCGCCGACCGCGAGGAGCTGTTCGTGGGCGATCTCATCGCCCGCGTGCGTGCCATCGAGGGCGTGCGCCACGTGCGTCACCTGGCTCTCGCACGCGACGGCGGCGAACCGACCACCGGCGCGCTGCGGTGGAACGCACGCACCGAGGCGCCGGTGCTGCATCTGCCGGAGGACGATGCGGCGCTCGCGGGGATCCGAGTGACGCGCGGCGGCATCGACGTACGCGTCTCGGCCCGGGAGGTGCTCGCACGGCTCCGCGATCTGCGCGGCATCGACCGTTCGCGCGCGTTCGGGCGGCAGGACATCCAGGCGCTGCGGCCGCTTCCGAAGGGCACGGCGCGCGAGTTCGGCCGCTACACGTCGGTGCAGACGCACTTCCCGGCGATCTACGGCATCGACGAGCGCGGTCTGCCGGAGGACGTGCCGGTGCTGCGCAAGGCGCAGGCGCACCAGCTGAAGGGCTACCTGACCCTCTTCGACCAGCTGCTCGCGAACGGCGCCGAACAGCTGCGCCATCTGCCCGACCTGTACGCCGCCGCGGGGGCGGGCGCGCGCACCTATTGGTGGCAGACGCTCGACGAGCACTCGGTGCCGGGGCTGCGCGCACTGCAGGCGCGCGGTGTGCCGGTGGACGATGCCCACGGCGTCGCCGCGAACGGTGTCGACGCCCACATCGACCGGCGCTCGCGCGTGCTCGACCATCTGCTCGCACTGCACGGCGAGGTGCTGCCGCAGAACACGCTGCGCCAGTTCCTGCCGTACGACGATCCCGAGCAGCGCGACGCCCGGCTCGTGGAGAACAAGGCCGCGTTCCTGCAGGGCATCCTCAAGGCCGCGCGCGACCGCGGCGCGGGCTTCGACTACAGCCGCGACCCGTGGGCGGTCGAGGGCAACGTGTCGGGACTGCAGTGGCGCGCGACGGTGCTGCTCGGGATGGAGCCCGTACGGCCGCGTTCCCTCACCGCATCGCTGCGTGCATTGCGCGTGAAGCTCGTGCCGGACGACCCGGACGGCCGGTCGCCGCATGGGGGACCGATGCTCACGCGCAGTTCGGCCCTGGACCGCTTCCGGCGGGTCGCGCCCGCGCCCGAATCCGGTCCGGTGAGCGTGGACGAACTGCGCCAGGTGCATCGTCTGCGCCTCGGCCGCGACGGCGGGCTGAGTCCGACGCTGCTGCGCGACGGTGTCGACCCGGCCCGCTACCTCGTGGGTCAGGTGCCCGGCCGCGCCGAGCATCTCGTGGTGTTCCTGCCGGAGGGCAACGACCGCGGCTGGGTGCTCGCGTCGCACGCGTCCGCGGAAGCCGCCGTGCGCGCGGTGCAGCGCCTGCGCCGTTTCCTGATCGAGGCGAGTCTTGCGTCCGAGGGCATGCACGTGATCGAGCACGTGCTGCTGCGGCCGACGGGCGACGAGGTGGAGGCCTGGGCGCTGCGCCGGTTGCCGCCGGCATTCTTCGCGCTCCGTGCGTCCGTGGTGCTGCCCGCGTGGACCGCACGCACGGCGCAGGCGGCCTTCCGCCGGTTCGCCGAGGAGACGGTGGGTCTGAACGCGCCCGCCCATGTGCGTACCGACTGCCTGTGGCTCGACTTCGCCGCGATGACCGAGTTCGAGTCGGCGCTCGCGGCGTGGCACGAGGCGCGCGTGGCGGCATGCGCGAGCGAAGGGGCGCCCGGATCGCCGGCGCATCGTCGCGATCGCGTGGCGCTGGATGTGGCCTCGCTCGCCCTGGCCGACGCGCTGCGCCGGCACGCGGCGGCCGAGGAGGCCGCGCCGGCATGAGCGATCCCGTGCGATCGCATCGCGTCGACGAGCTGCGCTTCGAGCTCGCCTTTCCGACGGAGCGGGCCGCGCTCGACGGCACGGCGCGCTGGGAGGCGTGGCTCGCAGACCGGCTGCTGCCGATCGCCTCGGAGGTGTTCGACGAGTTCTCGCGGCCCGGTGCGGTGCGGCGTCTCGCGGCCCTGTCCGTGGACCTCGGCGAACTGCGCGCGTCGGCGAGCGAGGCCGAACTGGAGCGCCGCGCCCGCGAGGCGCTGCGTGCGGCGCTCCGGCGCGCCTTGCGCGAGGCGGGCACCGCGCAGCCGGACCCGGACTCGGAGCTGACGCACGGTGCCGCGGATCTGGAGGCGCTGACGCACTTCCTGCGTCATGGCACGCTGCCCTGGGGTGCGCAGGGCGGCGACCGCGGCGGCCTCGATGCGCTCTTCACGCGGGTGCTGGAGGTTTCCGGCTCCGAGTTCGCCGGGTGGTGGCGCCGTACCGCGCAGGATCCGCGCATCGCCCGACGGCTGGCGCACCAGGCGCCGCCGGAAGCCCTGCACCGGCTCGCCGCCCTGCTGGCACCCGGCCGCGAGACCTTCCTCGTCGCGCTCGTGACCGCCGTCGAACGCCTGCTCTCCACGCCGGAGATCGCGCGGGGTCGCGACGGGGCGCGCGCCACCGCATGGGAGGCCGTGCTCGCGGTGGCGACCGCATCGGCCTCCGGCATGCCCGCGCCGGGGACGTTCGCCCGTCAGGTGCTGTCTGCCGCCGCCCGGCTGCGGGCGGGCGAGGGCGAGGGCGCCGAGCGCACGCTCGCCGCCATGGCCGTGCATCTGGAGCATGCGGCGGTTCCGGAGCCGGACCCGGGCGGTGCGCTGCACGCACTCAAGGCCGCCGCGCACCCCGTGGCGACAGGGGTGCGTGGCGCCACCGAGCCCGGCCGCACGGAGGCGATGTGGTCCGCCACGCTCGACCGCGCGGTGACCCGTGGCGATCCGCGCGCCGTGCGCAATGCGTGGCCCATGCTCGTGCGCGAGCAGGCCGCGCTGGTACTGGCGGTCGTGCGCCGGCGGGGTCGTCTCGCACGCGTGCGCCGGCGCCTCGCGGACGGCTTCACCGAGCCGATGCTCGGTGACGTGGTGCGTCTGCTCGAACCGCTGCACGCGGGCTTCATCGTCGAGATCGTCCACCGGCCCGAACTGTTCCAGGCCGCGCCGCCGCCCGCGCCGGGCCCGGAGGCGCTGCGGCGGCGCCTGTGGGAGTTCACGCTCGGCTATCTGCTCGTCGAGCGCGGCGGCCGCTTCAACAAGCACGACTACCTCGCCAGCCTGCTGCGCCAGCGCGCCGCGCACGACAACATCGCCTACGGCGATCTGGTGCAGGGCCTCGTCGGTCTGCTGGACGCCGTGACGGCGCCGAGCGCACTGCAGGGCGAGATGCTGGGGCTGCTCCGCGAACTGCTGGAGCGCCGGCAGGCCGTGCCGTCGTGGACCTCCGAGGGGCCGTGCGGCTCGCGCAGGCCGAGACCTACGATGCGCTGGTGAACCGGCGCCCGCGCAGCGGCAGTGCAAGTGCGGCCCGTCGCGAAGCGCTGACCGCGGCGCGGGACGAGCTTCCCGAGGTGTGGGCGCGTTTCCGCGCGGCACTGGCGGCCGCGGACGAGCCCGGCCTGCGGCGGCTGCTCGAAGGCTGGACGGAGCGCGATCTCGCCGGTCTCGTCGAGGCCTTCGTGCTGTCCGTGTCCGGCGGTTCCGCCGCCGGCGCGCACCTGCTGTGCGCCAGCGTGGCGACCCGGCTGCCGCGCGGCGGGGGCGCGCGCCGGCGCGCGCTCGTGCACGTGGCGGGCGTCCTTGCGCGCGAGGAGCCGATCGACCTGGAGGCCATCGTCGCGTCGCCTGCGGAGGGCGACGCCGGCCTGTCCTCTCCCGCACTCCGCGCCCGCGTCGCCGCGTGGCTCGAGGGGGCCGCCGATCCGGACGTGCCGCAGATGTGGTCGGCCTGGCGCCAGCGCCGGGCGCGGGACCTTCGCGCGGTGCTGCTCGATCGTGGGCGGGACGCGTCGGTGCGGCAGATGCTCGCGATGCGTGCCCCGGAGCCGCTGCTGATCGACGTCGTGCATCTCGTGGCCCCGCAGGCGGCCGGCTTCGTGACGGCGACGGTGCGCACGCCCGAGGCCTTCCGGACCCCCGCTTCCGCCGGGCGCACCGTTCGCGAGACGCGGCGCGACCTTTGGCTCTTCACGCTGGGCTACCTCCTCGCCGAACGCGGCAGCGGCTTCAACCGCCGCTCCTATCTCGCGAGCCTGCTGCGCCAGCAGGCCGCGCACGAGAACCGGTCCGTGCAGACACTGGCCCGCGCCCTTCTCGCCGTGCTCGAGGTGCAGCCGCAGCAGGATGCGGTGCGCCGCGAACTGACCGGCGTGCTGCATGCGCTGCTCAGCGAAGCGAGGCCACGCCTCGTGGCCGGCGCACGGCCGCGAAGCACCGTCCCCGGCGGTACCGGCACGCGCGAGGCCGGCGCGCAGGCCCGCGTCGACGCCCGCCGGGAGGCCGCGGAACGGCCCGTGGACGCCGTCGCCCGGTGGCTGAACTCGGGGACCGGTCCGATGCTGCTCGACCGGCGCCTCGTGCGCACGGCCTTCGAGCGCGCGCTTCGCGACCGCCCGCAGGCGCTGCTCGCGATGCTGCGTCCGCATCTGGAACGGCGTGCCGCGATCCGCCGCCTCACCGCGCTGCTGCCCGGGTCCGTGCTCGTGCGCCTGCTCCTGCGGCTGCGCCCGGAGGAGGCGCCTTCGATCCTGCGCCACGCGGACGCGCTGGTGCCCGCGGTCGCCCGTGCCCTCGCCGATCACCACGCGGGCGCGTTGGCGCCTTCCGCGCGTGGCGGGCAGGCTGCAGGCGCATCGGTGCACGCCACCGCCCGCCGCACCTGGCGCTTCCTGCTGGAGCACCTCTTCCGGGAAGGCCGCGCCTTCGACCCCGCGCAGTTCGCGCCCGCACTCGTGCGCTGGTGGCATCGCCGGGCGGGCGTGGCGATGAGTCGCGAGACCGTGACACGCATGCTCGACGGACTCCGAGAGGGTCCTTTCACCCGCGAGCGTCTCGACGCGCTCGCCGATGCATTCGCGGTTCTGTACGCGACCGTCGCGGACACCTGCGCGCCCGCGACGCGGACCGGCCCTGACATCGCTGCCACCGCCGCCACCGCTGCCGGGGCCGGGCGTGACGTGACCGGCGCCGAACTTCGCGCGCTCGCCGAGGCGCGGGACGACAGCGGACGCACCGGCGAGGCGATGCACGACCGCGCCCTTTCGGGAGACCGGCGACCGACGGACGGTCGTGATGCCGCCACCCGCAGCGAAGGCGACGCGGCACGCGCTGGTGGGGTGGACCGCGACGGCACGCGCGGACGCGCAGCCGCGGCCGACGGCGAGCCGAAGGGGGCCCGCCGTACGACGGGTGACCACGACCCGGCGAGCGACCGCCGTGCCGAGGCCGACCGCGACGCGCTGCGCCGGTCCGTGACCCGTGACCCGCACGGACGCGACGGGACGCGATCCCGCGATGCCACACCGGTCGGTGGTCCCGAGCCCGAGGCGATCACCGTGACCGATGCCGGGCAGGTCCTGGCCGCACCCTATCTGCCGCGGCTGTTCTCCATGCTGGACCTCGTGGCCGACAGCGCCTTCGTGTCGCCCGAGGCCGCGCACCGCGCGGTGCACGTGCTGCAGTACCTCGTGTTCGGCACGAACGGCGCGCCGGAGTCCGAACTGGCGCTGGGCAAGCTGCTGTGCGGCGTCCCGCTGTACGAGCCCATCCCTCGGGAACTGGCGCTCGCCGCGCGCGAGACCGACGCCGTCGAGGGCCTGCTGCGCGGGATGATCCAGAACTGGAAGGCCCTGGGCAGCACGTCCGTCGCGGGCTTGCGCGAGACCTTCCTCCAGCGCGAAGGCCGGCTCGTGCGCGAGGACGAGGCGTGGCGTCTCACCGTCGCGCCGCGCGCGTTCGACATGCTGATCGACCGCCTGCCGTGGGGCTACTCGATCATCCGCCACCCCTGGATGCCTGCGATGCTGCAGGTCGACTGGCGTTGAGCCCGTGGCCTCCGTCGCCGTCAACGCCGCCCGACTGCAGCGCGAACTCGCGTGGTTCGAGGCCGTGCTCCAGGCGAGGCTCAAGCTGCATTTCGGTCAGCCCTGCGAGGTGTCGGACATCCGCGAGCTGCCGCCGCCCGATCTGGACGACGACTCCGACTACGCGCAGGCCGTGGCCGAGTGCCGTCTCGGGTTCGACGAGCGGCTGCTCCTCCTCCTCGCACTCGTGCCGCACGTGCGGCCGCAGCTGCTCGACCTGCTGTGGGTGCGCAACGCGAATCTCGACCGCGGCTTCACCGAGTTCGGCGGCTGGAAGGGACGCCATCACGGCGGCTTCCTGCCCACCTGCGAGACCGCCGTGTTCCTGATCGCGGGCGAGGACCTGCAGCGGCGGTTCGAGTGCGCGCGCCTCTTCGACGAGGAGCACTGCCTGCGCCGGCGCGACTGGCTGCGGCTGCAGCCGGTGGAAGCCGAGGAGCCGGCGCTGAGCGCGCCGGTCACCCTGCCGCTGGAGGCGCTGCATCGCCTCACCACGGGCATTCCGAAGAAGCCCGACTTCGGTCCGGCCTTCCCCGCGCGGCGCATCACCACGCCGCTGTCCTGGGACGACCTCGTGCTCTCGGCCGATGTCATGGACGAAGTCGACGCGATCCGCGCGTGGATCGCGCGCTCGGAGGAACTGCTCGACGGCTGGGGCCTGCGCCGCGCGCTGAAGCCCGGCTACCGGACGCTGTTCCACGGACCGCCCGGCACCGGCAAGACGCTCACCGCGACGCTCCTGGGGCAGGGCGCCGGCGTGGACGTCTACCGCATCGACCTGTCGATGGTGGTGTCGAAGTACATCGGAGAGACGGAGAAGAACCTCGCCAGCGTCTTCGACCAGGCGCAGCACCGCAACTGGATCCTGTTCTTCGACGAGGCGGACGCCCTGTTCGGCAAGCGCACCGAGGCCTCGTCGTCCAACGACCGGCACGCGAACCAGGAGATCGCGTACCTGCTCCAGCGCGTGGAGGACTACCCGGGCACCGTGATTCTCGCGACCAACCTGGAGGCCAACATCGACGAGGCGTTCTCGCGGCGGTTCCAGTCGCGCGTGTACTTTCCCATGCCCGACGCCGAGCAGCGGCTGCGTCTCTGGCACGGCATGCTCCCCGATGCCGCGCGGCTCGACGGCGACGTGGACCTCGCGCAGATCGCGGAGGAGCACGAGATCGCCGGCGGTGCCATCGCGAACGTGGTGCGTTTCGCAGCGCTCGCGGCGCTGCGCGCGGGACGCGAGCGCATCGCGCGCGACGACCTCCTGCGCGGCGTGCGCAAGGAGCGCATCAAGGACGGGTGGACCGACTGACATGGCGAGCCGCTCGTCCCTGCCGCTGGTGATCATCGTCGCGGTCCTCGTGCTCGTGGCGATCTGGTTCGCCCCGCTCACCGCGGCGGCCGATACGGAGGCCGCCTGCGAGGCGCGGGTCGCGAAGGAACTGCAGCCTCCGCCGGGCGCGGAAGCGGGGCGTGCCGTGCAGACGGCGCTCGCCGAGATCTACCGCAAGGACCCCGCGTTCCCCGCACGGGCGCACGGGGCCCTGTCGGATGGCCGCATCGGTCCCGTGACCCGTCACTGGCTCGTGCGCTTCTGCCGGGACTTCCGGCTGGCGGAGGACGGACCGGGCGTGCTGGATGCCACGGTCTCGCTCTCCCGCCGGATCGCATCTCGGGAGGAATGGCGCGACGCGCTGCTCTCGCACGACCTCGCCCGATGGATCGACGCGCAGCCGGCCGACGCGCGGAACCGCGACCGGAGGGTGCGTGTCGCGGGCAGTGACGACGAGGTGCGCGCGCTGCTCGAAACCTGGAAGCCGGCGCCGAAGGCACCCCGGACCGAATCGAACGAGCTGATGATCTACTACCGGCTCACCGCGGAGAACCTCGCGAATCTCGCAGCCCCGGCCCGCGCGCTGGCGGCGCTTGCCAAGGCCCGCGAGAAGCTCGCGCCCGACCGCGATGCGTTCACCGATGCGGTGGCCGCCGTGGTGAAGGGCGCGGGACTCTCCCCGGAGAAGGTCACGCCGATCGTGGTGGGCCACGCCGAGGCAACCCCGGTGTGGCAGATCACCGAAGACTCGGTGAAGCGGCTGCGCGTGCAGAGGGTGCCGGCCCCCGTGGTGGAGGTCGTGCAGTCCGTGGTGGGGCTGCCGTTTCCGGACCTCGACGAACTCACCGCTGCGCTCGACGACGCCGCGAAGGCCGCAAACGAGAAGGCGGTCTCCGCCGATCCGCCCCCGAGCCCGCCGGGACTCGCGGCGGCCACGCCGGCTCCGCCCGTGGTGCCGCCGGCCGTCGATCTGGCGCGCCATCTCGGATCCATCCGCGCGGCCGCGGTCGAGTCCCGCACGCTGCGACTCTCCGACGCGAGCCTCGGGAACCTGGCGGCCGATCCCGCGTTCGGGCTCATCCCGGTCTTCGTGGTCGACGCCCTGCGACCGATCGAGGATGTGGAGTATCCGACGCTCGAACTGTTCGAGGCAGCCGTCAACGCGCGGATCGCGGCGCAGTTTCTCGACCTCGGCGAGGAGCGCCGGATTCCGCAGCGCGATGCCGAACGGACCAAGGGCCTGAAGCCGCCCGAGCGCATCGCTGCGCTCGGTGCCCCGTCCGAGTACATGAAGGCCGTGGATCTGGTGCGTCCCGAGTCGCGATACGAGAACACGCGGGCCCTGCGCAGCCAGCTCGTGATCGAGATCGGGAAGGCGGCGAGGCCGCACCGGGCCGCGGTCGTGGCCGCCGCGAGGAAGCCGAGCGAACTGCGGCAGCCCGGTGCGATCGACTGGAAGAGCAACGACTGCGGCTGCGTGCAGACCGATCGTCTGCCGGGCGGCTGGGTCGAGGCCGGGGGACGCCGGTCCTCCGGCATCGTGTACGGGCTGTTCCCGCTCTGGCAGGCCGGCCGGGAACAGCGGGTCGACTTCAGCGTGCTGTCGACGGTCGGGTACTTCGCGATCGGGTTCAAGGATGACGGCACGCTCATCGATCCGCTGCCGGCCGGCGACGAGAACCGCCGGTTCATCCGCGAGGCGCGGCGCCACGGAACCCGCGTGGACTGGGTGGTCCGCCGGGTCGACTGGGAGACCTGGTCCGGCGTCGAAGCGGAGGGACTGAAGAAGCGGTTCTCCGCCCTGACCGATTCCCTCGCGAACATGCTGAACGACCCCGAGCCGGGCTGGTTCGAGCGCGTCGTCGACAGGCTGACGTTCGGCGCCGTTCCCCACATCCGCCGTGGCGATGGCGTGACGCTCTACTTCGACCACTATCCCGAGGACGAGCCGTCCATGCAGGCCTTCCGCGAGTTCTACCGCGAACTGGAGCAGAAGATCACGGAAACGCACGGTTCGCGCGGCGCCGTGAATCTGCTCATTCCGCGCGGCGCGCTGGGCAAGGGCATCTTCCAGTGCGACCGGCTCGCCGGACTGCTCTACAAGGGCGAGACGCGGCGGCCCGACGCCAACGGCAAGTTCCTCATCCTGCTGCCCGAGCCCACGATCGACACCAAGAAGGACCTGCGGCTGTACCTGGAGAACTGTCTCACCGGCGAGCACCGGCGCGTGGTGCAGCAGACCATCGTTCCGGTCATCCAGTACGACGGGTACAGCAAGGACCAGCTGCAGGACGACATCGTCTACTTCGATTTCAACTTCGGCGGCGTGGCCCTGTGGCCGCACCCGGTGGGCATCGACGTGGCGGAGGAGGCGCAGAAGGCCGGAGACCGGGTCACGGCCGAGCGCATCGGCGGGGATGTCCGTGAACTGCTGCTGCAGGGAGGCTCCGAGCCGCGCACCATCGACGCGCGGCTGGACCCCGTGTGCAACGTCGTGTGCCCGAATCGGGGAATCTTCCGCGGTCTGCTGGAGGCGTTCGTGCTCGTCGTGTTCGTCTCGTTCATCGCGCGCTGGGCGAGCTGCCGGCTGCGGTACGTGCTCGCGTCGCGGCCGCTCTACTTCGTCCTGTACATGGCCTTCGTCGCCCTGCCCACGCTGGTGCTCTTCCTGGCGCTCCTGTATTGCGACCCGGCGTGGGCGAGAGTGCGCGAAGGCAACATTCCGTTCCTGCTGCTCGCGATCGTGTTCTTCGTGTTCGTGGTCCGCCTGTACGTGAATGCCCGGCGGGAGGCGCAGCGGCCGTGAGCGCGAGCCGCATCGGCGCGATCGCGCGGAACCGCGCCCCGTCGCGGGCGCCGGCGGCACGCGGGCCGCGGAGGGCATCGCGGGCGGCACAGGCTCCGGCGCCGGACGTGCCGCGCGTCGCCTCGGAGCGGACGCGCATCGCGCAGTCGTTCGGCACGCCCCCGGGCGGGCCGGCGCTTCAGGCCCGGTTCGAGGTGGTGGGGCACAAGACCGACGCGGCACGGGCGCTGCTGGAGGCCCTCTTCGCGAACCGGTCCGTGCTGAAGTCCGAAGACGCCGAGGCTCCCGAGGTGCTCGAGGACAGCCGCCTGGGACTCACCGTGGCGGCGATGGCCAGTCACGCCACGGACTACGGCGCGGTCGATCCCGGCAACCTGTCCCAGCTGCTGCAGTTCTACTACCGCGTGAAGCGCGAGGTGCGGCGAGGTGACGGCGCCGAGGAGAAGCAGGCGGTCGAGGCGGAGAACAGGCAGCGCGAAGCCTGGGACACCATCGTCGCGGCGATCGTGGAGAACGAAGGCGGCGAGGGCGCTCGCGCGCACGCCTATCCGACCATCCTCGTGGGCCGCGGCGCCAGTGCGGCCTACATGATCGAGAGCGGCGGCGTGAAGCGCGACGCGACGACGCTGGTGATCGGCCAGGAGCAGCCCTGGCGGGCGGAACGCGGCAAGGACGGCGTGATCAACCATCCGCACCGGATGATCGATCCGAAGCACTCGGGCAAGGAGACGGACGACGAAGGACTCGCGAGCCGCCAGACCTTCTCCGACCGGGTCGACGAGGTGATCCGGTCGATGGCGAACGCGCCGGTCAATGCCAAGGTCACCTCGGTGCAGAAGAAGGGAGCGGGCGCCGGGTCCTACTACGTCGTGACGTCGACCGAAGGCGTCTACTTCGCGCGGCGCGTGGTGGCCGCGGTCGGCATCGGCAGACACGAGAAGCCGAAGGGCATGCCCGGGAACGCGACCGAGTTCAAGACCGGTGCGAAAGGCGACGTGCCCCGGGTCATGGACATGGACCAGTTCCAGGTGGCGGTGGCGGAGGGGCGCCTCACGAAGGAAGATGCGCCGCAGGGCATCGTGGTGGTCGGTCCGAATGCCGCCATCGACGTCATGTCCACGGCCCTGCGCAAGGCGTTCGGACCTCTCTACTGGATCGCGGGCAAGCGGCCGTTCTTCCTGAAGGGTACCGACAACGAGTTCGTCGAGCAGAACTACGACGCGGCGATGAAGCAGCGGACCGATACAGGCAACCAGGCGGAGAAGCGCTTCTCGAAGGGCGGGTTCAGCGTGCTGCAGCACGACTTCCTCGAGGCGAGCACGGGCGCGGACAGCGTCACGGTGCAGTTCGGAACGCGCAAGGACCCCCGGGCCCAGCCCCCGGTGGAGGAAGCCAGAATCGGCTCGCAGAACGCGTCGCTGCTGGTCTATGGTGTCGGCCCCGACGTGTCCGAGGTGCAGAGCACCTTCAAGGATGTGCAGGGACCCGACAGTCTCGAAGCGCAGTACGACCTCGGCCTGCACTTCAATCACGATCCGGAGAGGGCGCCGGACGTGGAAGGGGCGATCCGTGCGGCCGCCGGGCAGGACGCGGAGGGCGTCCTCGGGCAGGTCCGCGGTATTCTGGGTTCGCTCGATCCGGTGGCGAGAACGGGAAGGCAGGAGGTACCCCCGCGGAAGCTCCCGTCCGTCACGGGGCTGCGGGCGCGCAAGACGGATGCGGAAGACCAGACGTCGCTCGAGTTCGTGAGCGGCTCGGCCTTCCGGCTCGCGACGAAGCTGAAGACGCCCTATCGCTACATCACGCAGACCGCGTCCGACCTGGTGGAAACGGGTGTGAAACCGCTGCGCGTGAAGGCCATGCTGGCGGAGGGCATTCTCGGCGGTGCGGGCCAGACATCCCAGGCGCTGTTCGCGGACGTCTCCGGACTCGCGATCGACCTTCGCCTGCTCGCGGAAACCGTCGAGACGCGCAACACCGGTGACAAGGTGCCCGAGCCCGAGCAGAAGCGGAGGGACGATTTCGTCGACGACCAGCTCCTCGCCCTGCAGGAGCGCTACCTGACCGTCCGGCAGCTTCTGACGGAGACCCTCGTCGCCCTCGGCAGCCTCCAGTCACGCTCCGAGACCGTGTCTTCGCTGTCCGCGGGCGCCTCGGACGTCACGACGCGTCTGGGCCAGCTCTTCGATCAGTTCGACGAGTTCATCGCGACCGTGCGGTCCGATGCGTACGGGCACCTGGCGTCGACGCGCATGGGCGCGGCCGCATCGACCCTGCCGGCCAACGTGGTGCTCGCCGACCAGCTCACGACCTCGCGGGCGCTGGTCGAGGCGCAAGGCAATGCCATGCCGTCGACGATCGGAGACGCCGTGGACTTCATCACGCACGACCGCACCGCGATCGCTGCGCACATCGCGAGCACCTTCCAGCGTGTTCCGCCCGCGCTTGCCAACTACGTGACCGAGCGGATCGTGTTCGACCGGCGGCACCTGCCGCTCGCCAAGGCGCCTCTGCCCCGACCCACCGGTCCGCTCGGACCCGACAACACCTTCCATCTCGAGCAGCAGCGGAAGTTCCAGCAGGACTGGAGCGACAAGCTGAAGCGGCTCGACGGCCTCTTCCCGGGACGACGGTAGACGTCCCGCTCACTGGAGAATCCCCATGACCGTGACCAGAACGACGAAGACAACGCCGCGTGCAGCCAGGACGGCCGCCTCCGTCCAGCGTGCGGACGCCCGGTCCGCCGTACCGGCGGGCGCCGCCGCTGCAGGACTGGCCTCGACTCCTCGCATGACCGCGCAGCGTGCGAGTGCCGAGGCGGCATTCGGTCCCGCGCTCCAACTCGCGGGGCCTGAAGAGGAGATGCCGCTCCAGGGCGCGGGACTCGAGGAGGAACTGCCCGCGCAGGGGAAAGCCGTCCAGCGCGCGGGTCCCGAGGAGGAAATGCCGGCCCAGGGCAAGGCCCTCCAGCGGGCGGGCATGGAGGAGGAAGAGCCCATGCAGGGGAAGGCGATCCAGCGGGCAGAGGAAGAGGAGCTGTTGCAGGGCAAGGCCGTCCAGCGCGCGGGCATGGAGGACGAAGAGCTCCTGCAGGGCAAGGCGATCCAGCGGGCGGAGGAAGAGGAACCGCTGCAGGGCAGGGGCGATCCAGCGGGCGGAGGAAGAGGAACCGCTGCAGGGGAAGGCCCTCCAGGCGCGCGGGTGTCGAAGAGGAGGAGCCATTGCAGGGCAAGGCGCTCGGGGCTGCGCAGCGCGAGCCGAAGCCCAACACACGGGCCTGCCAGACTCGCTCAAGTCCGGGATCGAGAGCCTCTCGGGGATGTCGATGGACCACGTCAAGGTGAACTACGACTCGGGCAAGCCGCCGCCCTGAATGCACATGCCTACGCGCAGGGCAGCGACATCCATGTGGCGTCCGGTCAGGAGAAGCATCTGCCCCACGAGGCGTGGCACACCGTGCAGCAGGCGCAGGGACGGGTGAAGCCGACGACACAGATGGCGGGGGCTTCCGTCAACGACGACGCCGGGCTCGAACGGGAAGCCGACGTCATGGGCGAGAAGGCCATGCAGGCGGGTGCCCAGATGAAATCGCGGGACGGCTGACACCGGGCCTCTCCCCCCTGCCGGTCCGATTGGCGCACAATCGGCCGGCACCGGGATGCGTATGACATGCTCCGGGCCGAATCGCGCTTCGCGGCGCCGACCAGGGAGGAGCCATGAAGATCCACATCGACCGGGCCGAGGCCTGGTCCGTCCGGGCAGCCTCGTCGTCCTCGGCGCGGCGGCGCAGCCTGTCGGGCGAAGCCGCGTTCCCGTCCGCGTTCCTCGCCGAGGGGCGCACCGAAGTCGCCGAAGTCCTGGAGGTGTCCCCGCGCGTGACGCGCGCGCGGCGCGCAGCCGCGCCGACGTCGCTCGAACTCTCGGTCGAGGCCGCCCCCGGCGAGGCCTACGTCATCGCCACGCGCCACCCGTCCGGTGCTCTCACGTTCCACCGCGCGGTGACCGAGGCACAGGCGACGCGCCGGGGCCGGCGCTCGGCCGCGGCCACCTTCCGTTTCGTGGTGCCGGTCCGCGCGGACGCGCCCGAGGCCGACAGCGGTCCGCGGCGCCGCAGCCTGCTCGGCAAGGTCTTCAAGGTCGTCGTGCTGAAGATCGTCGACAAGGTCACGTCCGTCGCGATTCCCCTGCTGGTGAAAGCGCTGGAGGCGCGACTGTGGAAATCCGCGGGGCGCGCGGAAGGCTGGCTGCACGTGAATCAGGCCGCGCTGGCTGCGGGCAAGCTGCCGCCGGTGGACTGGCGCAAGGTGCCGCGCGGTGATCAGCCCTGCCTGCTGCTGATCCACGGCACGTTCTCCAACGCGGCCAGCGCGTACAAGGGGCTGGCGAAAAGGGCGGGCGATGCGGGCAGCGACTTCTTCGCGCGCATCGCACCGCGCTACGGCGACCGTATCTTCGCCTACGACCACTACTCGCTCTGCAAGACGCCGGAGGAGAACGCCCGCGACCTGCTCGCCGCGATGCCCGAGGGCCTCGGCCCGTTCGACGTCATCACGCATTCGCGCGGGGGCTCGTGCTGCGCAATCTGGTCGAGCGCAGCGGGCAGTTCGGAGCGGCTGCGCGCCGATTCCGGCTCGGGCACGCCGTGCTGGTCGCGTGTCCCAACGCCGGCACGCCGCTCGCCACGCCGACGCGCTGGCAGGACACCGTGGGCTGGTTCGCGAACCTGCTGAACTCTTCCCGGACAATCCGTTCACGACCGCCGCCGGATTCGTGTCGGAGGCCATCGTGTGGCTTGCGCGTCACCTGTCCGCCGACATTCGCGGGCTGCACGCCATGGACATGCGGGGCGCGCCCATCACCGAACTGCAGCGCCCGCCCGGACCGCCGGCCGGTGCGTACTCCGTGCTCGCCGCGAACTTCGAGCCCGACGCGAATCTCGCGCTGCGCCTCGCGGATCTCGGTCTGGATGCGTTCTTCGCGTCGGCCAACGATCTCGTCGTACCCACGGAAGGCGGCTGGCGTGTCGACACGGGCAGCCCGCCCGCGGTCGACGCGAAGCGCATCGGCTGTTTCGGTCCGGGTGGCAACGTCGCATCCGCCACCGGTGCGGACGTGCACCACGTGAACTTCTTCTCGCAGCCCGAGACGGTGGAGTTCCTCGTGCGCGCGCTGGAGCGGCGGGAGCAGGGGCTCGCGCCGCTGTCGCCCGACCTGCCGCTCGCGGTGCGTGCCTCGGCACGGGCGGCGACGGCAGTGGATGGCGGGCGGACGAAGGACCGGTGCGCGCGCGCTTGCAGCTGCCCGTCGCCGGGCGCGCCGTGGTGCCGGCGGCCGGACACGTGGCGGAGGATGTCTTCGAGCTGGTGGTGCTGCCGGACAGTCAGAACGAGCGGAAGCCCGGTTACATCCTCGCGAGCTATCGCGGTGCGCGCGTGCTCGACCGGTTCGAGACGCGCAACGACGCGGACGATGCCGGGGGCACCGGCGCCTCCGGCCGCAAGCGCGAGACCGACGGCGCGGGGAGCCGCTGGCGCGACATCATCCGCACGCACGAAGGCATCAAGAATTTCGTGGACGGCAAGCCGGGAACGGGACATGCCTTCGGAGCGTGCGCTCATGACGTTCGGGGGCCCGGCTGTTCGATGCCCTGTTCACGCCAGAGGTGCGGCGCCTGTACGACACCGCCCGCACCGCGCGGGGCAACGAGCGGCTCGACGTGATCTTCACGTCCACCATTCCGTGGGTGGCGGAGAAGCCCTGGGAGTTCGCGTTCGACCCCGGGCGGCGCACCTTTCTCGCGACCGAGGACGTGCACTTCACGCGCAACGTCATCACCGCGGTGCCGGCCGATACGATCGAGCCCCGCGACGGTCCCCTGCGCATGCTGGTGGTGGTCGCGCAACCCGTGGGGCTCGCCGCGCTCTCGTCCGACGAGGAGGAGATCGTCATCCGCCGCGGCTTCCAGCCGCTCATCGAGGCGGGACTCGCGGAGGTGGACGTGCTCCCTTCGGCAACACCCGCGACGCTGCACGCGCGCATCACCACCGGGCGCTACGACATCGTGCACTTCATCGGGCACGGGGAATTCGACGCGCAGACGGGTCGGGGCTACCTGCTCTTCGAGACGGATGCGGGCGAGCCCCTGCGGGCCGACGCACGCAGCATGCGCGAGATCCTCTGCCGGCGCGGCATCAAGCTCGTGTTCCTCAACGCGTGCGAGAGCGGCGCGGGAGGCAAGGCCGAGTTCAACCAGGGCATCGCGCCGGCCCTGATGGAGAACGGCCTGCCGGCCGTCGTCGCGAACCAGTACAAGGTCCTGGATCCGTCCGCCACGGCCTTCGCGCAGCACTTCTACTGGGGGCTCGCGCAGGGGTTGCCGCTGGGCGACGCCGCCCGCGAGGCGCGCGTGGCGCTCAACTACGCCATCGACGGCGAGACCATCGACTGGGCCGTGCCGGTGCTCTACGCGCACGATCCCAATGCGCGATTCACGCAGCCCGTCGCCGGAGGATCGCCGCGCACCGTTCACCCAGCACGTGATGACGAAGTCCCGCGCGCGGCGCGCAAGCACGCGCACCGTGTGGCCGTCTGGGACGTGGCGCACGCCTACCCGCATCTGGAGAAGACGCTCGCGACGCTCTCGTCCGCGCAGGGAACGGTTCTCGTTCGAGCTGGTGGACCTTTCCGCGCCGATGGGGACGTGGCGTCTCGACCGCCCGGAAGGCCAGGAGGCGGCCGAGGCCTACCTGCACGCGGACCGCGTCGCCCGGACGCTGCGCGGCAAGCCGCGGGAACTCGGCGTGGACTGGCTCGCGTGCATCACGCGCCACCCGATGATGTGCGACTACGGGCCCGATCAGGTCATCTACAACGTCTACGGATGGTGGCCGATACCCCGGTCGGAACCCGTGATGCTGATGTCCACGGCGTTCTTCGAGCTGCCCGTTAGCCGGCGAGATGCTCGATCGTGCGCTGGCGAATGGCGCTGGTGTCCTGTCTCGTCGGCTTGATGACGGGCGACGGTACGCACGAGACACCGCCGAAGCTGTGTCCGATGTATTCGAACAACGAGCGCGAACTTGCCGTGCTGGTCGGACGCCAGAAGTTCGCTGCGCCCTGGCGCAAGCGACTCGCCCGCGAGTTTCCCGAGGAACTGCCGGCGCTGGAAGTGATGCTCGGACTGTTTCATCCCGCGCAGAAGGCCGCGCGCCGGAGATAGCCCGCGCTCCGACCCGGAGCGGTGTCACGACGTCTGGCGCTGTGTCCGGATCGCCCGGGAGCCCCGGGCAATGGGATGTCGCGCGGCGCAGGGCGCGCCGAGGCCGGAGGTCCAGCCGCAATGCGTTTCGCCGGTCGTGGCGGCGCGGCGTGGTTCGGCGTGCGCAGCCACCAGACCGACCACGCCGCCGCCTTCTGGGATTCGCATTCCCTCGACGCGCAGCGCTACTACAACATCGTCTGCTGGGTGTACGGGAGCAACCCCGAAGCACTCGCGCACCTTCCGGAGCAGTCCGGGCTGCCGCTCAGCCGGGCCGTGGAATGTCCCCAGGGACTATCAGAACCTCGAGCGCTACTGGGACAACGCCCTGAAGCACGTGCTCGTGAAGCCCAGGCGCTGACGGCGCAGGGGTCTTCAGGACGCTCCGCGGCGGACGGGCGGTTCAGCCGTCCACTCCTGCCCCCGCCGGACCCTGCGTCACGAACGCGCTCCATGGCGACGTCTGGTTCGCGCCGGTGACCGCGCGCACGCGCCAGGTGATGCGGAAGTACTCCCGCAGCATCGCTTCGCGCGCGATCCCGCGGCCGGCAGAAAGCGTCATGTTGCCGACAGGCACGCCGAAGACCGCGCGGTTCGCGTCGTTCAGAAGATCTTCCTTCTGGCTGAACGTGATCGTGACGATCTTTGCCGGCGGCAGCGCCGGGTTGCCGGGATTCGGGTCGATGAAGCGCAGCTGCATTTCGTAGAACACCTCGCAGCCCTGCGGCTGGCCGCCGACCTTCGCGACGGCGAAGTTGAAGCCCTGCGTGCCGAAGCGCGTCTGGCTGCCGCGGCCCCACTGCACCGGCGAAGGACGGGGCGGCGGCGGGGCGTCGGCGCCACGACGGATTGAGGAGCGTGCGCGATCCGCCGAGCGTCGCGCGCAGCCGGCGTTCGTCGGCCTCGTCGTCGGTGCCCGGCCGGACCGGAATGGGGCAGCCGCGCGCGTCGGTGGGAACATCCGGTGCGGTCTTCGCGCAGCGGTCCAGGGCGTCGGGCACGAAGTCGCCGTCGGCGTCGCCGGCCAGGAGTGCCTGCTGCGCGCTCGGATCGGAGAGAACCTCCGTCGCCTTGCGCACGCGGTCCCTGCGGGCGGCGCGCCACGCCGTGAGCGTGAGCTTGCCCGTCACGAACTGGTGGGCGAGCCGCGCGCGGTCGGCATTGAGGGCGCCGACGGCGCCGGCCGCGGCATCGCTCAGTGTCGGGTCCAGGCACTTTGCGGCGCGATCTCCAGCTTGCGGCGGGCCGTCACCGGGGCTTTCGTCCGCGCGTACTCCGCGGCCGCCTCGGCGCGGGCCGCGTCGAGACACGCCTCGGGCGAGCTTCGGTCTCGGCGCGCAGCGGCGCGGCCATGCGCAGCACGTTCCCAGGGCGGCGAGAAGAACGGCAAGGCGGCGAGTCATGGCGCGACCTCCGTGACGGACAGGAGGAAGGCGACCTCGGCGGCGATGCCGTCGAGGAGAAGATCGCGCTGCAGCTCAGCCATCGCCGGCGTGTCGTACGCGGCGACCGCGGCGTCCTGATCGAGGATGTAGGTGAGCGAAGCGATCGGCTGGAACACCTCCGGGCGGGCCGTGGCCTTGCTGCGGGTCGCGGCGGCGACGGCAGTGATGAGATCGCGGACGGGGACGTCGGTGCTCGCGTTGGCCTTGCGCCAGTCGGTGATGAACTTGCGCCACTTCACGGCGCGTGTGATCACCTCGGAGACCGCGGCGACCGACGCGGCGACGTTGCCGCTGCCGACGAGCTGGTCGAACACCATTTCCGCGCAGTCCTCGTAGGCCGTTGACCGAAGCCCGAGGCCCCCACCGTGTGCATGGGGACGGACGCGTCGCCCAGCGCGTGCAGCGGCCAGCCCAGGTTCCGGCTCTCCAGGGACGTGCCGCGATTCGCCATCGCCTGCAGATAGCCGTACATGCCGAGGTTGTCGACGGCGGTGAGCTGCAGATCGGGGAGCAACGGCAGTTCCCACTGCGCGACCGTGCGCGCCGTGGAGTTGCGGTGGGCATCGGTGCCGATCGCACCGCTGGCCCCGAGGATGATCTGGTAGTTGCCCGGCGCCTGCGACGCCACGCGGTTCACGTGCATGCCCGCGATGTCGAAGAGGATCATGACGAGATCTTCGGTGACGTCGGTCGTGCCCGTGGGGCCGGCGCGCGACATGAGCTTGCCCGGTTTCTCGTCGAAGGGCGCAGGGTTCGCGGGGGTGGTTTCATATCGATGAAGTGGCCGAAGCCGACGTAGTCCTCGCTCTCCAGGGCGTCGGCGTCGACGCTCGCGATCTCGTCGACGACCGTGCCGCCGGCGCCCAGCGCGAGGATCGGGCACGCTGCACACGCGGCGGGAACAGGCCGCACGCCAGGAGACAGACGGTGGACACGGCGACCGTCGTGGCCGCGCCGATCTGCGCGAGCACGACCGGGTTCTGCAGGGTCTCCAGCGTGGTCGAGTGCAGCACCCAGTCCTTCTTCTCCTTGTCGGGCGCGGCGGCCCAGTAGCCGAGTGTCACGCCGGTGTGGTCGCGCGCAGTGAAGGTGCCGGGATTGGCCGATGCGAGCACGCCGATCGGCGCATACGCGCCGTCGATGCCGCAGTCCGTGCCGTGTGCGTACCCGATGCCGACGGGCAGCCGCACGCCGCTCATCGGGAGGTCCGGGAGCGTCGTGCCCGCGGGCAGCTGCCACGCAGGCAGCGGGCTCCCCATGGCGGTGACCACCTGCGCATCCGCACAGATCGTCGCGACCTCCGGGCAGGCCGGACCTGAGCTCGCGCAGCTTCTTCACGGCCGGGACGGCCGCGGCATAGAACGCCTTCACGGCGGGATCGGCGTCGGCGAGCCGCTTCATCACCGTGGCGAGGCGCGCGGAGACCGTCTGGCCGCTGGAGAACCGGGCGCTCGCGAGGAGCACGTGGTAGGCGAAGTCCGTCATGCGCTGGTGCACGGACTCGTTGTGGGCCCGGGCGGTGCCCGGCAGGGCGAGGGTGGCGCTCAGAACGAGCGCGAGACCACGGGAGACGAAACGCGACACGGGGTGCCTCCTCGGCAGGGAGTGGCAGGCCGCGGCGGGGCGACGGGCCGCGGGCGTTCTCGACGGTGTCCGGGCGCGGGATGGACCCGGCGGACCGGCACCGTCGGCGACGCTACGCGCGGCGCGGGTGGGGTCAAGCTGCACTGCGGGGTGGGGCGGGCCGCCCGGCGCGCCAGTACGGCTACTCGACCACCTTCCCGCGGTTCGCCTTGATCTGCGAGCGCACGGTCTTGGCCTGCAGGCGGCGCTGCGTGGCGCCACGCGAGGGCTTGGTCGGCCGGCGCGGCTTCGGCACGAACGCCGCCTCCTCCACCATCTCGTGCAGCCGGGCCAGCGCCTCGGCACGGTTGCGCTCCTGGCTGCGCGTGGTCTGCGCCTTGATGACGATTACGCCGTCCTTGGTGATTCGCTGGTCGCCCAGGGCCAGCAGCCGCTCCTTGATGCGGTCGGGCAGCGACGAGGCCCGCACGTCGAAGCGCAGCTGCACGGCGGTCGAGACCTTGTTGACGTTCTGACCGCCCGGACCCTGCGCGCGGGCGGCGGTGAACTCGATCTCGTCTTCGGGAATGGACCAGGACATGGCGGGCGGACGGCGACGCGGTCGCGCACTATACGGCGAGGCGCGGCCCGGAGGGCCACCGCGGCGCGTCTTGTCAGCCGAAGGGGATACGGGCAACCTCCCCCGCACCCTCCCGACGGAGAACCGCGGTGAGCCGCAAGTCCGATCCCGTGCCCCGATGACGCCTGCCCTTGCGGCAGCGGTGCAGCCTACGCCGCGTGCTGCGCCCGCTGGCACGCCGGGCCGACGCAGTTCCAGGCGCCGACCGCCGAGGCGCTGATGCGCAGCCGGTACAGCGCGTTCGTGAAGCAACTCGGAGATTATCTGCAGGCGACGTGGCACGGGTCGACTCGTCCGGCCGACGCACCCGTGTTCGAGCCCGGCGTGCGCTGGCTGGGTCTCGACGTGAGGCGTCACACCGTCACGGGCGAGGACACCGCCGAGGTGGAGTTCGTCGCCCGCAGCAAGTTCGGCGGGCGTGCGCACCGCCTGCACGAGGTGAGTCGTTTCGTGCGGGAGGACGATCGGTGGTACTACGTGGATGGAGACGTGCTCGCGGGCGGCTGACCGGCCTGCCTCTGTCACGCACGGGCTACGTCGTGCGCGTTCCTCCCGGGGCCCGCGCCTGCGCCCGAGTTCCCGATGGTCGACGTCCAGGGTGGCCGGAAGGCCGGCCACGCGGATCAGTGCAGGTAGAACCCGTCCGAATCCGCGCGCGGCGCGAACACGGGCGCCAGCACCTGCGACACCGGCACCTCGCCGGTGAACTCCACGTATTCGGGCGGGGACACGGGCGCGGTGGCGATCAGCGCGGCGGCCACGGCGAGGCGCAGGCGCAGGCTGGGTGCGGCGGAGCGGATCGCGGGGAGGCGGACGGTGGGATCGAGAGGCATCGGGAGCTCCTGACGGTTGCACGGCCGGGGGCGGGGCCGTACAAGCGGCTTTACGTCTGTCCACGACAGAACTTGAAGGCGGTGCGACGCCCCATTCCGCGCCGCCGTCCGTCGTGCCATAGTCGGAACGGGAGGTTCGACCAATTCCATCATCCGCCCGGCCCTCGGGCCGGGACCACGCCATTGCCGCCGTCATGGCGGGAGTGACCGCCAACGTCGACTGGCTCACCAGCGACCGCATCGAAGCCCTCACCGGCGGGCACGGCATGCTCAACCTGCCCGTGGTGGCCATCGCCGACGCGCTCGCGGTGGAACTGCGCCGCGGCGTGGACCCGAACGTGAAGTTCGCCAACGTCCTCCACCAGCCCATCGACGATCTGCTGGCCAAGGCCATTGCGGCGGCCCGCGGGGCCGGGGCGGACGGTGCCAATGCGGCATTGCTCAGTGCCGCCATGCTGTATCTCGCCAGGGCCCAGGCGCAAGTAGGCATTCCCGCAGGTAACCGCAAGCTCGGGTCCAGTGCCCGGATGATCGCCGGGGTGGACCGCTGCGGCGTGGCGATGATCCCCACGGGCAAGAAGAACAACAAGATCTCCGGCTTCCCTGCGGTGCAGGCCATGTACGAGGCCATGCGCGCAGGGCAGCTGTCGCCCGTCTCCGGGCGCGACGTCCCGGCCGGCGTGGGCGGAGGTCCCATCTTCGGACACAGCACGCTGGGCGAGGACCTCGTGTTTCCCGCCATGGCGGAGAACGGCGCGCGCATCGGCACGCAGGCCATGCTGGACGCGCTGGCCGGGGCGGGCATGCCCACGGCGGGGCTCACCGCGGCGATCCTGGAGATCATCCATCCCGATGCCGATGTGGCGGACCGGTACGGTCCCTACGGCAAGGTGACCTCCGCGTTCGTCGCGGGGCAGTCCGCCGCGCGGACCGCCGGTCTGCCCGAGACGCTCCACTTCCGCCTCAGCGGGGACGAACTGCCCACCGCGAAGCTGATCGGCGACCTGGGTCTCATCCTCAAGGACGTGGGCGGCCCGACGGTGATCGGCATGATGGCCCTCGACGAGATCCTGCAGGTGTTCGAGGAGTTCGCGCGGTACACGGACCCGCCGCTCGGCCATCTGTGCGCAGATGCTGTGGTGGCGTTCAGGGCGCTGCTGGCGCCGGAGGCCGACCCGCAGGACGTCGCCAACCGGCTGGCCGCCGCGCGGCTGGCCGCGTCGATCGATCCGGACACCACCGCCATCGCGATGAACATCGTGGCGCGCAAGGCCACGCAGGTGCGTCGCGGGCCGGTCACCGACACGCTGCTCGCCGCCTCCGAACCCGCGCGCGCAGGCGCTGCTTCGGCGGGCGGTCGAGGCGTGGGAGCGCTTGAGCGCGGGCGAGGACATCGAGGTGCTCGTGGCCGATCTCGATCGACGGCGCCTGGACACTATCGCCTCGCGTCTTGCGCAACGGCACGCGCGCACGCTCGGCAACCCGGTGTCGATCCGCCTTGAACGTGTCGGTGCCGGTGCGCGGCGGGACAGCAGGAAGGCGCGGCGCTGGCTCGCGTTCGATCCCGCGATCGACATGGAGATCACCGTCGACGGCCGCACCGCGCGGCTGGAGAACTTCGTGGCCGACGTGGTACCCGCGGTCGTGCGCGGCGAACGCGCCGACATCGCGTGGGCGGTGCCGCTGGTGGCGCCCGCTGTGGGTGAGGTGCTGGTCGCGGGCAACGTCATCGTGAACCTCACGATCCCCGCCGCGATGGCCGCCGTGCTCGGCCGCCTGTCCGTGTCCGAAGCCGCAGAGCGCGCCGTGTCCTCAGCGTTCGTCAGCGCGGGCATTCCCGGCGCGAAACAGCGGGCCGAGAGCTCGGCCTCGATGGCAGTGCGCATCGCGCCGACCGGCTGCTCGGGCTCAAGGTCGAGCACGCGGATCTGGTGGCGCTGCGCGACCGGTTGCAGGCGCAGGGCCGTCTCGTGTCGCTCGCCCATCTGCGCGCCGCGGTGGAGGTGGCGCTGCGCGGGGCCGGGCCGGAGTCCACGCCCTGCGTCCGTCTCGCACTGAACTGATCCGCCGGCGCCGGCGCGCGTCGTGCATCGACGGGACGCTCGGAGCGGGGTGTCCTGCAGAACGCCGCACGCGTCGAACGGTGCCGGCACGTGGCGGGATCACCAGTTTGTTGACCTTGGGCCGTCCCCGATTCCGCCGAATGCCTGTGTACCGCGCCGCCCGCCGGCACGGAGGCGAGGCCCGCAATCGACTGCGGTGATGCCTCGCCCGTGCCGCGGTTCCAGCGCCGAGTTTCAGGTCCTGCCTGTTCTCATGGTTTCGACACCGGCCGCGTGAACGCGATGGCGCCGTTCCGGAACTCCCCGCCCCAGATCACCTTCGCCGGGACGGTCGCAGCGAACGGATCGTCCGCCGGCGCGACGACCGCGGCCTTGACGGGCTCGCCGCCGCACCAGTCGCCCTCGAACGGGATCTGATTCACGACGGGCTTCGCTGCGGTACCGCTCACGTAGTGGTTGATCCCGCCGACACGTACGCACTTGGACGCATCCACCTTCAGCTCCACCTCGATCACGTCGCGGCCGCCGACGCTGGCCACGGCCCGCCGGCCGCTGCCGGTGTCGGTGATGACGGTCGAGCCTGCGCGGACCTGCCAACCGTAGGCGGCGCGGACGGCCGCAGCCACCTTCTCGTCGGGACCGTAGAGACCCTGCACGATCCAGCGTCCCTTCGTGCCCTGGGCGCTGTCGAAGCCTTCCACGTTCACGAAGGTGTAGGCGGAGTCGTACGGCGAGATGCCCCAGCCGTTGTCGGACTTGTAGATCGCGATTCCGCCGCTCATGTCAGCCGACGGCCTGATGCCCGGGGGCAGCAGCTTCTTCACCGTCGCTTCGTTCCACACCACGCCCACGACCAGATAGTCACTCACGTGCACCTGCCACGGGGGAGGCGGCACCTTCGCATCGTCCGCACGGACCGCAGGCCCCGCCAGCATCGCGCAGGCTGCTGCCATTGCAACGACCGTCCACATCGGACGCACGACCACTCGCATGCTCATCGTCAGCTCCTCGGGTTGTTCTCGACGGCCCGGCGGGAGAATCCCGCCGGTCGGAAGGCATGCTGTGGGCGGTCACCGGACGGTTCCGTTACGGTTCGCGAAGACACATCAGGACGGACAGGCGCGGAGGTGCGAGGAGGTTTTCGGTTGCCACGACTGCAAGAACAGTTGATCTGTTCCCCATCTGTTCCTCAGGATATGGCCCACTCGCCGAGGGGAAGACCATGGACCGACAACAACGACAACGCCCGCTGTCCGCCAAGCTCACGCGCCCGCGGACGCACGCGCCGCTGCTCCGCGAACGCGTGTTTCGAGAGATCGATTCCGCGCTGCAGCGCGGGACCGTCGCGTGGATCGACGGCCCGCCCGGCAGTGGCAAGACCACTGCCGTGGCCACCTGGCTCGAGGCACGGGGCCGACCCTTCGGCTGGTATCACGTGGACCGCGCCGACGAGGATCCTGCCGCTGTGTTCTTCCATCTCGCGGAGCAGGCCCGCGTTCTGGGCGGCCGCCGGAGCTTGCGTCTGCCCGTGCCCACGCCCGAGCATCTTTCCGATCTCGCGGGATTCACCCATCGGTTTTTCCGCCGCCTCGTTACCGCACTGCCCGACGACTGCATCCTCGTCTTCGACAACCTGCACGAGGTGACGGCGGGCGGCATCGTGGACGTGCTGCGGGAGGGCGTGAGCGAATTGCCCGTCGGCATGGGCGTCATCGCCATCAGCCGGCAACCTGCACCGCCGGGCCTCACCAAAATGGTGGCGGGCGGACAGGTGCAGCGCGTCGGTTGGGAAACGCTTCGTCTGCGCGAGGAAGAAAGCCGCCAGCTCGCCGATCTGCACGCCGCCCACTGCGCGGACGCGCGATCCATGCACGAACGCAGCGGGGGCTGGGCCGCGGGGCTGGTGCTGCTCGCGCAGCGTGCGCGCGATGAATCGGCCGCGACCATGACGGCGCCCGGTCCCGGCGTGTTCGACTACTTCGCCGGGGAGATTCTCGACCGCGCCGCACCGGCTCACCGGGACGTCATGCTGCGCACTGCCCTCCTGCCCGAGATCTCCCGCGATGCGGCGATCGCGCTTACCGGACGGGTCGATGCGCCCGAGGTGCTGGAGGACCTCCACCGGCGTCAGTACTTCACCGACCGGCGCGCGGGCAGTACACCAACGTGGCGTTACCACGATCTCTTCCGCGAGTTTCTCCAGGCCCGGCTGGCGCAGTCGACGGACGCGGACACGCTGGCACGACTGCGCCGGCAGGCGGGGGCTCTCCTCGCGGACACGGGCGCACCCGGGGATGCCGTGGTGCTGTACCGGCAGGCCGGCGACTGGGAGGCCATCGGCGCGCTGATCCGCATGCACGCCGCCGCGCTCATGGCCGCCGGACGCTGGCAGACCCTCGCGGGCTGGTTCGAGGGCCTGCCGGAGTCCGCCCGGCGCGCCGATCCGTGGGTGCTGTTCTGGTGGGCCGCCTGCCGAGTCATGACCGATCCGAAGGAGGCGCAGACGCTGCTGACCCAGGCGTTCGAGGCCTTCGCCGCTGCGGGCGACACCAACGGACAGTTCCACGCCGCGCTCGCCCAGGCGGAGGTAGTGTTCGTGCTGGGCGAGACTTTCCGGCCGCTGGACCGCTGGATCGACGCCCTGGCGCCGCTGCTGGCCGGCGGACGTGCATTCGAGACCGTGGCCGACGGCATGCGCGCCTGGAGTGCCTTCGTGAACGCCTGTATCTACCGGCGACCCGAGCATCCGCTGATGCCGGAGGGCGTGCGCTATCTCGACACGCATCTGCGCTCGCCGGAAATCGACGATTCGCAGCGCACCGGCGTGGCCACCGTGCTCCTCGGCGTGGGGCACTTCGCGGCGGACGAAGCGATGCTGCATCGCGTCCTCCCGCTGACCGAGCGTCTGGTGCAGATGGAATCCATCGCGCCCGTGACGCGCACATGGGCCGCCATATGGATCGTGGTCGTGAAGTACATGTGGGCCGATTTCCCGGGCACGGCCACGTGGACGGCCTGGACTCGCGAACTCGCCGAGCGTCACGGCCTGACGATCATGGTGCGCGTGGCCGACGTCTACCGGTCCTACGGGTTGTACCAGACGGGTCATGTGGCCGAGGCGTTGAAGATCGACGCGGAGCTGCTGGCGGAGGACGACGCGCTGAAGGTCTACACGCTGGCCTACGCGCTCGCGCTTTCCGGAGCGCACCAGCTGCACGAGGGCAACACGGCGGCCGGGGATGCCCTGCTGGTGCGCGCCATCGACGCCGCTCGCATCACCGGCTTCCTCTGCACCGAGGCGGTCTGGCAGGTGCAACGGGCCTGCGGGCTTGCCGACCAGGGGCGGGTGGCC
Organism: Ottelia alismoides; assembly: GCA_037367405.1. Taxonomy (NCBI): domain Eukaryota; kingdom Viridiplantae; phylum Streptophyta; class Magnoliopsida; order Alismatales; family Hydrocharitaceae; genus Ottelia; species Ottelia alismoides. Next base: position 54,276 of record JAZKJV010005849.1, read on the forward strand.
GAGGCCGTCGCGACCATGGCGTCGGCGCGCGCGGTGGTGGGCGGTCCGCAGTTCACCGCCTTCGAGGCGCTGTACTCGGCCACCGACGCATGGTGCGCACTTGCGGCGGGCGAGCGCGATGCGGCCTTGGCGCACCTGCGTCTGGCCCTCGATGCGTCGCACCCTTCGAAGAAGATCGCGAAACTCTGCTGGATCCGTCATCGCCTGCCGGAACTGTTCTCGCTGGCGCTGAGCGAGAACATCGCGCCCGAACTGGTGAAACGACTCATCCGCGAGTGGCGCATCCCGCCGGCTTCCAGCGTCGATCCGCGCTGGCCGTGGCCGGTGCGCATTCGCGTGCTCGGCGGCTTCGAGGTGCTGCTGGACGACGTGCCGCTGCATCATCGGCGCAAGGCCCCCCGGCGCCTGCTGCAGCTGCTCAAGACCATCGCGGCTTTCGGCGGCCGCGACGTCCCGCTGTCGCGCCTTGCCGATGCCATGTTCCCGCAGGACGACGGCGGCAAGGGCGAGGACGGGCTGCGGGTTGCGCTGCAGCGCCTGCGCGACCTGCTGCGTGCGGAGGGTCACGTGCTGCTGCGCGACGGCAAGGTGTCGCTCTCGCCCCAGTCCGTTTGGGTGGACGCCGTCGCGTTCGATACCGGACTGCGCCGCGCGACGTCGCCGGCAGAGATCGACGCGGCCGTGGCTCTCTACGCCGGGCCGCTGCTGGAGGGCGAGGACGATCCCAACTACCTGGAGCCTCGCGAGCGCCTGCAGCACCGCTTCCTGCGCCACGCCGTGGAGCGGGCCGAGGCGCACGTGGCCGCCGGGCAGTGCGAGGCGGCGCTGGGGCTCTACCGGCGCTGTGCGGACGCGGACGTCCTGAACGAATCCTTCTGCCAGGGCGTGCTGCGCTGCTGCACCGTCCTGGGCCGGGTCGCTGAAGGGGAGACCGCCTATCGGCGCCTGGAGGCCGCGCTTCGCGACACCTTCGGGCGCAGCCCCTCGGAGCCGACGCAACGGGCCTTCTCGGGTCTGGGAGGCAGCCTCCGCCGCGATCGGTAACCCAACCGTGCCATCGCCGGTGGGACCCTGCACGGGAGGGCGGCAGATGCCGCGAGCTGGGGGGAAGCACCGATGAAGCTGGCCAGCGTGTACGTGGTACGGATGTACGGGTCCCGGCGCGGCCGCCGGGTGGAGGGCGTGCTGGAACCGCTCGGCCGTCCCGCGCAGGGGTTCAGTTCGGCCGAGGAGCTGTGGCGCCTGCTCACGCATCCGGATACGCGCGCCCGGAAGGCACCGAACGGTCGCAATCCCTGACGCGCGCGGACAGCATTGCAGGGGGCGACGCGGCGGCCGGGGAGGGCATCGCCTCGTACGCCGGGCGCGGACTCACTGGAAGTGTAATTTTTTCCCACGAACCCTTGACGTCGCTGGCGGAGAGTGGAAAAATTTCCCACGTCGACAAGCCGCCATCGGTTCGCGCGACATCCGGCCTCCTTCGCTGCCCAGCCGGGGCGCGGACCGGACCGGATCACCCAGGGAGAACAACGATGAGACCCACGTTCCGCCATGCCGTGCTCGCCGCGGCCCTCGCCGCCCTGAGCAGTCATGCCTCGGCGGTCAGCTACTTCGGCTCGCTCAGCAACTTCGACGTCCTCAACGACACGGGGTCGGAGAAGGAAGGCTTCGAGATCGAGATCCACGGTGTCAGCAGCTCGGACATCACCTACACCTTCGGCGGCAGCTACAGCCGCTATGGCACGCCGAACATCACGGCCTTCGCGGGCGGGGTGTACGTCCGCTACGAGAGCGCGTACGACGCGGCGCTCCAGCAGTTCCTCCAGCGCACGCCGGTCGCGGCGAACCTCACGCCCAGCGGACACGACTGCTACCAGGGCGGGCCCATCGGCAACTACCTGGGCAGCGGCTGCGAGCACTTCGGCGTGGGACTCTCCAAGAACGCGACCGACGTGAAGTACCGCTGGCTCGACGGCGACCCCGCCAATCCGGGCCAGCTGGTCGGATCCGGGGTCAACGTCCCGATCCCGGCACCGGTCTGGCAGGTGCAGGAACCCGCGCAGCCCGGCAACCCGGTCGTGGTACGCGCCGAGATCGAGGCGCCCGAGATCGAGAACGAGGATCTGCAGAAGTACGGCGAGGCCATCTGGGCCAAGGTGGTCAAGACCAAGACAGAAACGCCGGTGCTGCTCGAGGACCTCCTGTCCGACGACGACATGTTCGATGCGGCCGAGGTGGAAACCGAAATCGAATGGAAGATCCTGCAGGCCCGTGCCGGCCGGCCGGAGGACGGGGTGCTCGCCATCGAGAACCCGGTCAACGCGAACGGCAAGTCCATCTCGTACCGGTACGAGTTCTACCGCTACACCGGCGGGCTCACGGACGAGGGCGAGGTCGAATGCCTCATCGACGGCTGCAACGAACCGGGTGAAGGCGAACTGGGCGGCTACATCGGCGCGCAGATGGCCGCGCTGAATCTGGCGGCACCGGTACCCGAGCCGGAAACCTATGCACTGTTCGGCGTCGGCGCCCTGTTCATGGCGGGCCGTCTGCGCTCCACGCGTCGTACGACTCGGGCCCGGCTGCAAGCCTGAAGTCGCTTGCCGGCCTTGCCCGATCCGGGCGGGGCCGGGTTTTTCGTCCAGGGAAGCGATCGTTGCGCGCCGGCGGGCAGGGATGCCTGCGCGGAACGCCGCGGGCGATCAGGTTCCGACCACGCCTCCATCGGTCCGCCGGATCGCGAGCGTCGCGGAGCGGGGTCGGGAACCCGCCGCGCCGTCCGGCCACGCGCTGATCGCTTTCGGGCTGCCCGGGTCGTTGCGTTCGCCCGGGTTCTCGCCGGGATGCTGGATGTTCACGAACAGCGTGCGACTGTCGGGCGAGAAGCAGGGCCCGGTGATCTCGCTGCCGCGCGGACCGGTGAGGAAGCGCCGCACCTCGCCGCTGACCGGGTCGGCGCAGAGCAGGGCGTTGTTGCCCAGCCCTGCGAAGTCCCCCTTGTTGAGCGACGTGGGCGAGATGTCCGTCGCGATCCACAGCCGGCCGTAGGCATCGAAGGCGAGTCCGTCCGGATTGCCGAAGGCGTCGCCGCGGATGTCGCCGCGCTTCGCCGCGTCGGCGAGGGCGGGGTCTCCGCACTGCACGAACACGTCCCACTCGAAGCTCGTCGCGGCGGCGTCGCCACCCGCCTCGCGCCAGCGCACGATGTGGCCGAACGCATTGGCAGCGCGCGGGTTTGCGCCGTCGACGGGCGGTTGTGCACCCGCGAGCGGCGTGGTGCCGTCGACCGCATTGACCGTGGTGCCGCCGCGCCGGTTGTTGTTGGTGAGCGTGCAGTACACCTCCCCCGTGGCGGGATGCACTGCGATCCACTCGGGCCGGTCCATCATCGTCGCCCCGACGCGATCGCCCGCCTGTCGGGTACGGATCAGCACCTCGGCCTGCGAGCCGAAGCCGTGCTCCGCCGTCAGACCGTTCTCGCCGTGAACGAGCGCGATCCACTTGCCGGTACCGCCGGCCTCGAACCGCGCGACGTAGAGCGTGCCGTGGTCCAGCAGATCGCGCGTGCGCTCCGGCTGCTGCGGATCGTACGGATCGCGTGAGACGAACTTGTAGAGATACTCGTTGCGCTGGTCGTCGCCCATGTAGACGACGATGCGCCCGTCGGATGCGACCGCGTGCGTGGCACCCTCGTGGCTGAAGCGCCCGAGTGCCGTGCGCTTGACGGGCACCGACGCGGGATCGAACGGGTCGATCTCCACCACCCAGCCGAAGCGGTTCACCTCATTCGGGTGGCGGCGCACGTCGAAGCGCTCGTCGAACTCGTGCCACCGGTAGCCGAACCCGCGTTCGGTGATGCCGTAGCGCGCGAGGTCCGCCGGCGCGGGGCTTGCGTGGACGAAGTACGCCTGGATGTTCTCCTCGCAGGTGAGGTACGTGCCCCACGGCGTGTGGCCGTGCGCGCAGTTGTTGAGGGTGCCGAGCACGAGCCGGCCCTCGGGGTCGGCCGCGGTGCGCATCCGGGTGTGGCCGGCGGCGGGCCCCGCGATGCGCATGGGCGTGTACGCCGTGATGCGGCGTCCGTACCGCGAAGGGCGCACGACCTCCCAGGTGTGGTCCGCGCGCTGCCGCACCTCGATGACCGACACGCCGTGCGCTGCCTGGGCCTTGCGCACCTTGGCGGCTGTCCAGGTCTTCATGCCGTCCGGGTGCAGGAGGCCGTCGTCGGTGTACTCGTGGTTGATGGCCAGGAGGCCGCGCGCGCGATCACCCTTGCGCGTCGGCAGCGGGAAGAAGTGCATGCCGTCGTGGTGCATGCCCGCCTGCCGGGCCTGCACGTCGGCCGGCTGGCTCGCATCGTTCGCGAAGGCGGGCCCGTCGGACACCGGGTCGCCCCACGCGTAGAGCACCTGCGCCGCGTAGCCGGGCGGCACATGCACGGCGTCGTCCGCCGCGACCGGCACGGACTCGAAACCGGGCGCTGCGTCGGAAGACGCGGCGCGCGAGGCGGACACTCGGCCCAGGAAAGCCAACGCGGCCGCACCGAGCGCGGTGCCCAGCACCCGCCGGCGTCCGGTGTCCACGGCGAGAACGTCCGGAAACGCCGGGCCGGCGCTGGGGTTGGTGGCGAGATCATCGGGATCGAACATGGTCGGTGCGTGTGAAGCGGACGAACGTGGGACTGCCGGACCGGCGGCGGGTTCAGCCCGCGAGCACGCGGGCGTAGACGTCTCGGTCCACGTTGCCGCCGCACAGGATGACGCCGATGCGGCGCCCGGCGAGATCGTGGCGCTCCTTCCACGCGGCCGCCAGGGCCGCGGCGCCGGCGCCTTCGGCCACGTTGTGCGTGGTGGAGAAGAGCAGGCGCATCGCCTCCTCCACCTCGTCGTCGGTGACCTCGACGATGCGCGCGACGTGCTGGAGGATGGTCTCCAGCGCGGACTTCTCGGGTACGCGGCACGCGAGGCCGTCCGCGATGCGCGTGCGCACCGGGCGCTCCACGGGCTCGCGATACTCGAACGACCGTGCATAGGCGGGCGCCTCGGTGGACCCCACGCCGACGATCTCGGTGGTGAGCCCCAGCGCCTCGCGCGCGGCCACCGCGCCGCAGATGCCCGAGCCCAGACCGATGGGCACGTACAGCACGTCGAGGTTCGGCACGGCGTTGAGCAGTTCGAGCGAATAGCTCGCGACGCCCCGCACAAGATACGGGTGGAAGGACGGCACCATGTGCAGCCCCTCGGCTTCGGCAAGGGCCGTTGCGTGCTCGCGGGCCGCCTGGAAGTCGTCGCCGTGTTCCACCAGCTTTGCACCGAGCGCTCGCATCGCGTCGTTCTTCTCGCGGCTGTTGCCGTGCGGCACGACGATGGTGACCGGGATCTCGTGCTGGCGGGCCGCGAAGGCGATGGACTGGCCGTGGTTGCCGCGCGTGGCGCTCACGACGCCCTTGGGCTTCGGGCCCGCGGCCAGCTCGTGGAAGTACACGAGGCCGCCGCGCAGCTTGAACGCGCCGGTCGGCGTGTGGTTCTCGTGCTTCACCCAGACTTCGCAGCCCAGGTGCGACGCGAGTAGCGGCCACAGGTACTGGGGGGTCGGCCGCATGCTGCGGTAGACGATGTCGGCGGATTTCTGCAGCTGGTCGAGGGTGGGCAGACGCATGGACGGAACTCCGGGAAACTCAGCGGCCGCGCAGGGCGGCGTCGGACACGAAGGGGTTGCTGCGGCGCTCGTCGCCGAAGGTGGACGCGGGCCCGTGGCCGGGGACGAAGGTGACGTCGTCGCCCAGGGGCCAGAGCTTGCCGGTGATGCTGCCGACGAGCGTGTCGAAGTCGCCGCGGGGGAAGTCGGTGCGGCCGATGGACCCCTGGAACAGGACGTCGCCCACGAAGGCCACCCGCGCGCCGGGATGGAAGAACACCACGTGACCCGGCGTGTGACCCGGGCAGAAGTGGACGCTCATCTCCTGCGTACCGAAGCGCACGGTGTCGCCGTCCTCCAGCCAGCGGTCGGGCGTGAAGGCCTGCAACTGCGGAAAGCGGAACATGCGCCCCTGCTCGGGCAGCTGGTCGATCCAGAAGGCGTCCTCGCGCTGCGGGCCCTCGACCGGGATGCCCAGCCGCCGGGACAGTTCCACGGTGCCGCCGCAATGGTCGATGTGGCCGTGCGTGAGGAGGATCTTCTCGGGCGTTGCCTGCAGTCGCTCCAGCGCCTCGACGATGCGGTCGATGTCGCCGCCCGGGTCGACGATGGCCGCCTTGCCGGTCTCCTGGCAGACGAGGATCGAGCAGTTCTGCTCGAAGGGCGTGACGGGCACGACGGCAACCTTGATCGGCAGGGCGGGATCGGACATGGCGAGCCTAGAGAAGACGTTTCTGGACCAGGGCGCTCTTCACGTACGCGTAGTAGATGGGGGCGGCGACCAGCCCCGGGATGCCGAATCCGGCCTCCATGACCATCATGGCGGTGAGCAGTTCCCAGGCCTTGGCCCGGATCTGCGTGCCGACGATGCGCGCGTTCACGAAGTACTCGAGCTTGTGGATGATCACCAGGTAGGCAAGCGACCCCACCGCCACGCTCAGCGAGTGGGACAGGCTCACGATGACGATGACCGTGTTGGACACGAGGTTCCCGATGATCGGCATCAGGCCCACGAAGAAGGTCACCGCGATCATCGTCTTGAGCAGCGGCAGCTTGATGCCGAACATCGGCAGCACGAAGGCCAGGTAGATGGCGGTGAGCGTGGTGTTGAGCGCCGAGATGCGGATCTGCGCGAACACGATCCGCCGGAACGCATCGCCCAGCGCTGCGACGCGCTCGCCGAGCGCCACGGCCAGCGGCCCCGGCGAACGGTCGGCCTGCGCCTCTCTCAGGGCCACGAGCCCGCCGATGATGAGGCCGATCAGGATCTGCGTGAGGGTGATGCCGAGCGCGGTGCCGGCGACGCGGATCTCGTCGGCGTGCAGGCGCAGCCAGTCGGTGAAGGTGGTTCGCAGCGACTCGGCGTCGTCGGGCAGGCGGTCGCCGATCCACCCGGGCAGCTTCTCGCGCGCGGCGTCCAGGATGTCCGCCATCTTCGCGAGCAGGGTGGAGATGCTGCCCGCGTCGCTGCGGAAGAAGGCGATCAGGGCCAGCACGCCGACGGTGACCAGCGACGTGATGACGATGGCGAGGATCGCGACGGCGACCAGACGCCCGCGGTAGCCGCTCACGCGGAACAGCCGCAGGCGCGGCACGATCACGTGCACCAGCTCGGCGACGAGCAGGCCCGCCAGCAGCGCGGGCAGCAGCTTGAGCCGGAGGACGAGATAAAGGCCGAGGACCGCGAGCCCCCAGGCCGCGATCTCGTGGCGGCTGAAGGTGGGACCGGTGGCGTTCACGCGGCCTTGCGGGATCTGAGGCCGGCTTCTAGCCGCGCGAGTCCCTCGTCGAGCCGCGGGATGTCGGAGGCGAAGCACCAGCGCACGAAGCCCTCGCCCTCGGGGCCGAACGCGATGCCCGGCGCCAGCCCGAGGCCGGACTCGGCCACGAGGCGCTTGCAGAAGCCCAGGCTGTCGGTCATGCCTTCCACCTGGAAGAACGCGTACATGGCGCCGCCGGGTCGCGCGATGCGGATGCCCGGGAGCGCCGAGAGCCGCGCGACGAGATGATCGCGCGCGGCCCGGAACCGCGCCACGGTGCGGGCGACGACCGGCTCGCCGTCCCGGATGGCCACGACGCCGGCGCGCTGGATGAAGCCCGGCGCGCAGGAGGTGTTGTACTCGATGAGCGTGGCGAGCGTCTCGGTGATGGCCGGCGGCGCCACGACCCAGCCCAGACGGAAGCCGGTCATGAGCCACGACTTGGAGAAGGTGTTGGTGCTGACGACCCGGTCTTCGGGTGTGGCGAGGTCCAGGAACGACGGCGCGACGTCCGGTGCGCCCGGCGCGGCGTCGAAGTACAGCCGCTCGTAGGCGTCGTCCGCGAGGATCCAGATGCCGTGCCGCCGGCAGTGCTCCAGGATGACCTTCTGCGACGCGCGGTCGATGGCCCAGCCCGTCGGGTTGTTGGGGGCGTTCAGGTACAGCAGCTTCGTGTCGGGCGTCAGCGTGGCGAGCAGTCGGTCGACGTCGAGCCGCCAGCCGTCGGGCGAGAACTGCAGCGGGAAGGTCACCGCCTGCGCGCCCATGATCTTGGGGATCTCCACCAGGTTAGGCCACATGGGCGTCACGATGACGGTGCGGTCGCCGGGGCCCACGAGGGCCTGGGTGACGAGCATCAGCGCGGACATGCCCGAGTTGGCGACCGTGATCTCCTCCACGGAGGTGGGGCGGTGCAGCCGCGAGACGTAGCCCGCGATGGTCTCCCGCAGTTCCGGGATGCCCAGGTTCTGCGTGTAGAAGGTGTCCCCGCGGGCCAGGGCGTCGATGGCCTCGCGGCGGATGAACTCCGGGGTCACCTCGTCCGGCTCGCCGAACCAGAAGGGCAGCACGTCGGCACGGCCCATCCCGGCGTTGGCGACTTCGCGGATCTTGGAACTGCGCAGGGCGAGGACGGCGGGGCGGGCGGTGAGCGGGAAGGACATGGTGACGGCGGTGTTCCTTGGAGCGGAGCCCGGATTGTCGCACGGGCGCGCGCCGCGGAGGGCCCGCGGAGCCGCCTGCGATGGCGCCGGACCGTCGCTACGGGCCCCGGAAATCAATCGCTTAGATCGGGCGTTCGGGCGTGTCGGTGTTCGCGGGGGCCGATCTCCTTTAGCATCGCAGGCTTCGTCACCGGGGAGGAGTCCGCCATGAGCACGCAACAGTTCTCGAATCTGATCGCCGGCGAGTGGGTCGCGGGCGCGACCGTCACGCGCAACGTGAACCCGTCCGACACCTCGGACGTCATCGGCGAGTACGCCCAGGCGGATGCCGACCAGACCACCCGCGCCATCGAGGCCGCCCGCGCCGCGGTGCCCGCCTGGGCCGCGTTCAACACGCAGGCCCGCGCCGACCTGCTGGAGAAGGTGGGCCTGGAGATCATCGCCCGCAAGGACGAGCTGGGCGCCCTGCTGTCCCGCGAGGAGGGCAAGACGCTGCCCGAGGGCGTCGGCGAAGTGGTGCGCGCCGGCAACGTCTTCAAGTTCTTCGCCGGCGAGGTGCTGCGCAAGTCGGGCGAACTGATCCCGTCCGTGCGCCCCGGCATCGATGTGGAGATCACCCGCGAGCCGGTCGGTGTCGTCGGCATCATCGCGCCCTGGAACTTCCCGTCCGCGATCCCCGCGTGGAAGATCGCGCCCGCGCTCGCACACGGCAACTGTGTGGTGTTCAAGCCCGCCGATCTCGTGCCCGGTTCGTCCTGGGCCATCGCCGACATCCTGCACCGCGCGGGCGTGCCCGCCGGTGCGTTCAACCTCTGCATGGGCCGCGGCTCGGTCGTCGGCGAGACGCTTCTTGCCGACACGCGCGTCGACGCCATCACTTTCACCGGCTCCGTCGAGACCGGCCGCAAGGTCGCGCAGAAGGCGCTGGCCACCATGAAGAAGTTCCAGCTCGAGATGGGCGGCAAGAACCCGCTCGTGGTGCTCGACGACGCGGACATCAAGATCGCCGTCGAGTGCGCGGTGAACGGCGCGTTCTTCTCCACCGGCCAGCGTTGCACGGCGTCGTCGCGGCTCATCGTGACGCAGGGCATCCATGACCGGTTCGTCGAGGCCTTGACCGAGCGGCTGAAGGGACTCGTCATCGACAACGCGCTCAAGGCCGGCACGCATATCGGTCCCGTGGTCGACCAGAACCAGCTCAATCAGGACCTCTACTACATCGAGGAAGCGAAGAAGGAAGGCGGCAAGCTCGCCTTCGGCGGCCGCCTGCTCGAACGCGAGACCCACGGCTTCTACCTCGAGCCGGCGCTGTTCACCGAGACGGTCAACAGCATGCGCATCAACCGCGAGGAGGTGTTCGGGCCCGTGGCGAGCGTCGTGCGCGTCAAGGACTACGACGAGGCGCTCGCGGTCGCCAACGACACGATCTTCGGTCTGAGCGCGGGCATCTGCACCGCATCGCTGAAGCACGCGTCGCACTTCCGCAAGCACAGCCAGGCCGGCATGGTGATGGTGAACCTGCCGACGGCGGGCGTGGATTACCACGTGCCCTTCGGCGGCCGGAAGGGTTCCAGCTACGGTCCGCGCGAGCAGGGCCGCTACGCGCAGGAGTTCTTCACCACCGTCAAGACCGCCTACGTCGCACCGTAAGTCCAGCGCGATTCCGAACGGAACGAAGGGCCGCCTCCGGGCGGCCCTTTGCATTCGTACGACGCGTCACGGCTGGCGCGGCGGAAGGCTCTCGAAGAACGCCCACATCGTGTCGTTGGCGGAGATCGCCTGCGACGGGGATTCCTTGCCGCGGCGGACGCGCTCCGCGCCGGGCCACGAGTGGCCGCCGGTGTCCGTCACGCACAGTTGCACCTCGGCGCCGTCCGCGCACGGCCGATACCGCTCGCAGGTGGCTCCGGCGACGTCGAGCACCCGCTGCGGCGTTGCCGTGCATCCGTTGCGCTTCGTCCACCGGGCGACGGTCTCCGGCACCGAGGTGAAGTCCGTCACCTGGCTGCGGTCCCGGAAGGCATCATCGCCCGCGCCGCCGCCGAAGAGCACGTGCGTGTCGTTGCGCGCGTGGATGTGCAGAACGGCCGTCCGGACCGCGGGCGTGCAGCCGATCGTGTTGTCCGTCCCGGCCACGGCGGCGATGGCCCGGAAGGCCGCGGGCAGTTCGCACGCGAGCCGGTAGGCCATCATCGCGCCGTTCGACATGCCCGTCGCGTACACCCGCGCCGGGTCCACCGCTAGCCGTACTGCGAGATCCGCGAGCATTTTCCGCACGAAGCCGACGTCGTCGATGTTCCGGTCGCGCGCCGATCCGCAGCAGGCGCCCGCGTTCCACGTCGCGAGCATCCCCGAGGGCAGGCGGCTGACCCCGTTGGGGAAGACCACCATGTAGCCGGCGCGCTCGGACGCCGAGATCAGTCCGTAGTTGGCGTCGTCCGCCATGTGTTCCATGCCGCCTCCGCCGCCGTGGAACGCGACGAGGAGCGGCGCCGGCCGGTCCGTGCGGTAGCTGCGCGGCACGTGGACGAGATAGCGGCGCGTGAGTCCTTCGTGCTCCAGGGACAGCCGGTGGTCGCCCGGCGTGGTGATGCGTGCGGCGGATGCCTCCGCACCATCGGCAGGCGGGCTGGAGCGGCGCGTTTCGAGGCGCTCACGAACGCGTTCGCGAAGCGATCCCTCCCGCGCGCAGGCCACGTTACCGAGGCAGACGAGCGCGGCGAGGGCGAGTGAGAGGGCGGGGCGGATCGGTACCGGCATCGGAGGAACCCGGAAAGACTTCGGTGCCCGCATTCTCGCCGAACTGCGCCCGCGGCGGACTCCGGCCGTCCATCCTGGTGCGCCAGGGCGCGAGCCCGCGCCGTGCCGGTGCGGTTGCGGCCCGATGGAATCGCCACGCACGGGAAGGCGCGATGCGAATGCGCGATGGCACCGCTCTTGCCGGGAGGATGGCGCGGCCGTAGGCCGGCATTCCGCCGCCCGTGCCCCGTGTTTCCTCGCGACTGGAGTCTCCGATGCGTTCCTCCCCCTTCCTGCGGCTGTGTGTCGCCGTCCTGCTCCTCGTCTGCGGTGCTGCGTCTGCCGGGGCCCAGACGCTGCGCCCGCTGCGTGTCGCACACGACTACTGGGTCGGATACGCCGGCTTCTTCGCTGCGATGGAGAAGGGCTTCTTCCGGGACGCCGGACTGCGCATCGATGAGAAGGTGTTCAGCACGCCGGCCGACGGGCTTCCGCCTCTGCTCGCGGGCGACGTGGACGTGCACCTGTCCACGCTCGACACGTTCCTCACCGCCAATGACCGGGGCGCGGACCGCGTCCGGGTCGTCGCGCTCATCGACTCGTCGTTCGGCGCGGATGCGGTCATCGGCAAGGCGGCCATCGCGGGCGTGGCGGGCCTGCGGGGCAAGAAAATCGGCGTGTCGCTCGGGCAGGCGAATCATCTGCTCCTGCTGCGCGCGCTCGCACGGCACAAGGTCCCCGTGTCGTCGGTGAAGCTCGTGAACCTGAACGGCGACGATGCCGGCAACGCCTTCGCGGCCGGCAAGCTCGATGCGGCGGTCACGTGGGAGCCGTTCATCACCCAGGGCCTGTCGAAGGGCGGGCGCGTGCTGTACAGCACGCGGGACGAGCCGGACTTCATCATCAATGCGGTCGGCGTGCGCCCGGCCACGCTGGCGGGGCGGAAGGACGATCTCGTCGCGTTCCTGCAGGCGCTCGGCCGCGGAACCGAGTGGGCCATCGCCAATCCGGCGGAAGCGTCCGCGATCGTGGCGAAGGCGCTCGAACAGGATCCGGCCGCGGTGCGCGACATGATGAACAAGGACCGGCTCTACACGCTCGCGGACTCCGCCGCGCTCATCGGTGCGGCCGACCGTCCGGGCAAGGCTGTGCGGACGACCGCCGAGCTGGCGAAGTTTCTGCGCGAGCACCGGATCACCGCCGAACTCGTCGACGCCGCGAAGCTGTTCGACGGTTCGCTGCTGCCTCCGGCGCGCTGACCTTCCGCGATCCGGGACGGCGCGTCATGGCTCCGACGGTTCCCGATCTTGCCATCGTCGGCGGCACGGTGCTGCCGCTCGTGCGCAATGCGCGCGACACGGCCCAAGCGACCGTGCTCGTGCACGGGGGGCGCATCGTCGGCCTCACGAAGGACCGAGCGCCGCAGGCGCGGGAGGTGATCGACGCACGGGGCGGCATCGTCATGCCCGGGTTCGTCGACGCGCACTGCCATGCCATCCACCTGCTGATGCGCGGCCTGTCCGACGGGCTCACGTACCACGAGTGGCTGGAGAAGCTGATGTACGTGGCGCTGCCCCGCTACACGGAGGCCGATGCGCGCGTGGCAACGCAGCTCTTCTGCGTGGAGGCGATCCGCAGCGGCATCACGACCGTCGGCGACAGCACCGACTTCGGCAACCGCGCCGATCTGGTACGAGCCACGCTCCGTGCGTTCGACGAGGCAGGCATCCGCGCGACGTACTTCCGCAATTTCTCCGACGCACCGCCCCCGGCGCTCGCGGCCAACGCAGAGGACGCGGGCTCGGCACTCCGCGCCATCGAGGCGCTCGCCGCGCGCTGGCGCCGTCGCGGATCGCGCATCCGCATCGGTGCCGGAATCAACGAGCCGCACTTCTCGACCGCCGGGGCGCTGCAGAGGACGCTCGGTCTCGCGGACCGCGCCGATCTGCGCGTGATGGCCCACGTGGCCGAGGTGGAAGCCGACGCCGTCATCGACGGGCGTCCCGTCGTGGACTGGCTCGACCGCCTCGGGGTGCTGTCGCCGCGCCTGGTGCTCGCGCACTGCGTGTGGCTGAAGCCGAAAGACTTCCGCCGGCTGGCGTCCGCGGGGGCGGGTGTCACGTGGCAGCCGTCCACGAACGGATTCCTGGCCGATGGCGTGATGCCTCTGCGCGACGCGCTGTCGGCGGGGGTCGCCGTGGGGCTCGGCACCGACGACACGAACGCGTCGGACCACGTCAGCATGTTCACCGAGATGCGGACCGCCGCGCTGGTGACCAAGCTGCGCGAACGCGACGGCACTGCGGTGTCGGCTGGCACGCTGCTCGCGCTCGCGACGCGTGGCGGTGCGCGCGTCCTGGGGCTGGGCGACGAGGTCGGCGCGATCGCGCCCGGGTTCGCTGCGGATCTCATCGTGATCGACCGCGCGGCGCTGGGGCCGGCGCACGACCTCGCGTCCCGCGCTCGTGTATCAGGCGCGCGGCGGCGAGGTACGCACGGTGGTGATCGACGGCAGAGTGGTGTTGCGGGATGGCGTCCTGACCACGCTGGACGAGGCGGACATCCGGGCCCGCGCGATGCGGGCTGCCGCGGCGTTGGCACGGCGCAGCGGAGTGCGGCCGGTCCGCGCGGCGGACACGCCCGAGGACTTCCTGTTCCGGCCGGACTAGGGTGCGGCGCGCGCGCCGGTCCCCCGCGGTCAGTGCTTCATGTCGTCGATGATGCCCACGAGAATCTCGCGAAGGTGATCCAGGTCCTCGCCGGCAATGCCGAAGTGGCCCATCGACCTGGTGAAGAGCGCGGGACCCACTTCCAGATCGTCTTCCCCGGTGAGATCGCTCAGCAGATGCTCGGCGATGTGCACGATCGCGATCAGCGAGACCGAGTGCCCCGGCAGCGTCGTGTCCGGCAGGTTCATAGACATCCGGGTCGTGGTGGAAGCGGATCGCCTCCCCGACACTGGGCGGCAGGCCCCAGTTGCGGGTGAGGAGCGAACCGACGATCGCGTGCGAACACGGGAAGTAGTCCGCCTCGGCGGTCGCCGCCAGCTGGCCCAGCTTCTGGCACTGGGAGACCACCTGGGCGTACTCGGGAAAGCGCTTCATCATCAGCGGAATGCCCGCATCGTGGAACATCGCGTACGTGTAGGCGGCATCGGGGGAGACGCCGTACTGGCGGCGCGCCACGAGCGAGGCGAACATCGCAAGCGTCGAGGTGCGGCTCCAGAAGCGGTCGATGAAGCCCGATGGCAGGCCGGCGAGATTGTTGCGGAGCGCCGCGCCGACCACGACGCAGACGAGGTTCTGCACGCCGAGGCGGTCCACCGCCTTGGGCACCGTGCTCACCTTCGAGCCGCCGCGGAACAGTGCCGAGTTTGCGAGCTTCAGCGTCGCCGCCGACAGTCCGAGGTCGTTCGAGATGTGCTTCGCCAGCTTGCGCACATCCGGGGTGTCCTTCTGGGCTTCGCCCAGCACCTCCGAGAGCATCGCGGGGCAGGCGGGGATGTCGACGGATTGGAGAACCTTCTCGACATCGGCGTAGCTGAGGTCGGGCGTGAAATCGACGCGGGGCTTGGTCATGACCGGGTGGAAAGCAGGGCTTCGGAGTTGCGGACGGGATCCCTGCGCATATCGGCCGGCGGGGCCGAAACTTGAGTCACCGTACCCGCTCCGGCAGTCTTTCCCGGGAGATCGGGGCGAGGGTCAGAGCAGTGCCTCGAGCTGGCGCAGGAGAATCCCGAAGATGCACCGCCGTCTCGGCATCCCGGACCCTCGGCAGGGCCTTCTCGATGCGCCGGCCGAGGCGCAGCGCGCCCTCGCGAAGTGCAGCCCGGTATTCGCTCGATGCCCCCGGCGCGCTCTGGTAGGCCCGCGGCCGCGGCGAGGGCCGACGCGAACGCGCGCGTTCCCGCGATGCTTCGCACACTGCCGCGGTCGCCGTTCCTCCCGCGCGACAGCCGAGGATGGACCCTCGTCGGGATCGTCCGCCACACCGGCCACCACCTGAAGCCGCGTCAGGTAGCTCCGCTGGAGGGTCCGGCGGTACAGGTCCACGCGCGGTGTGCGCGCGTCGAGTTCCGAGAAGAGCGCGCGGTTCAGATCGTCGATGAGGTCAAGGCCGACATAGGGCCTTGTCCGCGGGCCATGCATCGCGCGCCTCGGCCATGCGCTGGAACACGCCGAGCCGCAGCAGCTGCGACAGCAGGGAGATGTTCGAGCCCTGAAGCGGATCGGTCGCCCGCGCGGGCGCGATGCGACGGAGCAGGTCCGGAGCGAGCAGTGCCTCGGGCCGGGCGAACGCATGCTCGGCCAGGAAACGCACCGCGGCCTTCTGGACGGCCGGGCGCACGGGCCGGAACGGGGCCTCGCCCCGCCCCGACTGGTAGCGTGTCTCCTCCACGCCGCCCACGAGCTTCGCCACGGCGGACAGGTCGCTGTCGCGCCGCTTCACGAGACCTTCGTACAGTTCCGACAGGCGCGCATAGCCGCGGCCGGGTGCGGCCGTCATCGGTACGAGGCCGGCAGCGACGCGGTCCACGTTCTTGAGGCCCAGGCGAGCGGCGGCGATCGGATCGTCACCGAGCACCTGCGTGGCCACACCGGATCGAAATCCGCTGCGGCGTCCTCGCCGCCGAACCGCAGGGCGGGTTCGTCGATCTGGCGCGCGGCCATCTTGTCGAGCGTCGTCCACTCGTCGTCGGTGCAGGTGTCGGCGCCGAACACGCGGTAGCCCCAGTCGATGGCGAAGTAGTCGTACGGGCCGAAGCGCGGCAGCAGCGCGGCGCCGTCGCCCGGCTGTGCCACGTAGTTGAAGCGCGCGTAGGACATGATCGACGCCGACGTGCCCCAGCGGCGGGTCCAGTCGGGATCGCGCAGCTGCGGGATCGTGTACGCGCGATGCGCCTTGAAGTTGTGACGCAGCCCGAGCGCGTGACCGAGTTCGTGCGTGGCGACGTACTGCAGCAGCTCGCCCATGAGATCTTCCGGCAGGGGCAGTGTCCGCGCGCGAGGATCCACGGCGCCGGCCTGCGTGACGTACCACGTCTCGAGGAGCTTCAGGATGTCGTGCCAGAAGATCGCGTGAGATGCGATCACTTCGCCGCTGCGCGGGTCCACGACGGCGGGCCCCGTGGCGTTCTGGCGGCCGCTCGGGGTCCAGCGGATCACGTTGAAGCGGAGATCCTCCGGATCCCACTCGGGGTCCTCGGTCTCCGAGGGCGCGTCCCGCGCGACGAGCGCGCCCCGGAAGCCTGCGGCCTCGAACACCGTGTTCCAGCTCTCCACGGCGGCGCGCAGATACGGACGCCACTGCGCCGGAATCTCGCGGCTCAGGTAGAAGACGACCGGCTTCACGGGCTCCGACACCGCGGCCGCGGGATCGCGCTTCTCGAGCCGGTAGCGCTGGATGAACGCGCGAGGCACGCCGCCGTGCTCGTCGGTGCCGTAGTCGAGGAACCGCACGGGGAAGTAACCCACGCGGTCGTCCCAGTACCGGGGACGCATGGGCGTCTCGGGGCAGTTCCAGGATGCTCGTGTTGAAGAGGAATCCCCGTGTCGTGCACGTCGTGCCGCGCGCGGTCGGCGGCGTCGGGCACCCACGTCTGGTAGAAGCGGACGTTCACGTTGTTGGGGAACGCCTTCACGCGGCGATGTACGAGCGCTTCGGGTCGACCGCGGACAGCCGGAACTGGCGCTTGTAGTCCTGTCCGAAGCCCTCGGGCACGTCGGTCGCGAAACAGCCCCGTGACATCGATGACGGGCGCGCCGCCCTCGCCTTCCGCGGCGAGGTCGAAGGCCTTGATGACGGTCCCGAGCTGCGCGGCTTCCACCGCGCGCTGCAGGTTCGGCACCTTCTCCGCCCAGAGGTCGTAGCGCACGCGTTCGAGGAACACCTTGCCGCCGCGCCGGACGAAGCGCACGAGTCCGTTGTAAGACCACCTCGCCCGGCGAAGCCTCCTCCGTGTCCACCGAGACGGCGGCGAACTCGGTGGTGACCAGGAGATCGCGTCCGAGCAGGCGCGCGGGAATCTCGAAGAACACGCGATCGCACACCACGTGCACGTCGAACAGCCCGCGCAGCGTGTCCACGCGAGAGCGCATGCCGGGGCCGCACGCGGCGACGTCGCTCGCGTTCATTGCGGCCACGTCGAGCGGGAGCGCAACGATCAGCGCAGCAACGAGGAGTCGCAAGCGGCGGAGCATGGGAGGTGGTCCGGGAGAAAAAGCGGCCGCGGCAGCCCGAGGGGAGGGACCGCGGCGGCCAAGGGGAACGACCCGTCCTACTTCGCGGCGGCCGCCGATTGCGTAGCGTCGTCGTCGGCCTCACGTCCGAACTTCTCCTTCTTGCCCTCGGCTTCGCGTCCGAACTTCCTCCTTCTTCGCATCGGCTTCGCGCCCGAACTTCTCCTTCTTCGCATCGGCCTCGCGTCCGAACTTCTCCTTCTTCGCATCGGCTTCGCGCCCGAACTTCTCCTTCTTCGCATCGGGCTTCGCGCCCGAACTTCTCCTTCTTCGCATCGGCCTCGCGCCCGAACTTCTCCTTCTTGGCATCGGCCTCGCGCCCGTACTTGCGCTTCTCGTTTCCATCTCCGCCTCGCGTCCGAACTTCTCCTTCCCGGCGTCCGCCTCGCGTCCGAACTCCTTCGGCGTGCCGGTCTTGACGGTATCGCCCTCGGCGGCGTGGGCGGTCAGCGTGCCGAGACTCAGCAGCGCGGCGGTGAGGATCAGGGTGAGTCGGGTCTTCATGGCGGTATCTCCGTTGGGGGTTGGGAAGCACCGTCGTTGCGTTCGCGAGTTCCGGTGCCTGCCGCATATACGGGTCCGGGTCGCGGATCGGATGCGGCAATGTGCGGAGCGTTGCCGATGACATCGGCGGAACGGCGCGCGATCGGGCACGTCGTATGCTGAGATTCCCGCGGCAGGCGTCCCCGAATCGCGGTACGCTTTGCCGCCGCCTTCGCGACCGTCCGTCTCCGAGGAATCGATCGTGTTCCCTGTCCCCCCATCCGTTCGGCTCATCTTCGCACTTGCCGCTGGCATGTCTTCGGCGGCCGGCGCCGCGGAGGTCTACTTCAATGACTTCCAGACTTCGGCCGGTCCGGGGTGGTCCAGCACGTCGCTCGTGCCGTGGGGGTGGAGACGACACCGTTGCCGGCCGACGACAGCCGGCGGTTCCTCGGCTACTTCGGGGGTAACAGCGCGCTCGCCCTGACGCTCTCGGATCTGCCGGTGAGCACGGGCACGATCGAGATCGAGTTCGATCTGTATCTGATGTGGTCGTGGGACGGCGACGACACGCGCCCGGTCGACGGCATTGCTCGCGGGCCGGACGTTTTCGGGTTCACCATCGACGGGGGCACCGGCCCCGGCCCGGTGCGGAGCTGGACCTTCAGTCACGGCAACGGTGCACTTTCGCAGCAGTCCTATTGCGAGAGCTTCACCGCGCCGTGCGCGCCCACCACCGGCGCGGAAGAGCGCTACACGCTCGGATACCGGTTCGACATCCTTCCGACCGAAGAGGATCTCGGCTCCACCACCGCTGCGCCGATGGACAGCGTGTATCGGCTCACGGGACAGGGGACGCTGTCCGGCAACACCGTGACGCTGACGTTCTTCAGCCAGGGACTGCAGGTGCGCGACGACCTCGCGTTCCGTTATCTCGACGAGGCGTGGGGCATAGACAACCTCCGGGTGAGCGTCGCGGTGCCCGAGCCGGCACCGGTCGCGTTCATGGTCTCCGGTCTGTTCGTTCTCGGTCTCGCCGGGCGCCGCCTGCGCCGCCGCTGATCGCGTGATGCCGCAGGGGCCGGACGACGTCTCCTTCGCGGAGTCACGGGCCGCCGCGGACGGCCGGCCCGTCGCGGAGTCCCTCAGCCGGCCGCAGACGGGTCTCGTAGTCCTGTACGTCATCGCGGCCGCCGTGTATCTCGTGTGGCGGCCCGGCGTGTTCAACCGCGACGCGCCCGTGTTCTCGGCGGTGCTCTACGCGGCCGAGCTGTTCGGCTTCCTGACCGCGGTGCTGCACCTCTACATGGTGTGGCGCCTGTCGGTGCGGGAACCGCCTCCGGCGCCTCCGGGCTGGAAGGTCGACGTGTTCGTCACGACCTACGACGAGCCCGTGGACATGCTCCGGCGGACGCTCGTCGCGGCGCAGCGCCATGGACTATCCGCATGTCACGTGGCTGCTCGACGACGGCAACCGGCCGGAGATGCGGGCGCTTGCGACGGCACTCGGTGTGCAGTACCTGGCCCGCACGGGCAGCGAGCACGCGAAGGCGGGAAACCTCAATCACGCGCTGGGTGTGGCGCAGGGGGAATTCGTGTGCGTGTTCGACGCCGACCACGCGCCGTCCCGCCGCTTCTGGCGCGCACGCTCGGCTACTTCACGGACCCGAAGGTGGCGTTCGTGTCGACGCCGCAGGACTTCTACAACCTCGACTCGTTCCAGCACCGCGCGCGGCAGGGCGGCCGGCTTGTGTGGAACGAGCAGTCGCTGTTCTTCCGCGTGATCCAGCGCGGGAAGGACATGCACAACGCCGCGTTCTTCTGCGGGACCTGCGGCGTGCTGCGGCGTTCCGCGCTCGACGAGGTGGGCGGCTTCGCGACCGGCACGCTCACCGAGGACCTCGACACGTCTCTGCGGATCCACCAGCGGGGCTGGCACTCGGTGTATCACGCGGAGTCCCTCGCGTTCGGCGTCGCGGCGACGGACATCGTGCCGTTCATCCGGCAGCGCATGCGCTGGGGCCAGGGGGCGATGCAGGTGCTGCGGCGGCACGGTTTCGTGCTGTTCGCACGCGGGCTCACGGTCGCACAGAAGCTCAACTACCTCGCCAGCATCGTCATGTACTTCGAACGGCTGGCAGAAGCTCGTGTTCTACGTGGCCCCGGTCATCGTGCTGACCACGGGCGTCATGCCCATTGCGGAACCGTCCTGGGAGTTCCTCGCGCGTTTCGTCCCCCTACTTCGTGCTGAGCTTCTGGGTGTTCGAGGAGGCGGGGCGCGGGTGGGGCCGCGCGCTCGACACGCAGCGCTACGACATGGCGCGCTACGCGGCCTTCATCTGGGCCACCACCGCGCTGATCCGCGACCGCATGCGCTTCCGCACCACGGCAAAGGTCCGCGCGGCGAACGCCGCGACCGCCGCGCGCCGTTTCATGCTGCCGCAATCGGTGGTCCTCGCGATGAACGTCACGGCCGTCCCGGTCGGGCTGCTGTTCTACGGCCTGCAGTTCACGCCGCTGCCGCTCGGGGCGCTCGTCGCCACCGTGTTCTGGGCCGGGGTGAACGCGAGCCTCGCGCAGCTCGTGATCGGCTTCACCCGGCGGGTCGCGAACTTCCACCGCCGCGAGTACCGGTTCCCGATTCCGCTGCCGGCCATGCTCGATACCGAGGGTCGCCATCCGCAGGCCGGCGTGCTGGACGACATTTCGGGGACGGCTTCAAGTACTACGGCCAGTTCCCGGCGGACGTCGGCGTCGGCGCCGTCATCACGGGCGAGATCGTCCTGCCCGAGTCCCGGGTTCGCTTTCGCGCGGAGGTGCGCGCGCTGTTCGGCAGCGAACGGGACGGCGATGCCCGTGCGCTCGGCTGCGAGTTCCGCTGGGCCCGGGCTGCCCGGGCGCGACGAGCTGCTCGCATTTCCTCTACGGGTCCGACCTGCAGTGGAAAGCTGAAACCGCTTCGCCGACCGGTCGCTCACGCCGCTCGACCGCCTGCGTCGCTGGATGCGGCCGCGCTCGGACGACCTGTCCGAGGAGCGGCCGCGCTGGGCGTCGGCCATCGTCCGCAGCCGCGGTGGCGCGGGCGAGACGCGCGTAGGGGTCATCGCCGTGCAGCCCGGCTCCGAAGAGCCGCGGACCCTCATCGCATTCCGCCGCATCGGCGTCAAGGAGGACCTCACCGTGTACGTGACCACCCGCGCGGGCACCCAGATGCTCCAGGGCACCGCCGCGCTGTTCGACGCGATGCTGACCTCCGGCACGCCGCTGTACCTGTACCGGTTCCAGCCGTCGCGGCGCGGGAGGTGCCGTGAGACGCGCGATGGCCGCGGGCGCCGCGGCCGCGGCGCTGCTGGCGCAGACGGTTCCGGCGTACGCGGACGGCAAGCTCCTGCTCGCGGGCGCCGAGAAGCGCGGCCGGGGCGAGCACTACGTGTACGCGGGGGCGCTCCTGCCGCTGCCGGGGGACAACCGCCTCGGGCAGGGCTGGGTGGCGCGCGTGTGGTTCGACAGTCTTCGCTACGGCTATGAAGTGTCGAATCCGCAGTTGTATCCGCGCGATCCGCAGCGGATCGACGCACGCGGGCAGGGCGTGGAACTGTCGCTGGGTCATCACGAGACGCGGGGCCGGCTCGCGGTGGCGGGTTACGCGGGTCTGCGCTACGCCGACACGCGCTTCACGCCGGACGACCCGGGCTCGAGGGTGCGGGGCAGCGAACTCTGGCCGAAGCTGCAGCTCGACGTGGCCTACGAGTTCTCGCCGCGGTGGCGCAGCCACAACATCGGGGTGTACACCTTCGGGCTCGAGCAGTACTGGGTGCGTGCCCATCTGCTCTACCGTACGGCGGATGCCTTCGACCTGGGACCGGAGCTGGTGCTGCTGGGGGACCGCGATTTTCCGCGCGGCGAAGATCGGCATCGTGCTCGGCGGGCTCAAGCCCACGCCCGATTCGACGCTGGCCTCTGCGTGCCGGCAGGCACGTGCAGACCGGGGCGGGGTCCTTCTACGTGGCCTCGATTTCGGGCTAGGCTTCTGAGTGACCCGCGTCCGCCATCGGACGCCGCCCGGAGGTTCCTCATGCCGTACCGGCTTCACCCCCTCGCCGACACATCCCCTGTGACACTGCCCGAACCCCTCGGGTTCGGCCGGGTATTCACCCGCCGCCTGTTCGAATGCGAGTACGACGGCGGGGGCTGGAGAGAGGGACGCATCGTCCCCGCGCATGCGCTCTCGCTCCCGCACGCGGCGCACATCTTCCACAGCGGACAGGGCATCTTCGAGGGCACGAAGGCCTATCTGCGCCCGGACGGCCGCGTGCAGCTGTTCCGCCCTGAGGCGAACGGGGCGCGGTTCAACCGCTCGGCCGAACGCATGGGGATGCCGCCGCTGGGAGATCGACCGGTTCGTGGAGGCCATCGAGACGCTCGTCGCACTGGAACGTGACTGGGTGCCGGGCGGGGAGGGCTGCTCCCTGTACGTCCGTCCGTTCATGATCAGCACCGAGACGACGCTGGAAGTGCGTGCCAGCCGGACCTTCCTGTTCTCGATCCTGCTGAGCGA
>JAZKJV010005850.1:0-67236 GCA_037367405.1 Ottelia alismoides
ACACCAGTTGTCTCGGACCTTGTAGGCACGAACGGCACGGGGGAGGCTCCTGGGGTTGCTTGGGGAGGAGGGGGCGGGTGGGGGTGTTGGACATGCGAGCCCACGGCGAGCCATTATGCAATAAATGTTATTGCAATTCACTCCTTGATCTGAAATAAAGAGTATATAATTTGCATAATAGGTCCCTTAGTACAATTAGGGTTGTGTACCATGGCCATCTTGATGATCATACAGATGTTGATTCAATTATTGAATCATAGAGGCTGGTGCTTGGATGAATATCTAAAGAGTTAGATTGAGGACTCATCAAGCACCATCAAATGATTATTAAGAGATGGTCTCTAGCCTGAGAAGGAGATGGCAATCCTTTCTCTAAAGGCTGATATCTGACCGACCTCTTGATGCAGGTCCTCTGCATAGGAATAGAGATTCGGAGGTGTCAGATTAGTTAAGTCAAAGAGTTGACTTAACGAGATCGAGATAACCAAAGTCCTATATTGTATGCTGTCACGATACAGGCACGCATCCTCTGACCGGAGACAGATGTGTTACTATATGTTTGAGTATGTACATTTGGCAGACCAATAGGTTGATGACCTAATCAAGGTCTATACACCGGCGCGTTGGTGTGCATATAAGGGCATATGAGTAATTCGATCTCTCAAAGGGATCATACAGGTTCAGTTACTGAACCGGAAGACATGAGCTCACTCATGAGATATTGGGAAGAATCAAATTCCATGCGCATGGTCGTCTTGCTTTGGAAGCTTGACTGAATTTGTAGGTTTGATATATACTTTTGGAAAGTATATGATCAAGACCTAGGTATGATATATGCTTTTGGAAAGTATATGATCGATACCGACTCCCAATGATTGAATGAGAAACTTACTGATAAAACCCTGAAGTAGACAGTGTAAAGTTGATCTCATACTTCGGGTTTACTCTGAGTCTTTCAGTATGCAGGATGTACAGCTATTAGGAATACCTGAGGGTGATGTGATCATAAACGATTGTATAACCATGACGCTTCCATTCCTAGGGAGTGATGAAACGGGTCTGGATTTTAGTGACTCCTCTCAGTAGAGAAGTAATCTGATCTTAGTCCAAATGTTGGACATTGATCTGAATGTGATTCAGATGCAATGAGAAGATTAGATTTGCGGTCTTGATTTAATCAAGCATCTATGAGAGGCCCGCGATCTGGATTTGAGATATCATCTCAATATCCATGTCACTATACGTGGAACAATACAATCGCCCTGTCCTTATCTCCAAGTATTCGCGGAGAAAGCGCATTATCCTTGAAAGAGTTCATGGATAATTCTATCGTTGATATATGTATCCGAGCATTGAGAAAATGGATAATTAAATGTGATTTAATTATCATGAATAATATGAATTTGATTCATATTATAAAGAGAGTTATCTTAGATAATTAAATGTGATTTGATTATCAAAGATGTAAATAATATGAATGTGATTCATATTATTTGAGCACATGAGAATAAGTTATCCAATATAATTAAATGTGATTTAATTATTATGGATAAGAATAATGTGGATAGTAATATCCAATTATTCATAATATATTATAAATGTGATTTATAATGTATTGGAGAGAGTTAAATATAATTTATATTAGTAGATTAATTATTAATGTGTATTGGATACACATTGTCTAATTAATTGAAAGTGTAAATTACATTTTGTTTTGGGTTGTGAATGTAATTCACAATTTTCCAATGGCATGATTGCAATGTTCACAAAATAAATTGGATTTATTTTTGTGAAATAATATTCAACAAAAGTTGTTGAGAAATATTAGAGAGAATTATGAGATAATACAATCTCATATAATAGGAGAGGCATCCACCTTCCATATAGGAAGAGTGGACAACCACAATTCCCACAAGGAATGTGGTGGCCGTCCACCCTTCTTATGGAAGGAGGCTTGCCTCCTTTCCTATTTCTCTAATTGAGATTGATTTAATATAAATCAAATTATATTCTACATATATTTGATTTTTATTAAATTAATTGTTGTTGGTTTTTACCAACATAAATCTTAGCCATTGAAAGAAACACAATCAATGAGAACCATTGGATTTGTGTTGTCCCATGGATTGAGATCCATGGATCCCAAAACCCTATAAATAGAGAGGCATACCCATGCTCTCTCTTAACACAATATGTGCTATTGTAGCACATCTCTCTCTCTCTCTCTTTCTCTCTAGAGGTCAGCCCTCTCTCTTCCTCTCATGGCCGTCCACCATGGATGCCATGGAGAAGTTCTCCATCGCCGTAGCATCGTCGTTATGCTGCCCGTTCATCTGCTCGTGGATCTCCATCTCCTTCGGTGCGCCTCGCTCGTGAAGAAGACGTCGGATCTCGTGTGTCGAGATCAGGAGATCCGCCGCTTGGATCATCAACATGGATTGCGAGAAGCACGCGGTTCATCCCCGCGCTCGCAAGCGTCTCCTCCGTCGGATCGGACTTGAGACAGGAGGTCTCTTCGTTTAGAGACTTGATCGCA
Organism: Ottelia alismoides; assembly: GCA_037367405.1. NCBI lineage: Eukaryota > Viridiplantae > Streptophyta > Magnoliopsida > Alismatales > Hydrocharitaceae > Ottelia > Ottelia alismoides. Next base: position 2,537 of record JAZKJV010005850.1, read on the forward strand.
ACCACGCTTCAAGAGGTAATCCTATTACTTGTTTGTGGTTTAGACGAGACGATCCGAGAAGTGTTCTTGGATCATGTGGTCTCGTCGTAATAAAATTTTTAAATTCCGCTGCATCGAGCAACTAGTGTGACTAGTCGCTCCTCGTCGTATTCGATATGACGCTCACACTTCCGTGATGCGCTTGAGGATCTAACCATATCCTTCAAGTGGTATCAGAGCCTCAGGTCGACGGTTTCGAATATGATTCGCTAACCGAGGACGACTTGGGTTCGTTAAGGTCGCGAACGTTTTTATCGCATTTGATTTCGCAGATCTGTTTAGTGTAATTTTTCGGCCATGTTTAAATTGTTTAAACACGAAAATAGAACTTGGATTTTGTTCCCCATTAAATAAGGAAACCATAGGATCTGAGTTTGCGTAAATCGGATTTCGTATGCTCTAAATATGGTAGTTTTAATGAACATGTATTCACTGTTACGGGAACTGCGAATCTTAACGTAATTAAAGAGTTAATTACTGTTTAGAGACGCCTCTAAATGCGTGAAATATCACTTGGTTTCTGTTCTAAATCAAATTAACAAACTTTAGAAATTGACTTTGCTTAATTTGGATTTAAATTGATTGAGATATGCTAATTTTAGTGAGTAGGGGTCACTGCTGAAATTACTTTCCTTATCAAGACCATGTGATTGTCAATTAATGAAATTAATTGTTAATTTCGAGAAATAATTATGGAAAATATTTGTGAAATATTAGAGAATTATTATTTCCTTAATTGACTTGGCCCCAATCAATTATTTGATTAGATTAGATCTAAATCATAATTGAAATCACAATCATCAAACTCTTGCTTGAGTAGGATTGGGAATTTGTCTAGCAAATTTCCTTATAATCAAAATTGTTTTGATTACTATATGGTATAATTTCGGTTGAAAAACCGATGATCATCTCAAGTACAAATTAATCAATTTGGCATTATCCTTTCCCGAGGTGGATATGGTGTCTAGTCGGGGATCGCTGGGGTAGCGGGTTGCAACGTATGCGGTCCGTCCCACTCCCGCCGGTACTGGCCATGACAGCGGGTAGAGCCGGGATAATGTCCGAGGGATTAAGATGTATTTTTCTAATTATTAAAATACGAATTAATACGTACTTTGAAACTAATACCATATATATTCAAGCATAAAATTAAGTTTGATTGATTGAATTGGATTGATAATTAATTTAATATGATTAAGTTAATTATATCCAATTAAAATACTCTAATATGATTGGAGTTAAGAATTCCCTTGGAAGAATTAATTATATGAATGTGATTCATAGTAATTAATTAAATTTGAATAAGAGATGGAGGATCACATAAGTGACATCCATGGTCTCCCGTCAAGGCGAAGGGTTTCGTCGCCAGATATTATATGTGGGAGACGCCTGTCCGAAGTGTCAGCTCCTGCATATGATCCATTTGGATCGGGCTCGTTGCTTCTCGAAAGAGTAAGGACGTATGCGTAGTGACCCCAATATCGGGTCGTCATATTATTGGGGCGATATTGGATTGCGCATAGCGAGTTGTATTCCTGTTGACGGTTGGTTCAATTAATGACGGGTCAACATCACCTTAGGGGTGAGGGCCCGGGTGTTAAAGACCGAATTGGGAGATGCAAGTTGGACTTGCAAGGCGGAATGTGTTCCCGCTTCTTTTTATCCGAGTTGTAGGTTCTCATATTATTGGGATGCAACAAAGATAAGGAAGGAGATCCCAGATCTTGCTTGAGATATTATGGTAAGTATATCTCTTACATTGAAAGTGATTAAGGGAATGAACTTTCATTGTTGACATGGCAAGACAACTTTGATATAAAATTCCTAAATCAAAGTAAATTATATATTTATATATATATATTTATGCAAATTTCTTATTTCAGATAATCCTTCATTAAACCCACTCAATATTATACTCAATAATAACCAGTAAAATATCGTGGATTGGACCCTATGATCCAGATATTGTACTTGCAATTGGACACACAATGTATGTGGTTGCAATATGCAAGTTTCCTCATAATAATGAGAAGTGATAATTAAATAGACAATAGGACTAAAACCCTAGGGTTTGTATGTCTCTATAAGTCTTGATCTCATCGAATGTACTTTGGAAGTGACATGTCAATAATGATCGTAATTATCAAATAATCCTTATAAAATCAATAAAGATTCTCTGGCATACATATGTGCTCTTGACATTTAATCATGAATGATATGGTTCTCTACATCATGTAGAATAGTAGCTCTATAAGAGATAATGTATTCAAATTGTTTGAGTACCTACCTGAACCTATGCTTTAAGAGTTTAGATGGATGTAGGTGATGAGTGTCATCATTCTACTATCTTTACTCTAGTCATTCATGAAGCTTCATAATATTCATATTGTATGAATTTAATGAAGCATGTATAAGTGTTGAAATACTCTTATATTGAAATTTTTTTATTTTAACATAAGAGATCCTTAGTCTTAAGCAATGGTTGCTTATAGATAAATGGAGCGCAGTGGAAGCATGGGTTGGACCCAAGTAAGAAGTATAATCAAAGAGTTGACTGTACTTCTGTGACTTCCATATGACATCCAAAGAGTTGGATGAATGCCAATACTGCAATATGTTGATGTGTTGATAGTATGACTATCAAGTCTATCTAGAATTCTTAGAGAAGGAATTGGATAGTACATCAGAATAATCTACATATAATCATCAAAATTGGCTTACTTATTTGATAAGGTAAAGTCTAATAATTGTATCTCAATCTTCTAATAACACTTGCAATTTGTTGCATATGTATTAGAATATTAGAAGTTTGATCTTAATGTTTATTGGTCATCCATGTTGAAAGTGATGCAAGTGTTGCAACAATTTCCATGAGATCAATAGACTTTATATTTTCAGTGGGAGCCCTTAGTCTTAGAGAATGTCTCTATGACCTAGATATTAGAATACACTCATTGTTTATTTCTAATTGTTGGATATAAACATGAATTCTGTAATAAATCTATCATAAAGAGTTATGATGAAGATATTTCAGATAGTAATCTAAAATCTAGTGCTCTACATAATTAGAAAATTAATGAATGGTTCATTAAGGTTTCTAATACTGAAAATTAAAGCTTTAAAGATCAATAGGAGGATAAAGATCATTTAACAAAGATCTGGCATCAAGTTTTGGACACATGTCTGTTGATGAGATCAATGGACTAGTAAGACATGAAACTTTAGATTGTCTAAAGATTCTAATCTCACATACTTGTGAATACTGTATTCAAAGTAAAATGTCCACTACACCCTTCTTTGTGATAGGTGTAAGATGTTAAGGTATTCAAGATCTCATACATATTGATGTATGTAAATCATCTATATCAGAATAAACATTATGGATATGTGATATCTATTAGTGATTATTTGTGATATGAGATTTCTTCTCTTCACTTAGAAAACTTTGAAATGTTCAAAGATTTCACAATTTTGGTTTAGAACCAAAGTTTGAAGGAAGATGAAATGAATTTGATCTAACCAAGGTAGCATGTACCTATTAGATGAATTCAAGAAATATCTTATGGAGATATGAATATCATTTCTATCTCAAACCTCCTAATGAACCTGAACTCAATGGAGTTGTAGGGAGATACAATTGATCATGTGTGACATGATTTAATCAATGATTAATCCTAGCATAATTATCTCTTAGTTTCCAAGGTATATATGTAGTAAAGACTACATTATATACTTAATAAGGTTCCATGCATATAAGCTGGAATCTAGCACTAGAGAGTGCTAATTCATTAGGAAAATAAAGGATGGTATTGTATACCTACTTTATGACCTTGAGATTCTTAAAGGATCTCATCTCTGAGAATGTGATTCTTAGAGGATGACTCTCTTAAGAATCAAGATAAAATGAAGTAAAGGAACTCATTTAATCTTAAGAAGATAATGAGGCTCCTGAAATTGGAAACTAAAAGAATAATTGAAGATGAAACACTAATACTTCTTCAAATAAGTTTGAGGATGTATTCCATGTGAAAATGATTGGACTTCATGTGATGAAGCTCCTGAGGATCATGACATGGATAAATGGATGTTAGCAATAAAAGTCTAATGTAGACTTCATATACAAGTGTTGTATATGGACCCTCGAGGATCCACCTATATGGGTAAGACCCATTAAGGTCTAAATAGATCTTCAATAGAAAGAGGGAACCTGATGAGAAGGTAGAGACCTTCAAAGCACGGTTCGTAGCCATGAGCTACACACCGAAGAGAAGACACCGCCTGCGATGAGACTTGCTCTCCAGTGACCTTGCTTTGACCCATCAGATTATTGCTAACTATAGCTACACAACTTGACTATGACATCTTCATGATGTGAGTCAAGATTGCATTCCTCTATGATTACCTCTCTTAGGATGTTCATATGAACTAGCCCCAGGGCTTCGTGGTTGAGGAAAGCAAGGTGTGCAAGCTAAAGAACTCCATCTTTGGACTCAAATAAGCTTCTTGTAGTTGGAACATAAGATTTGATGAAATTATATATGTTATGATTTCAGATAAAATCTTGATGAACCATGTGAAGCTTAGTGGGAGTGCCATTGTGTTCATCATGCTAAATGTAGATAATATCCTAATCATTTGGAATGATCTAAGGATGATACTAGTAAGTGTTTTATAATTTGGTTGTTCCATACCTTGAGATATGATCTCAAGGATACCTCTTAGATCCTAGTTCTGAAGATGTTCAGAAGCAAAGAGAAGAGGATATTGGGACTGTCACATTCTTAGTACACCTTGGACATATTCTATTCTTAGAAATTCCAAGAAAGGCTTCCATCCCTTAAGATATGGTACTGATTTATTTAAAGGGATAACACCTCAAAAGGTTGAGGAAGTGAATGCTAGAACTGCTTGCACTTGTGCATCAGTTACGAGAAGCTGAGTGTATGCTGGATATGTACGAATACCGGATGTCTGCCATGCAGTGGGAGTAGTAAAATGTTACTGATCCTACTATGGAGATAAAACACTTGATTACAGTAATAACAAAATCTTCATAGATGATAAGATTTTTGAGATAGTGATCTTAAAGTCTTATCTTCAAATATTTAAGACTATATAGATAGTGATCTAAAAGGTCTTAACTTTGGATACCTTTAGAGATAGTGATCTCCAGAGATAAAGGTATTCTGATAAGGATTATGAAAATACTGGTTATAACAAATTATTAAGCTATAGTATCAATGACCCTATAACAGCTTTAACAAAATTGAGTATTGGTTGCATGAGATGCAACATTCGCATTAAATGTGAGCACTGTTACTGGGGATATGCAAGTACCGTAAAAGGACTTGGTGTAGTCTCGCGGGAACAGAGTGACTGATCAACTTACCTAGCTATTTTCTAAATAGCCTATGATTGTCACATGAGTGTGTGTTTAAATGATTAGCCCATTAATGGCTCTTTGGGCTAGTGGGAGATTGTTGGACATGCGAGCCCACGGCGAGCCATTATGCAATAAATGTTATTGCAATTCACTCCTTGATCTGAAATAAAGAGTATATAATTTGCATAATAGGTCCCTTAATACAATTAGGGTTGTGTACCATGGCCATCTTGATGATCATACAGCTGTTGATTCAATTATTGAATCATAGAGGCTGGTGCTTGGATGAATATCTAAAGAGTTAGATTGAGGACTCATCAAGCACCATCAAATGATTATTAAGAGATGATCTCTAGCCTGAGAAGGAGATGGCAATCCTTTCTCTAAAGGCTGATATCTGACCGACCTCTTGATGCAGGTCCTCTGCATAGGAATAGAGATTCGGAGGTGTCAGATTAGTTAAGTCAAAGAGTTGACTTAACGAGATCGAGATAACCAAAGTCCTATATTGTATGCTGTCACGATACAGGCACGCATCCTCTGACCGGAGACAGATGTGTTACTATATGTTTGAGTATGTACATTTGGCAGACCAATAGGTTGATGACCTAATCAAGGTCTATACACCGGCGCGTTGGTGTGCATATAAGGGCATATGAGTAATTCAATCTCTCAAAGGGATCATACAGGTTCAGTTACTGAACCGGAAGACATGAGCTCACTCATGAGATATTGGGAAGAATCAAATTCCATGCGCATGGTCGTCTTGCTTTGGAAGCTTGACTGAATTTGTAGGTTTGATATATACTTTTGGAAAGTATATGATCAAGACCTAGGTATGATATATGCTTTTGGAAAGTATATGATCGATACCGACTCCCAATGATTGAATGAGAAACTTACTGATAAAACCCTGAAGTAGACAGTGTAAAGTTGATCTCATACTTCGGGTTTACTCTGAGTCTTTCAGTATGCAGGATGTACAGCTATTAGGAATACCTGAGGGTGATGTGATCATAAACGATTGTATAACCATGACGCTTCCATTCCTAGGGAGTGATGAAACGGGTCTGGATTTTAGTGACTCCTCTCAGTAGAGAAGTAATCTGATCTTAGTCCAAATGTTGGACATTGATCTGAATGTGATTCAGATGCAATGAGAAGATTAGATTTGCGGTCTTGATTTAATCAAGCATCTATGAGAGGCCCGCGATCTGGATTTGAGATATCATCTCAATATCCATGTCACTATACGTGGAACAATACAATCGCCCTGTCCTTATCTCCAAGTATTCGCGGAGAAAGCGCATTATCCTTGAAAGAGTTCATGGATAATTCTATCGTTGATATATGTATCCGAGCATTGAGAAAATGGATAATTAAATGTGATTTAATTATCATGAATAATATGAATTTGATTCATATTATAAAGAGAGTTATCTTAGATAATTAAATGTGATTTGATTATCAAAGATGTAAATAATATGAATGTGATTCATATTATTTGAGCACATGAGAATAAGTTATCCAATATAATTAAATGTGATTTAATTATTATGGATAAGAATAATGTGGATAGTAATATCCAATTATTCATAATATATTATAAATGTGATTTATAATGTATTGGAGAGAGTTAAATATAATTTATATTAGTAGATTAATTATTAATGTGTATTGGATACACATTGTCTAATTAATTGAAAATGTAAATTACATTTTGTTTTGGGTTGTGAATGTAATTCACAATTTTCCAATGGCATGATTGCAATGTTCACAAAATAAATTGGATTTATTTTTGTGAAATAATATTCAACAAAAGTTGTTGAGAAATATTAGAGAGAATTATGAGATAATACAATCTCATATAATAGGAGAGGCATCCACCTTCCATATAGGAAGAGTGGACGGCCACAATTCCCACAAGGAATGTGGTGGCCGTCCACCCTTCTTATGGAAGGAGGCTTGCCTCCTTTCCTATTTCTCTAATTGAGATTGATTTAATATAAATCAAATTATATTCTACATATATTTGATTTTTATTAAATTAATTGTTGTTGGTTTTTACCAACATAAATCTTAGCCATTGAAAGAAACACAATCAATGAGAACCATTGGATTTGTGTTGTCCCATGGATTGAGATCCATGGATCCCAAAACCCTATAAAAAGAGAGGCATACCCATGCTCTCTCTTAACACAATATGTGCTATTGTAGCACATCTCTCTCTTTCTCTCTAGAGGTCAGCCCTCTCTCTTCCTCTCATGGCCGTCCACCATGGATGCCATGGAGAAGTTCTCCATCGCCGTAGCATCATCGTTATGCTGCCCGTTCGTCTGCTCGTGGATCTCCGTCTCCTTCGGTGCGCCTCGCTCGTGAAGAAGACGTCGGATCTCGTGTGTCGAGATCAGGAGATCCGCCGCTTGGATCATCAACATGGATTGCGAGAAGCACGCGGTTCATCCCCGCGCTCGCAAGTGTCTCCTCCGTCGGATCGGACTTGAGACAGGAGGTCTCTTCGTTTAGAGACTTGATCGCAACCACGCTTCAAGAGGTAATCCTATTACTTGTTTGTGGTTTAGACGAGACGATCCGAGAAGTGTTCTTGGATCATGTGGTCTCGTCGTAATAAAATTTTTAAATTCCACTGCATCGAGCAACTGGTGCGACTCGTATTCGATACGACGCTCACGCTTCCGTGATGCGCTTGAGGATCTAACCATATCCTTCAGGGGGTTCCGAAGCTTGCAGGTCGGGAGGCGGGGGGTGGGGTGGGGTGGTTTCGGGGTTGTAGGCTGAGAGGCGGGGGGCCTCCTGGGGGCGGAGGCACGCGCAGGGGGGGGGTTCGAAGCTTGCAGGTCAGGAGGGGGTGTCGAGGGTTGCAGGCCGAGAGGCGGGGGGCTCCTGGGGCGCGCAGGCGGTTGGGGGGAGGGGGTGTCAAGGGTTGCAGGCCGAGAGACAGGGGGTTCCTGGGGCGGAGGCACGCGCTGGCGACGGGTGGGGGTGGGCGGGCGAGTCGAAGCTTGCGCGCACGACGGTCCTAAATCAAGGATTAAATAAATTTGCAGAATTGAATTGAAGATTAAAAATAGCAAATAAAATCCAAAATTCTTCAAATCAATTTTAATAGATAGACATTAATAGCAAGAAAATTCAAAAGTAAAATTAAATATTTTTGGTGTTTAGGGGGATTTAATTTTTTACTAGACTTTGGAGCCTTTTAGTTTTTTATGATTTGTTTTTTTCTATTTTATGGGATTTTTTTTTGAGATAAAAAAATATAACCATAAACACATATTTTTAGGGGAGGAATTTTTCAAAATGTTTTTTATTTTTTTGGTATTTTCTAAGTTAAACAGGGATAAATTGTGCTCATTTTGATTTATTATAAATATTTAAAATGCCAAAAATGATAAAATAAAAATAAGGCATGAAAAAATATGTTGGCAGACACTTAACCCTATTTTTACATAATTCTTAGAGCGTGGATGATATATTTAATAAATAGAATAAATGCATAAAATACATGTACTTGCGAGGGCATATCTATAATTAAAATTAAATCAGGGGTACATTTTGTAAATGTGCCAAAAATATACAATTAATATTCATTGGACTAAACATAAATGTAAAAACAATTAGGGGTATACATGCAATTTACCCAGCTCACGTGGGACGACACGTGAGATGAGCTAGACTAGACCAAAATGCAATGCCAGTAAATACATAGTCCTTGATGCAAAATGTCCAATTTTATTTACATTAAACATTTTATTTACAGTGGTATAAATAAATACAAAAAAACGAGGTGAGATATGTAATTTAAACCAACATGCGTGCTATCGGGCGGTGCTGATCATCTCACTTAAACACATGGCAGCACAGGGAGGCTTGATAGCACTTTGTCGATCTGCGGTCGAGGTTGCATCTGGCCTTCCATCGGACGGACGAGGCGGGCTATGGATGAACGGCCATGATCTGATCTAGGAGAAGAGGTTAACCCAACAGCTATTGTTCTACTCGAAGAACAAGGAAGAACAGTAGCTGGAAGAACTTCAATTGACCGATTCTCGCTCCCTCTGTGGTCTTCGTTGATGATCTTGGTCTCCACACGTCCGGGAGGAGGTACCGCAGCAGCTGGTTTCCTCAAAATGGTATGGGGCTCGCTAATAGAGCCCTGGAGTGTTTTGTACCTAGAGGTGCCTCACGAGTCTCGAGTGGGGCTAAGACGCCCCCTTCCGGTCCTACAAAGGCAAGGTGATGCGAAGGCAAAGGAATCCTGGTTTTTATTGAGTGGAATCGATAGCTGGATGAAGGTGGCGGCAAGGTCTCCAGCAAAGCGGTGGAGGGAAACCTTGATTCATAGTTACACAGGGGTTCTAGTATGTCGGGTCTGGGATATGGAGAATGCGTTGGGGAAGGTGTGGAGATGGTGAGGGCGGTGGGAACATATATGGGGTACAACGAAAACATGGTCGGAGCTCAAGAGCTCCGATGAAGTAACCAACCTTATATACGGTAATATAATCATCAAAACAAGAAATAAAAGATGGGAAATGAAATATAATAAAGAAATCTACTTAGAAATCATAAAGAATGCACCTCCTCCTCCTTCAGTCGTACCAACGCCTCTGGGGAACTCCCCCTGTCACTGGGATTCACGCTAGACCAAAGGCAACTGGCTTAGGGGCTCGAAAACGACCAAATAATGCAAGGAGGATGGAAGTTCTTATTTATGAACATGGTGGGGCACCCTTATTGACCGGCGATTAGGGATGAATCGAAGCTATGCACAATGGATCCAGGATTTGGTCGTGAGTGACTGATGATAGAGGGTGATCATGGCATGAAGAATCAGCAAAAGGATAGATGGAACGCCTAGGAAAATGGCAGAAAATAGGAAAAAGACATGTCTGACGATTCAGAACGCTTGGGGAGGCAGTTGACTGGAGGTCAACAAACCTTGGGTTGTCATTGGTCCATGCAAGACACTAAAAGGCAAAACAGGTAATTTTATCAGTAACTATATTGATTAAAAATAGTAAATGATTTTGTTAAATTTTTTTATAAATAAAAATTTTTATTATTTTATGTAGTATTTTAATATGTTTTTTTTGGGTTTATTTATTACAAGTTAATTTCTAAGGGTATATTTATAAGTATATTCATCTATTTTTTGGGTATTTTATTTTTATTTTGTATTTTTATTTTATTATTTTTGTTTCTTATTTTATATATTTATACTTTTTTTTAGGTACATAAATATATTTTTATTGTATTTTTCTGATCTATTATGTACACATAAATAAATAGGGATATTAATTATATAAGTATAATTATTGGTATTTCATCTATGTTTTTTCATAGACTTATTTTTATTTGTGTTTTTTATGGTTTTATTCTATTGTAAGTATGTATGTGTATTATAAATAATATTTACAGAATTATAAAAATATAAAACCTAAAAAATAATAAAGAATAAATTAAATGAATATTTTATTCGGGTGTGCTATACAATAGGGATCCTAAACATAACTTTTACATATTAACTCCAAAAAATATGAAACCACCTTCATTAAATAGCTTATTAAAAGTTATGAACAATGAAAAGTGATTTTGATACATTTTGAATTTTTATTTCGGAGATATAGGTCTGGGAACTTTGGGTTTTGGCTTTTTATTTTGAGTACAAAAGGTACATTGTATACTATTTTTGTACAAACTCAATTTTGTATTTTTATTTGCATTTTTATTGTATTTCTATCTACAATTTTCATGTACAAAGTTTCTTTATTTGAGGTATAAATAATAAAGAATAAAATAGGTCCCCAAAAATACATTATTAATGAATAAAAGAATGGGGTTTTGTTATTGTGTATTTGGCCCTTATCTCCCCCTACTTTATTTCTTGTTGACTAAGTCAATTCTTGACTTGGTCTCGAGGTTTAGGGGCATAAAATACCTTTGATATTTTATTATTTTTTCTTTTCTTTCCTTTATTATATAATGTTGGCATTTAAAACTGTCTTTTATGGAATGAGTGTTAATTTGTAAAAAATAATGTTATTTACATGCAGTAGCTAGGGTTATTAAGGCCAAAATGATAGAACAAAGGTGATGAAATGGAGATTCATCACCCCCCCCTTATACTTGACTTTGCTAGTACCTAGCAAACACTTATGTTTTGAGTGCAGAAAAATGAAAATAAAGAAAAGAAAATGAAAGAAAGTGGATTGAATTTAATTCTCAAACTAATCTTCACAAAATCAAAGTTTGGAGCTCGGGTCAGACCTTGATGTGAGAATGTTTGTGGAACCTGGTTGGAAACTGGATTTAAAACACAACAACCTGCGAGAGTCATAGAACTTGGTTCAAACCACCCAATGGCCATGTCAAAACCAGTCTGCATCATACACAAACCCTTATGAATATGAAGCTGACTTGTGCAGTGTACGTGATAGTGGCTCTTCCCAACTAAAATGATGAAAGAATTGACTTCTCCAGCATGACAACCCAATGATTCTCCGATCCAGCAACTGTTTCCTCGAGGAGTGGGCATTCCCTTCTAAGTTCAAGTACACCCGACTCAAGAGGAGGAGGTGAGAGACGAATGGATGATAACCAGTGTAGCTTCCTATCCGGGGATGAATAACCAGTGTAGTCAAGTCATCCAGCTGCAGGCCCACATGATGTTTGAAACTCAAGATTTCTTATTGGCTATACAACATATGTATATACTCCGGCAGGCATTTTTTTTCAATCAGGCTTGTCCACTTTTGGAGTCTTTATTTTGCATTTTTTTATATACAGCAGCATTTACATAAGGAGTTTTTCCTCTTGAGCCAGAAGACTATCCCTCTTTTGAAGCATTATTGCAACCCATACTCCCCTGTATTTAGACCTCATGTCTACTAGATGGATTGGTAGTAACTTCTATTAGCAGGAAAGAACCAATTATTTGACTAGTCCAATCCTACGATCTAAGCTATAGGAACAGATATTTGTATTACAAGGATTTGGACATAATCGATTACCTAGCTTTGCTAAGATAATAGAATCTATTTCTAAGGGCTCAAACACAAAAATCCAAGAGAAAACAAATAAAAATTAAAGCAGCGAAACCAAAAATCTGGAGAGGTCCCCCAAGTGCACTTGCACTTAGCAAAATAGACCTCGCAATCTACGAAGTGCCTAATAGCCAAGTAAAATAGAAAAAGGGAAAGTATCAACAATTATTACCAATTTATACAAAAATAAATGGGAAATAAAATTCTAAAAATAAAACAAAAAATAAATGCTCAAGTGAAAAAAAAAAGATCCTCCAAATCTCCTGCTTCTTCCTCTCTTACGCTCTCATGCTGCTTAGTGAAGAAACGAGTCGCCTCTACTTCGCTCTGGTGTGCTGGCACTCCTAGGAATACCTCCCTCACTCGTCGGGCCCTCGCAAGAAAGAGACAAACGAGAAATATGTTAGATCATAGTCATGAAAAATATTAGCACAATAAACAGAAAATATAGATAAACAAACACAGAAACAGACAATGGATATGAAGCAAAATGAGAAGAGAAAGTGAAGGGGATCTTAAATGAATTCATGAGTACAATCTTGGGGAGCGTTCGGTGTCCGACAAATCGGATCCTACAAGCGATGTGTAAGCTCCCTCACAGCATATGGAATTCAAAATGAGTGCTCACTCCTCACCAAGATGCAAATTCATAACAATATATATACAAAAATATAATGAATAAAAGACAGAAAATAATATGAACAAGTGATAGATATATAGATAGGAAATCTGTGACAGAAAAGAAGATAGGAAAATAAAAAGAAAAACAAACAAGTATATACAAACCAACAATAGCAAGCTAAAGGAGAAACCTGGCTACCCTCGTCGTGCCTCCGGCAATGGCGCCATTTGTTGATCTTGACTTTTTTTGGGTTTTATTATTAAGAGAAAATGAAATAAGTATGGATGAAATATGCATAAGTGTCATCACAACCCAATGAAAGTCTCAACAAAAATTATTAATTGTATTCAACCTCAAGCAAACAATCGAAGAAGAGAAATGTAAGCAAGAAATCTAAAGCTATTTATTTACCATGTATAGCATATAGGATCGAGCTCATCGAGGTTATAATAAATCCCGAGGGTTATTTAAATCAAAGAAAATAAATGAAATAAAAAGAAGAAAACTCAAAGCAAACTACTCTTGGTTTTTGTGTATTTTTAATCTTTTTTATGTATTTTTAAATTTTATATTTTTTATAGTTTTTTTATTTTGTATCTATTTTTATGATTTTTAAAATTTTTCAAATGTTTATATTTTAAAATAAAAAGAAAACAAGACAAAAGTAAAGAAATAAAAAAGAAAAAGTAAAGAAAGGATACTTTTTGGATTTTTAAAATAAAGCAAAAATATACATAAAATTTAAATAAAATCTTTTGGGATTTTGATAATTTTATACTATTTTTTTTATTTTTAGAGGATTTTTATTTTCTAAGATTTTTAAAATAAAGGGAATAATGAAAATATTTTGTGATTTTAAAATAAGAAATAAAGTCAAAATATGTAAAATATATACAGAAACATAGACAAGTTTTTAAGGTTTTGAAAAAGGTATTTTATGTATTTTTTGTGTTTCCTATGATTTTTTATTAATTTGTATGTTTTTTAGTGTTTTAGAATTTTTTTGTTTTTTATAAGCAATTCAATGATGAAATTTATATAGAAATTCAAACAATTAAAAGAAACGTAACAAATTTGTATAGAATTTTTCACACAATTTTTGTATTTTAAATTATTTATTTTCTGCAAATAGGAATAAAAAAAGTATTTTCGAATTTGTAAAAGTTATAAAACAAATTAAAATTAATAACAAAATTAAGATTAATAATACTAATTAGCAAGAGTTTATTATAATTTTTATGGAACCTTTCAAGGTGATTTGTTATTTATTAATTGTAATTAACCAACAAATTAAAAGGGTGCGGCAAAGGCGTAAAAATGTGAAAAAAATTATGTAATAGATTAATCAGACAACAAATAGAAAAGTATAGGGATGATCCCTGCAATTACCTAAAAGGGTATGCCGGCACAAGTGAGGTGCGCTAGCACGGACCTGGAGGGTTTTGAGGGGCTAAAAAGCAATAGTAAAAGACAAGGTCTATTATGCAATTTTACCAACAAGTCATGTGACAATAATGATAATCAATACAAACATGATTGAAATGCAATTAAAAATAAATAGAAAGGTTCCAATGCAAATTATCAAAAACATTATATATCGACACATGTCATACATAGGAGTTATTTGCAAAACAAAATAAACGCAAGGGTAAAAGAGTAAAATCTTCACCGCTCACGTGCAGAGGAGCGCGCGCTTTGAAGGACTTAGATCTAATATGGTGTTGGCAATCAACGGCTAGCATTTGGGTAGATCTGACGGTTCAGATGCAAACTGGGCAGTTGTTCTTGATCTTGCGGTCCTAAAGACGCCTGGAAGAACGAAGAAGAAGGAAGAGTCTGATGACCTTCAAATCGACCGTAGATCGACCGATCTGGGACTCTTGCACCTCCTAATGGTCTGAAGATGTTCCTGCGGTGCTCCTCCGTTGATCTGATGTGTATTGAAATACGATGATGGCCAGATGAAGGACCTGGATCTAGAAACGTATTGCGGCTCAAAACTACCTCTAGACATTGATCTACTTCTCCAGGTCACTAATCAGTTCCTACAAAGGAATGCTTATTGCTCGGAGGTGGCTCTGGCCAAGTTATTATCTGAAAGAATACAAGGAAATGTTGTGAATGGGGATCTCTGATGGGCGGCGATGGGATGGAGATCGAACTCTGGATCCGAGGTGATCTGGAGGTGGTTAGTTTGTAAGAGAGAGAGAGAACAGCGATGGTTGTGTGGTGGTGATGGACGGATTGGTCTGACATGAAAGTGATCAGAGAGCTCCGATCGTAGAGATCGAAGCTCGAAGATGCAGATCTAATTAAAGCTAATTAAATAAGATAAGGTGCAAAATTGAAAGCAAAAATAAAAGGAAAGTTACCTCAATTACCTACAAGGGAAATGGAGAAGATTACCACCTCGATCTGATGTGTCAGTCAGAGAAACTGAACTTACCGGCAGAACTCCGGCAAGTAGTTGGATCTCGATATTCTTCCCCTTTCACGCACTCACAACAGTATGCAAGGGTCATTGTTACTCTCCTCATCTCCAGGGATCGGCTCCAAGCGCAAAAAACGATGAAAAATAGATCATTAAAATGCGGCGGAGCTGGAGATGAGATATTATAAGCATGAGGACTCAATGGATTTGATAAACCGGTTGTGTGCATATCGAGGTCAAACAGATTCGAGCGTTAATGTTTATTAATCGGGTAAAATCATATCCCTGAAGGAAGCGCGGGCAATGGATGGTTGGATTGATTGGAATAAATAAGAGAAGAGGCTCCGGCAAGCCCCTTATTTGGGCAATCAGAATGTAGATAGAATTGGATAAAACAGAAAAAGGACAAAATAACAATTAAAAGTTAATAAATTAAAGTAAAATTTGAAAATGTGTTCAATAAATAAATAATGTAAATAAAATATGTTAAAAAATTAATAATATTATTTATGGTGGTTTTTAATAAATTAAATAAAATAAGTTAATAGGTTAAAATAATATTAACCTTTATTCATAGTTATACTTACCTATATATACAACAAATTAATTTTAATAATTATTTTACAAATATTATTTTATTTATTTACAACATTTTACAAGGATTTTAAATATATTTTTTATTTTATTTTACAAAATAATTTATTAAGTTAAATAAATAGGTGTATTTATAATATATACATAGTAATACATGTGCAATATATACACTATTTTATTTTTGGTGATTTTTATTTACGTAATTTTTATTTTTATTTTTCTTGGATAAAACACAATACTTACATATATTTTAAAATGCAGTATGAACAAATATATACATAAAATAAAGAAATAAATATATTCACACAGTATATAGTATATGCAAATTGTATAATACACTCCAAAAGGCCACATTTTGCATCTTAACTCTGATTTTAGTAAGACCACTTTCATTTTGAAGCTTATTTTATTTAGAGTGTAATAAAAGTGAGTTTGCTTTATTTTGAGTTTTTATAGAGAAGATATGAGTATGGGAAGTTTGGCTTTACAGCTTTTTTCAAAGTGCAATATTTACACAATGTTTAAAGAATATTCTTGCAATTATGTTTAATATTTACAACTTTTTTTATGTACAAATTTCATGAAGAAAATATTTTTATTTGAGATGAATAGAGTGACAAATAAAATAGTAGAAAGATTTTATATACAAATAAGTGGCAAGTATGCAATTTGTACAAATGGAATTAATGGAATTTAATTTTCTTTATTTTTGTACACTAGGCCTTATCTCCCCCTATTTTATTCCTTATCGATCGGGTCAAGTCTTGACCTTCACTCAGAGTTAGAGTCATCCTATATTTATTACATATATACAGTCTTTTATTTTATTTATTTATTTATTTATTTATTTTAGGTTAAAAATAATGATATTTACACAATATTTATAAAAGAATGAAAAATAAAAAATTAGTGTTTTATTGATATTTACATGTGTTTAAGAAGTGATTTTAAGCTAAAATAAATGATAAAGATGATGAAATGCATATTCTTCAATCGTGTAGTGCCATCAAACTCATGATCAGTAGATGTAGAGTGTTTCCTCAATTTTGCAGGAATGTTAAATGGTTTGCATCCAAGTAGTCCAGCCTCTATTAGAATATTGGGGCAATACTTTTGCTACGAGAGATGTAATATTGTTGTAGGTAATACTTTTGCTATGAGAGATGTAATCTTGTTGTAGTATGTATCACCTCATTACCAAGGAAGTAGCAAAGTTGGTCAAGATCTTTCATCACAAATACCATCTGAAGGAAGGCCTTCTTCTCTAAAATGTATGTCTGCTTTTCATCACTAGTGACAACCATATCATCAACATGGTTACTAGTAGAACAATGCCATTGGACCTTCATCTGACAAAGACAACCATATTACTATAAATGCATCTGTGTTTATAAACAATCGCTGGAGGTGGTAGCTCCGAGGGGATGTCACTAACAAACTGTGTAAAGTAACTAGTCTATTCAAGGTATGTGACATCAGCAGAAATATAATAATGATGACCAACAGGATCATAGATCATATAGCCCTTCTTATTACGAGAGTACCCAAGAAAAACACACTTGATAGCCCTAGGTGACAATGTGTGAACAGTATGAAAGTTATGTACAAAGGCAGTGCACCCAAAAATTCTTAGTGGCATCTGGAAAGGTGGCTCACTAGGGTATAATAAGGATAAAGGAGTGTCCCCATTCAGAACAGATGACAGAACCATGTTTATGAGATGGATTGTTGTGAGAATAGCATCCACCAGTAGGACTTTGGTGTTGGACATGCGATCCCACGGCAGGCCATTAAGCAATAAATATTATTCCAAATCATTTCCTAATTGGAAATAAAGAATGATTAATTTGCATAATAGGTACCTTGGTACAATTAGGGTCTTGTGGGCCATCTCAATGATCATACAGCTATTGATTCAATTGTTGAATATAGAGGCCGGTGCTTAGATGATATCTAAGGAGTTAGATTGAGGGCTTATCAAGCACTGTTAAGTGATTGTTAAGGGAGGATCCCCATCTGAGAAGGAGATGGCAATCCTTCTCTAATGATATCTGACCAACCTCTTGATGTAGGTCCTTTACATAGGAATAGAGATTCAGAGCTGTCAGATAAGTTAGGTCGAAGAGCTGACTTAATAACCAAAGACCTATCTCATATATTGTCATGGTATAAACACGCATCCTCTGACAAGAGACAGGTGTATTACTATATGTTTGAGTGTGTACATTAGGAGGATCATTAGGTTTATGACCTAACCAAGGTCTATACACCGACAAGTTGGTGTGCACACGAGGGCATATGAATAATATGATATCCTCAAAGGGATCATATAGGTTCCCTACTGAATCGGAAGACATGAGCTCACTCATGAGATAATTTGGGGCCAAAATGAATTCCATGCATGGTCATTTTATTTATGAAATATGACATGAATTTGATATATTAATATAGACTTTTGGAAAGTATATGACTAATGTTGTCTCCCAATTATCAAATGAGAAATCTATTGATATATTCTGAGAAGTCAGTCAAACCAGGTTTGAACTTCGGATTTATTAGTCTTCCATTGTGAAGGATGAATGAGTACCGGGAATACTCAGGGTTACACCTGTTGTAATGGATCATCTATCATAACACTTCCATTTCGAGGGAGTGATGAAATAGGATGGATTTTAGTGACTCCATTTATCTAGATGATTTGTGATTTAATTGAACTAAATCACAATTCATTTGAATCCACTTTCTAATTCCAATTCTAATTTCAATGTACAGATGTTGGAAGTAAAAATGGTCATGGAAAAGGAAATATACAAGCTCCTTGAGCTTATTTCTTAGATCCAAATTATTTGACTATGATAGAAATTATCAAGGAAGCTCGATTCAGCTCACCAACACTTTCTCCGTCTCATGGAGAGTGTGTTGCGTTTCATTGAGCTCATTGAGAGTGTAAAGTGTTACAGCTCAAGGTCAACATTCGTAAGTGACAGATTTTTGCTAAAATGGTATAAACCCTAAAATTGGATTGATATCCATATCTTAAGACACTATTCATGGATAGTATGATCTCTCCAACATTATCTCCAAGTATATGCATTTGTATCTCAAGAGTCCTAATTTGATTAGGACTCATATCTATTGATGTCAATATTGTAATAGTAAATTGCATAAGGGCAATTTTGTGAATAAGATTCACAAATATATCTCATTAATTAATGTGAATAGTGATTCATAATAATTAATATTTATATGGATATGATTCATACAAATATTTATGTATATATGATTTGCATAATATTTCCAAGGCATGAAATTGTATGAATTTGATTCATATTAATTTTGTAGATATAAATTAGATTTACATTTAATTTTGGTCTCATGAATATGATTCATAAGCTTTGATGATTAATTCCATAATTTCTTCAATTTTGATAATGGGATTATTAAGTTAATTAATTAATAGATAAAAAGGAAACAGCCTTAATAAATTTTAGCTAAGATAAGTTATTGCTTATTTATTATTGATTAGTTAATATTAATTGGAGATAAAAAAGAGATAATCCTTATTGAACTAGGACTTGCTCTAAGCCCTTCATTCTAAATCCAATGGACTACAATACACATGTTGGACATGTGGTGTAAGTATAAAAAGAGAGCAAGGCTCTCTCTTTTTGCAACATAATTTTAGGGAGGAATAGTCCTTAGAAATTTCGTGCCCCTTGAGATATAGAAGATTCTTGAGAGTCTCCATCTCTCATATGCCTCTTCTTGTTCCTACGGTTGACTTCCATGTTCGTGGGAAGCAACACGATTCATCTTCGCACTCATGAGAGAGACTTCTATAGATCAGACTAGATTTGGGAGGTTTCTTCATTTAGAAACTCACACTTCAAGAGGTAACCCTAATCTGTATCTTTTATTCATTGTGAATATAAAAAAATTATTTTTGAATTGTTTCCTTAGAATTTATAATTTCTTAATGCACAAATTATTGTGCTACATTTTCTAGTTCATACGACGAAATAAGATTGCTTTGGCAAAATATTTGCTAAATATTCTGCATTTTCGTGATGCATAGTGAATAATTTTTTATTTAATTCCTTCAATTGGAACCTTCATCTGAGGGAGTAAAGACCATGCAATATCAAGAAGATGTTGAAGTTTCCTTTTTGCTACTCAATTTTACTAGGAGGTATACGGATAAGAAGTCTGATGAATAGTACCCTGAGAGGAAAAAAAAGGATACCATGTCATGTTAGGTGAACTCAAGATCTTTGACAGTGCTTATAATCTAAATACAGGTAGAAAAGGACGTTCTAATAAATTGAAAAAAGTTTTAACAATTTTATTAATCTTGAATGTTCCTTTATAAGATGGATATAAGATGACCTAAAGTAATCATCCATAAAAATAACAAAATATCGGCGACATCTCAAAGTATGGACTGGACAAGGTCCCCAAACATCACAATAGACTAAAGCAAAGTGAGCAGTACGACAGTGACTCAACATGAGCATGAAAAGAAGCTCGATGATGTTTTCCAAACTCATGTGCCTCGCATTCAAAGGGCTTTACAATAGAGAGTTTAGGGAACATTATGGAAAGGTCCCTGATAGAAGGATCCCCAAAACGAAGATGCCAAAGGAACGGATAGGTGGAGATAGATGCAGCACCAGCAAACGTGGAATCAGAGAGAATGTCAAGATAATATAGATTGTTGTTCATATGTCCCCCATCAAAAATATGCATCATCCGCATGTCATGAAAATAATAACAGAATTCATCAAAAATCACATAGTAATTAAGCTTAGTACAAAACTTATGAATTTACAACATGTTCAGAAAGAAATCAGGGGCACAATGAACTTCAATGAGTCAGAGTAATCCATAGTCCCGATAGTAGTAATAGGGGAATGAGCCATGTTGGTGACCAAAACTGACTTCACGAACAAAGATGGACAGGAGAATCTTAGGAGGATACCTTCTCCCATTAAATGAGTGGAGGCTCCATAATCAATAATCCAAGAAAGCAATGACAGATTTGGCTATTGTACCTAAGGTGGTAGAGAGACTAGCCATAGGAGTACACTCATTGGTAGAAGAACAGAAAGTTTGTAGGAGCTACATCAGGCATGAGTACTCTGTGGCACTAAGTTGGACTATCTTGTTGGACATGTGATCCCAGGGCAAACCATTTCTATGATAAATGTTATTGGAATCCTTTTTATATATCAATAAAAGTTATTCATTTTTCACTCCCTATTTGATATTAATGAATGGATGCACTAATAAGGTCCCTTGTTACTATTAGGATTATGTACCATGGTCATCTTGATAATCATACAAATGTTGATTCAATGGTTGAGTCATAGAGGTTGGTAATTGGATGATGTATAAAGAGTTAGATTGAGGACTCATCCAGCACCATCAAATGGTTGTTGAGAAAGGATCTCCAGCTTGAGAAGGAGATGAAAATCCTTACTCTAAAGGTTGATATCTGATCAACCTCTTAATACAGGTCCTTGGCATAAAAATAGAGATTCAAGGGTGTTAGATAAATTAGGTCAAAGATTTTACTTAACAAGATCGAGATAACCAAGACCCGTACCGTATTTTGTCACGATACAGGCACGCATCCTCTAACCAGAGACATATGTGTTGTTGTATGTCTATGTATGTACATTAGGCAGACCATCAGGTTGATGACCTAATTAAGGTATGTACACTGGTGAGCTAGTATGCATACGAGGGCATATGAGTAATACGATCTTTGAAAGGGATCATACAGGTTCACTACTGAATCGGAAGACATGAGTAAGCTCATGAGATATTTGGACCAATCAAATTCCATCGATGGTCATCTTTCTTTGGAAGCATGACAAGATTTATAAGTATGATATATGCTTCTAGAAAGCATGATCGCTACCCACTCGCAATGATCAAATAAGAAACTTAATGATAAAACCTTAAAGAAGACAGTTCAAATGTAATCAAAACTTTGAGTTTATTCTAAGTCTTCTTGTATGCATGATGTATGGGTATTAGGAATACTTGAGGGCGATGTGATATTAATCAAATTTATAACCATGACGCTTCAATTTAGAGGGAGTTATGAAACATGTTTGGAATTTAGTGACTCTACTTAGTAGACTGATTATCCAATCTTAGTCCAAATGTTGGACATTGATCCGAATATGATTTAAATGCATTGAGAAGATTAGATATTTCATCTGACTTGATCAGACATCTCTAAGCACTCTTCTAGATCTAGATATGATATTATATCTTAGTATCCCATCCACTCTACATGGAATGTACGGTCGCCTTGTCCTTATCTCCAAGTATATGCGGAGAAAGCATGTTGTTCTTGAAAGAGTTCAAGAATAATTCCGTTGTTGACATTATCATAGCATTGGAAAATTGATGATTAAATGTGATTTAATTATCATAATAATGTTGATATGATCCGCATTATTGGACATAGTAGAGAGGCATCTACGACAATTAAATTGAATTTAATTATCATATATTTAATTAAGGCAGATAGCATCATCCACAATAATTATATTTATTTATTAATAATATCATAGAAAGTTTAATTGTAAAAATAATTTACAATTTATTAAGTTAATGTGAATTGTATCCACACTATACAATTAAATGTGAATTAGATTGACAATATACAATTAAATGTAAATGTGATTTATATTTAACATTGGATGGGTGAATATGATTCGTACTTATCAATGACAATATTGAAATTATCACAAAAAAATTTAGAATTATTTTTGTGAAAATTAAAACAATGAAAGTTGTTGCAACATGTAAAAAATATGATGAGATTGAGAATCTCATCAATTAGGAAAGAGGAGGAGGTTCCATTCCTATTTGGAATGGACGGCCACATGGAGAGAATCTCCATGGTGGTTGTCCACCCTAATTAGGAAGGAAGTTCTCCTCCTTCCTTATTACTCCACACTAAATTGATTTAATTAGAATTAAATTTATTGAAGAATGTCTCCAATTTATTTCTTTTAAATTATTTAATTTTTGTTGCAAATTGTTGCAATAAAATCTAGACCATTGATTTCAATTATGAGTGCATCCTAGCCATCCACGTTTGTATATAAGAATGACCAACCCTAGGAATTCCTACACACAGATTGAAACAACAAAGGGGCGTTCCCTACTTGTGATGCGTTGCATCGCCCGAATGCAATGAAAAAATGGCAAGGGATGCTACATCGCAGCTTGGATGTAGTTCAAAATTTGCAAGGATTCTCGCATGACGAATGCATGCGGGTAATTAAGCTAGTTCCGCTGCATCACCACCCGGATGCATTCCAAAATTTTCAAGGATTCTCGCATAATGGATGCATGCGAGAAAAGAAGTTAGTCCAAAAGAGATTGCAAAAGATATTGCAAAGGAAGATGTGGATCGTTAGTTAGAATGTTAGCACTTGAATTGGAAAATTGATGGAGATAGTGGATACGATGGAAAGAAGGAAGTTTCATAGACTATGTCTTCAAGAGACTTAATGGGTTGGAGAGAAACCAAGGGAGATCGAGAAGACAGGCTTTAAACTTTGGTATTTGGGTAATGATAAGGGTAGAAACGGTGTTGGAGTGGTTGTGCATAAGGATCTGAAGGATTGTGTAGTTGAGGTACAAAAATTCAGGGATCGGATTATTTTGCTAAAATTGGTGCTTGAAGAAGAAATTCTTAATATCATCTCAGTTTATGCACTGCAAATTAGTTATATGAAAGGACTAAACAAGCTTTTTGGGAGGATTTGGATAAGATTTTACAAAGAATCCCACAAAGAGAGATGATTTGCATAGGTGGAGATCTTAATGGACATGAGGTAAAAGATGCTTCAGGGTATGCTAGTATTCGTGGAGGACATGGTTTTGGGGATAGAAAAGAAGAGGGAAAAGTCATTTTGGATTTTGTAACGGCATATGATCTTTTCATAGCAAACACTCTCTTCAAGAAGAGGGAGGAGCATTTAATTACTTATAAGAGTGGGCCAACTAGAACACAGATAGATTACTTTGCGTTGAGGAGAAGAGATCGGTTGTGTTGTAAAGACTGCAAAGTAATCCCAGGAGAGAGTTTGACAACCCAACATCGCTTGTTAGTCTTGGATGTGCAAATAAAAAGGCTGGTAAAGAAAAGGAGGGTTTCTAAGATCACTAGAACTAGATGATGGAATCTTCCACTGAAGCAATCGAGCTTCAAGGAGAAGGTTTTAGAAGACTTATCTTGGTATTTTAACAGAAGTGCAAATGTGATGTGGGAGGCAGTAGCATCTTATATCCGAAAGGTAGCCAAAGAGATACTAGGAGAGTCGAAGGGAGGAGCTCCAAGTCAAAAGGAGGCTTGGTGGTGGAGTGAAGGGGTGCAAGAGAAGCTAAAAATTAAAAGAGCATGCTTTAAAGCTATGTCTAAGGATAGACCAGCAAAAACTATCACAAACTACAAAATAGCAAAGAAGGAAGCAAAGAAGGCTGTATGTGGAGCTAAGTCAGAAGCTTATGAAGTTTTTTTATAAAAGTTTCGACTCTAAGGAGGACTAGAAGGATATATTCAGGTTGGCCAAAGCAAGAGAAAGAAAGACCAAAGACCTTTCTCAAGTGAGATGCATTAAGGACGATGAAGGTCATGTGACTGTTACTCAAAAGAACATAGAGACTAGATGGGAGCAGTACTTCCATAAACTTTTCATTGGGGAATGAAATAGAGAGAGATCACTTTGGGTGATCTAGCTAGTAGTGAAAGTTGCTTGAATCATGCAAGCTATAGACGAATACAAAGAAAGGAAGTAGAGGAGGCTTTGAAGGTTACAAGACCTGGGAAAGGTGTGGGACCAGATGACATCCCTGTAGAAGTATGGAGAGTTTTAGGTGAGCGTGGTTTGACTTGGCTTACGAATCTATTCAATGTTATTTAACAAAGCAAAAAAATGCCTGAAGATTGGAGGAGTATCATGGTGCCTCTTTATAAGAATAAAGGAGACATTCAAAATTGTTCGAATTACAGAGGTATCAAGCTAATGAGTCATACTATGAAAATTTGGGAACATGTGATCGAAAGAAGACTGAGGAAAGTTTCCAACATAAAATAAAATAAATTCGGATTCATGCCAAGTCGCTCAACTATTGAAGCCATCCATTTATTGAGAAGAACAATAGAGATTTATAAAGCTAAAAGGAAGAACTTCCATATGATCTTTGTTGATTTGGAGAAAGCTTATGATTTTGTCCCACGAGAGATATTGTGGAGAGTTTTAGAGAAGAGACAATTACTTGTCCTATACATTAACCTCATAAAGGACATGTATGATAGGGCTTTATCTTGTGTAAAGACCCCGTCTGGGAAAACTTACTATTTTGACATAAACATTGGTTTACATCAAGGTTCAGCTTTGAGTACATTTCTTTTTACTTTGATTATGGACGAGTTCACAAGTCACATTCAGGATGAGTTACCTTGGTGTATGTTATTTGTTGATGATATTGTGTTGATCGACGAGACTAGAGATTGAGTAAATGAGAAGCTTGAGGTTTGGAGACATGCATTGGAGACTAAAGTATTTCGTATAAGACGGGTGTATACGGAATACATGGAGTGCACCTTTGATGGAAGAAATGGTGAAGGAATTGAGGTGAAGATTGGTGACAATAACATTCTGAAGACTGGGATATATTTTCCAACAGGGTGGGGAAATTGATGGAGATGTTGCTAATAGAATAAATGCAGGCTGGCTAAAGTGGAGAGCAGCCTCTGTTGTTCATTGTGATAAGAAAATTCCTTAAAACATTAAAGGAAAGTTTTACAAAGCAGTCGTGAGGCCTGCTATGCTCAATGGATCTGAATGTTGGCATGTAAACCATAGACATGTGCAGAGAATGGTTGTAGCATAAATGAAAATGCTAAGGTGGACGTGTGGACACACACGTAAATATCGAATTTTGAATGATGCAATCACAAAGAAAGTTGGTGTAGCTCCGATCGAGGATAAGATGTGAGAAAACCTCTTAAGATGGTTTCATCGTGTGCAAAGAAGATCAACGGATGCACCAATTAGGAGATGCGAGTGTTGGGATGTTGAGCCGGCTAAGAGAGGGCGAGGACGGCCTAAGAAGTGTTGGAAAGAGACTATACGAAGGGATCTTAGTTTTTTGGATATAAGCCCGAGATTGACCCAGGATAGATTTGAATGGAGGCAAAGAATCCATGTAGTTGACCCTAATTAATTATGGGAAAAGGCTTTATTGTTGTTGTTGTAGGTTGAAACAACAAAACTCTATCTCTCTCATACATGTCCAAACTCTCCTCTTCTAAAACCCTAGAGGTCGTCCACTCTAGCATTCTGTGAGTGCTTCACCATCATCATGTCGTCATTATGTTGACGGATCGACTGCTCGTGGATCTCTGTCTTCTTCAGATTTCCTTGCTTGTGAGGAATACAGATTTAGTGAGATGAAACCAGGAGGTTATGTGCTCGGATCATCAACTTAGATTGCAGGAAGCACACGTCTCATCTACACGCCCGCAAGTGCTCACTCCGTCGGATCGAACTTGAGACAGGAGGTCTCTTCATTTAGAAATATGAGGATTGGTTGTTAGGAAGATGAAATGACATGGGAATCGTTTCCATGTCATATTATTTCTTCAAAAAATTTTAATTTAGGTCGCCCCTTATGACTAGTGTGACTAGTCGACCTGGATCACACATAATGTGATTCCTACTCTCCTATGATGTGCGAGGTGGAAACCATCCCTTTCAAGTGGTATCAGAACCTTGGTTGAAGTTCTTGGATGTGATCTAAACCCTAAAGGAACAAGGTTTTCTATATCAAATGCGTCGGAACTTGTTTTTGTGTAGATGCATTTTTCATATAGTTTCTTGCTCATATACAAAAGCTATTGTTTGTGACATATTTGAACAAAATTTTGGGATAACGAATGTCCAAATATGTCCCCAAAAGTTTTTCTAATGGTTGGCATTGAACGGACATCATTTTAAAATCAAACATTTCCGCAATGTTGTTTTTTCATGTAAACTCGGATCTGTAACTAATGCTTTTTTAATATTATTTTCTTGTCATGAAACATGTTAAAAACACATTAATTAAGTTAATAATTAAACCAACAAACTGCTTGAATTTATTTCTTGCGATTCTGACTCCTTTTTCCCTAGATATATGATATTTAGTAAAGATAGGTTGGAAGATGATTAAATCATCTCAAGAACATTTTTTAATGTATTTATCATTCAATATTAATCGTGGAAATTATGAGTTTTCTATGATTAAATGATTTTTCCCACATTTAGATAAATATTTGATAATCATCAACCTCCGTTGAATGAATTTTTCATGACAAAACCCTAGTTCAAACTATAATAGTTGCAATTCAACTTTTACATGCAAAACTAACTTTATTTGATTGATACAACTAGAAATTTAGGACAGTAAAAAATTTTTTAATATACCTAAGTTTCTGAGTGATTATTATATATTATCATGCTGATCATCAAGAGAAAATGATCGATAAAACCTATTAGTACAATTCGTACTAATTATGTTGTCTTGAATTGAATTGGAGATGGTGTCTAGGTCATGGATATGCTAATGGGTTAACTAATTGGAACCATGCGCCACATTTGCAGTGGAAGTGCTCCATGTTAGCATTATTTGTCTGACCTGGCTGGATCTATTTCAAAGAAGGTAGCATGAGAGGTCCCTGTGTACCTTAAATAACTAATTGTAATAATATAATGGTACTATGTTAGGGTGTATATTATATAGTATTATCAAGAAAATTAAATTGTTTATTGGTTGCATTGGATAGATAATTAATTTAATATTATTTTAATTTAATCCAATTAAAATAAACTTTCTATTATTAATAGAACTGTAATTTCCTTGGATGAATTAATCCTAAGAATTTGATTCAAAATGATTAATTAAAATTTAAACGTAAATGGAGGATCATAAAATGACATCCATGGTCCCCCATAAAGGTGAAGGGTTTCATTGTCATAGATTATATGGTGGAGATGCCTATGCGAAGTCACAGCTCTGATGTACAAGTGTAAATGGATTGAGCTCTTTTCTTATCAAAAGAGACATCTCTTATGCATAGTGATCCTATTGTTCCTCATATAATTGAGGTAGTATTGGATTGCTCATAACGAGTATTATTCTTGTTGACGGTTGGTTAAATCAATAATGAATCAACATCACCTTAAGGTTGGTGGGCTCTGGTGTTAAAGAACAAATTGGGAAATGCAAGTTGAACTTGCAAGGAAAAATGAGTTCCTTATTCCTTTACCTAATTAACATTTTCTGATATTATTAGGGTGTAATAAAGATAGAAGTAAGATCCTAGCTATTGATAGATATATAATGGTAAGTATATTTCTTATTTTGAAAGTTTAATAAGGGAAAGGGCTTTCGAAGTATCAAAAGGCATGACAACTTTGATTTAAAAATTAATCAAAGAATTTAAATTGAATATATAATTATTTGTATGTTCTAATAAGTGTATTTTTTAATCTCAGATATGGAATACATGAACCACTCAACAAGCTTCTGGAGGTCAACCAATTGACCGAACCAAATTATTCACATTAACTTCAAATTTTGGAGCTTGTTCTCTCTGTGGAGTGTGTCAACTATGTGTTCATGAAGAACAAGCATGCAAACTCTACGTCATTGGAAGAACTAAAATATAATGAAAAATATGATGAAGATCATTCATTGGCTTGTTGTTATATTTCAAGTTATTTGTCCGATGTGCTTCATAAGCAAAATGCGGACATGGACAATGCCTAGGATATAATATTGAATGTTAGGGAGATGTTCGGTGAAATGAACCACACTCAGTGCTAAAACCTCTTGAAAGAACTGATTCGCTTCAAGTTGAAGGAAGCAACATAGGTTAGAGAGCATGTAATCAAAATATTTGGTTATCTCTCTGAACTGGATACCATTGGGGCACAGAAGGATGCAGACATGCAGTCCGACTTCATTCTATTATCTTTGCTCAAATATTTCAACAACTTTGCAGTATTGTATCACATGAATAAGTTGAGGTTGGCAAATGTTGAAGCCGATATCTTCATTGAAGTCTGCCGAGAGCAAAAGAAGGAGAATCCTACTAGCAGTGCAATGCTTGCACAGGTCAATGGGAAGCGTGGTCAGAAGCAAGGGTCTTGGAAAAGTCTGGCCCATAAGAAAAAGGAGAAGAAGATTCAAGTTGTCGGATCATCCTCTCAAGCTTCCAAATTGATAGCGTCGAAGAAAATCGATCTTTATCAACACTACAAGAAGCTAGGGCACTAGAAGAGAAACTGTCCAGATTACATGAAAAATGTAGAAAATGGTAAGGCTCCAACAGGTATAAAATCTACTGATGAGAAGGTAGTTGGGTCATTGATTTGGGTGATTCTGTTCATGTATGCAATTTTTTTAAATTCTCTACAGGTCCAATGTTTACCTACTTGCAAATATTGCATTCGAGGTAAAATGACCAGAGCTCCCTACCAAAATAAGGGTACACAATGCGAAGGTATACTTGACCTAATACATACCAATGTGTGTGTTCCCTTCAGTACCACGACTTGAAATGGATATCAAGATTATTTGACGTTTATTGATGACCATTAGTGATACGAGTTTAACTTCCTATTGTTAGCCTTGTGAGCCCGAGGCGAACCATTCCTATAATAAATGTTATTGTAATGTTTGATATATCAATAAAAGTTATTGATTTATTTCACTCCATGTTTGAGATTAAATGAATGAATGCACTATAAGGTCCCTTAGTACAATTAAGGTTATGTACCATGTCCATCTTAATTATCATACAACTGTCGATTCAATGGTTGAATCATAAAGGCCGATGCTTGGATGAATATCTAAAGAGTTAGATTGAGGATGTTGGACATGCAAGCCCACGACGAGCATTACGAAACAAATGTGATTGCAAATATCATTCTATGATCTGAAAGGAAAAATAACTCATTTGCATAATAGATCCCTTAGTACAATTAGGGTTATGTACCAAATCCATCTTAATGATCATACAGCTATTGATTCGATTGTTGAATCTTAGAGGTTGGTCCTTGGATGAAAATATAAATAGTTAGATTGAGGACTCATCAAGCACCGTCAAAAGATTATTAAGAGATGATCTTCATCTTGAGTAAGAGATGGCAATCCTTTCTCTTTTGGTTGATATCCAACTAACCTCTTGATGCAAGTCCTTTTCATAGGAATAAAGATTCAGAGATGTTAGATAAGTTAAGTCAAAGAGTTGACTTCATAAGATCTAGATAACCGAAAACCTATGTCGTACGTTGTCACGATATAGGCACAGATCCTCTGACCGGAGACATATGTGTTACTATATGTATGAGTATGTACATTTGGCAAACTGATAGGTTGATGGCCTAATCAAGGTCTATACATCGACGCACTGGTGTACATGCAAGGGCATATGAGTAATACCATATCTCAAAGGGATCATATAGGTTCATTTATTGAACTGGAAGACATGAGCTCACTAATGAAATATTGGGAATCAAATTCCGTGCAGAGTCATCTTGCTTTGGAAGCTTGACTGGATTTGTATGTTAGATATATGCTTTTGGAAAGTATATGATCAATACATGGGCATGATATATGCTTTTGGAAAGTATATGATCGATACTGACTCCCAATGTTCAAATAAAGAACTTGATGATAAAATCCTGAAGGGGACAGTCTAAATAGATCTAAAACTTTGAGTTTATTCTAGGTCTTCCAGTATACATGATGTACATGTATTAGGAATACTGAGGCTGATGTAATCATAAACGATTGTATAACAATGATGTTTAAATTCCTAGGGAGTGATGAAATGGGTTTGGGTTTTAGCAACTCCTCTCAATAGAAAAGTAATTTGATCTTGGTCCAAATTTTGGATGGTGAGTTGAACGTGATTCAAATGTAATGAAAAGATGAGATTTATAGTTTTGATTTAACCAAACATCTGTGGGAGGTCCATAAGATCTGGATTTGAGATTTGATCTCAATATCCAACTCATTATACGTGAGCATACAATCTCCATGTTCTTATCTCCAAGTATCCATGGAGAAAGGGCAGTATCCTTGAAAGAGCTCAAGGATAATTTCATTGTTGATAATGTATCCGATCATTGAGAAATAGATAATTAAATGTGATTTAATTATCATGAATAATATGAATTTAATTCATATTATAAGGAGGGTTATCTAATATAATTAAATGTGATTTAATTATCAAATATGTGAATAATGTGAATGTGATTCATATTATTTGGGTACATGAGAATAGAGATCCAAGACAATTAAATGTGATTTAATTATCTTGGATGTCAATAATGTCGATAGCACTATTCATATTAATCATATATTATAAATGTGATTTATAATATATAAGAGAGAGTTATTTGTAAATAACGTTTACAATTTAAATGTTGATGTGAATTGGATTCACATTGGACAATTAATTGAAATTGTAATTTACATTTTATTTTGGGTTGTGAATGTGATTCACAAATTTCAAATGGCATGATTGCGATGTTCACAAAATAAATTGGATTTATTTTTGTGAGATAATTACAACTAATGTTATTGTAAATATTGGAGATTTTCATGGGATAATGCAATGTCATGGATTATGAGGAGTTGCCACCTTTCTTAAAGGATGGGTGGACGTCACCAACTCCTATTAGGAATGGGTGGTTGTCCCCCTTATTTATGGAAGGAGTCTAGCCTCTTTCCTATTATCTCCATGGATAATTGATTTAATTTGAAATTAATTTATATTGATCATTCAATATATATAATTAAATTAAATTAATTATTGTTCTGTTTTTACAACAAAATCATGGTCATTGAAAGAAACACAAATCAATCTCATCTATTGATTTTGTGTTGTATATGGATTGAGATCCATGGACTCCTAAAATACTTTATAAGAAGAGGCAACCCTTGCTCTTTAATCTCTCTCTCTCTCTTACTATGGCCGTCCACCATGGAGCCCTAGAGAGAGTCGTCATCGTCACCGCATCATTGTTATGTTGCCGGATCGTTTGCTCGTGGATCTCCATCTCCTTCGGTGAGCCTTGCTTATAAAGAAGATGCAGGATCTTCTGAGACGAGATCAGGAGATTCATCGCTTCAAACATCAACATGGGTTGTGAGGAGCACACATTTCATCAACGTGCTCGAAAGCGTCTCCTCCATCGGATTGGACTTGGGATAGGAGGTCTCTTCATTTAGAGACTCGATCACAGCCACGCTTCAAGAGTTAAACTTAATACTTGTTTATGGTTTATATGAAACGATTTGAGAAGTGTTCTTTGATATGTGGTTTCGTCATTTAAAAAAATCAAATTTCGTTGCCCGAGCAACTAGTACGACTAGTTGCTCTCGATCACATATGATGCGATCTCCATGCTTCCATGATGAACTTAAGGATTTTCCCAATATCCTTCAAGAGGTATCAGAGCCATAGGTCTGATGTTTCGGATATGATCCATAAACCTAAAATGACTTGGGCTTTTTAGGTTGTGTGATGTTATATCGCATTTTATTCACACAACCCTATTTTGTGTGTTTTTTACCATGCTTAAAAGTGTTTAAACAAAAATTAGGGCTCGGATAATGTTTCCCATTAAATAAGGAAACTATAGACTTGAGTTTGCGTGATTTGGAATCTGATTGCTCAAGTTATGATCTTTTTAATGAACATGTATCCATTGTTTTGGGTCTTGATGTAATTAAAGAGTTAATTACAGTTTTAAAACACCTAGAAATGAGTGACTATCACTTGAATTATATTATGAATCAAATTATCAAACTTTGAAAACTTATTTTGCATAATTTAGATTTAAATTGATTGAGATATGCTAATTTTAGTAAGTGAGGGTTGTTGCTAAAAATTACTTTCCTAATCAAGAACCTTGTGATTGTCATTTAATCAATTATTGAAATTAATGGTTAATTTCATGAAATAGTTATTGATAATGATGATTATCGCCTTAAATGACATTACCTTAACCAAAATTGATTAGATATGATCTAGATCACAATTGGTTACATCAATCCCAACAAACATTGATGTTTGAAAAGGATTGGTGATTTGTTTAGCAAGTCTCCTTATAATATTAATCAAAATGGTTTTTATATTCTCAAATAAAAGATGATCAAATCGTATTATCCTGACATGAGGCGGATATGGTGTCTAGTCTGGGAGTGTTGGGGTAGCAGGTTGCTCCGTAAGCAGTATGTCTCACTCCCATTGGTACTGGCCATGATAGAGGGTAAGGAAAGGATAAGGCTTGAAGCGATCATGATATATTTTTTAATTATTAAAATTCTAATAACACTTTTGAGATTATACTATTCTTCAAGTAATAAGCAAAATTGTTTATTGGTTGATTGATTGGATTAATAATTGATTTAATATGATTCAATAAATTAGATCCAATTAAAATTAAACTCTC
The DNA here is from genome assembly GCA_037367405.1 of Ottelia alismoides. Lineage (NCBI taxonomy): Eukaryota > Viridiplantae > Streptophyta > Magnoliopsida > Alismatales > Hydrocharitaceae > Ottelia > Ottelia alismoides. The sequence continues at coordinate 36,216 of JAZKJV010005850.1, forward strand.
TATTATGAATAGAGTACTATTACCCTTGGAATATGTGAATATGATTCATAATAATTAATTGGAATTTGAACATGATATGGAGGATCACATAAGTGACATCCATGGTCTTCCGTTAAGGTGAAGGGTTATGTCACGAGGGATTGTATGTAGGAAACGCTTGTCCAAAGTAACAGCTCTTGCATACAAGTGCTTCTAGATTAGTCTCTTTACTTCTCGAAAGAGTAAGGTCATATGCATAGTGACCCCAATATTGATTTCTCGTATTATTAAGGCGATATTGTTGTGCATATTGAGTTCTAATCTTGTTGACGGTTAGTTTAATTAATGACAGGTCAACATCATCTTAGGGGTGATGGGCTCGAGTGTTAAAGACTGAATTGGGAATGCAAGTTTGACTTGCAAGGTAGAATGAGTTCCTGCTTCTTTTTATCCAAGTTGCAAGATCTCATATTTTTGGGATGTAGAAAAGATAAGAAAGGGGATCCCAAATCTTGCTTGAGATATAATGTAAGTATAACTCTTACATTGAAAGTAAATAAGGGAATGAACTTTCAGTGTTGACAAGGTAGGACAAAATTGATATAAAAATTCCTAAATCAAAGTAAAATATGTATACATATATATATATATATATATGTAAATTTCTTATTTCAGATAATCATCATTAAACCCACTCAATACTATACTCAGTAACAACCAATAAAATATCATGGATTAAATCCTTGATCAAGATATTGTACTTGCAGTTGGACACATAATGTATGTGGTTGCAATGTGAAAGTTTCCTCATTATAATGCTAATTAAATAGACAATAGGACAACAACCTTGGGTTTGTATGTCCCTATAATCTTGATCTTTCATCGAGTGTGCTTTGGAAGTATCATATCGATGATGATTGTAATTGTCAAATAATCCTTATAAAATCTAAGAGGATGTTTTGGCATACATATGGGCTCTCAACATTTAATCATGAATGACATGGTTCACTGCATATGCAGAATGATGGCTCGATAAGAGATGATTTACTCAAAATGTTTGAGTACCTACGTGAACCAAAGTCTTGTATAATTTAGATGGATGTAGATATGATGGGTGTCATGATTCTACTGTCTATATTCCATCTTCCATGAAGCTTCATAACATTCATATTGTATGAAATGAATGAAGCATGTATAAATGTTGAAATACTCTAATATTGAAATCTTTTGAATTCAACATAAGAGACCCTTTGTCTTAAGCAATGGTTGCTTATCAGTGAAAGGGAGCGTAGTGGAAGCATGGGTTGGACCCAAGTAAGAAGGAAAGTCAAAGAGTTGACTGCACTTCTGTGACTTCCATATGTCATCCAAATAGTTGGATGAATGCCAATATTGCAACAAGCTGATGTGTTGATAGTGTGACTATCAAGACTATCTAGAATCCTTAAAGAATGACTCGGATAGTGATGAATCTCCATTTCATCACCTTTATTATATCATTTTTGCCTTGAAAAGCCTAGATAATGTATGTAAATAGCATTAGTCTGTACAAAATAACATCTATCATTTATTACATTTATTGTGCAAATAATACTGTTTTTAATGCCAAAATTATAGAATAAAGAGAAGAAAAGAAACAGGAATAAAATATTGAAAATATTTTATGATCCTAAACCCCGAGACCAAGTCAAGAATTGAGTTGGTCGACAAGGAATAAAGTAGGGGGAGATAAAGGCCAGAGATAAAATAAAAACAATACTCTTTTATGCATTATTTATGCATTTTTACACCTATTTTATTCTTCATTATTTATTCATCAAATAAAGAAATTATGTACATAAAAGTTGTAGATAATAGTGCGAAAAAAATACAAAATTGAGTTTGTACAAAAATAATACACAGTGTTTATTTTATACACAAAATAAAAAGCCAAAAACCAAACTTCACAGACCCATATCTTTCAAATAAAAACTCGAAACATATCAAAATCACATCTAATTGTATATAATTTTTGAAAGCTTTTTAATGGTGGTGGTTTTATATTCTTGGGAGTTACTGTGTGAAAGTTAGGTTTTGGGCCCTCGTTGTACATTCTACAAATTAAAATATTCATTTTGTTTATCCCTTATTATTTTTACAAATTCATATTTTTATATTTTTGTAAATATTATTTATAACATATGTGTATATTAAAACTAGAATAAAACCAAAAAGAACATGAAAAATAAAATAAGTCTATGAGAATACATGGACAAAATACCTATGTTATATATGTATATAAATAAAAGGGAAACATATTCTTTTATTCCTTATTATTTCATATTTTTATATTGTAAATATTATCTATATTCCATTAAAATTACAAAACCAAAATAAAAGTCATCAAAATACATTAAAATAATAAAATGTATATAAAACATAGGTAAAGTACATATAAATATACCTATAGAATATACATACTTATTTATTTAAGTATACAAATTACATCATAAAAACAAAACAAAAATATATTTATACTCGCAAAATTAGTTATAGATATATAAAAAATAAAATAATAAAATAACAAAATAAAATATATAAAATAGAAATAAAAATGTATAAAACATAGATGAATATATCTATATATACCTTATTAAAAATTAACTAATAATAAATAAAGCCAAAAAATAAATAAATATCATAATAAAATACTACATGAAATAATAAACATATTTTATTTTATACTCAAAAATTAATAAAATCATTTGTTAGGTGTAATTAACAAGTCAATAATTGGTCAGCCGACTTTGGCGTTTTGTGATGGCGTGGACCAATCACCGGTCGTCAAATGTTGACCGCGGTCAACTGTCTCCTCTGCTTCCAGATGTGACACGCATGTCCAATCCCATGATTTCGTGCAATTTTTCTAGTGTCTCGTCGATATATCACCTTTGCCCCTTCATACAAAATAATCATCGATCATTGTACATATATGTCATGCACTCTAATCGCATGTACATACACCCAAATCATTGTTTTTAGTCGGTCAATAAGAGTGCTCAATAAGGTCTATAAATAAAACCGTCGAATCTCCTTCCAACTTTGGTCACCATTAAGCGTCTAGGAGCCCTGGTTTACTAGGAGAGATCCTCGTGGCAGGAGGAGTGTTCTTGAGCCCATCCCGAGCTCCAGGAGGACGGGGTGTACCCACAGCTGCCGTCACTGGCGACCCTACTCCCTAGTTCATTCTAGGTATAAGAGCTGTCCATTTATCATTTCGTTTACTTCGCTTAGTCGTAGGGTTAACTTTCTGTCATTAGTTTGGGATTTGGTTAAGTAAATTAGTCATAATCGTTGATCCCGTAGTTCACCGGAGAAGAGCTCCAGCGAGCTCCTCCGTGCGTACCCGGACCATCTCCGTCGTTCTTTTCACCTCCATATCAACTTTAATCGCCTCCCGATCAGTCCACGTACATCCAATCCACCGGGACCTCCTCGGTTCTACGAATCGGGGATCACCTCTGCCGCTTCGTCAGAATCCTCTCCGTCCATCTCATTTTTTGTGTATCCAGATTCACATTTGGTCGAGGAGGAGCCTCTCGAGCCACTCGTTCTTCCTGTGCAGGTCACGTGCTCAAGGGAGCCCTCCTAGGCTCAAATCGAGTTGACTTTAAGGTCCCCAGGGCCCCCTTTCTTTCCTATGCTCACCAGGCCTCTTCATGGGGTCCTGGGCCTTCTTGTGCACACCAACAGTTGCGGAGTACCACCTCGGACGTGTAGAGCATCTCACCATCAAAGAAGACCATCGGAGGATGGAGAAATCGACTATCGAAGGTCGGAGGCAGGGACCTTCTTCCCTGTTCTTCGAGCGAAGCAGCAGCCGTCTGATCATGGGTGTTGCTCCAGTTTCGATCCCCACCGTCCATTCTTGCCACGTCTCAGACCCCAGATCTGATCCAGAGTGCTCATCTTCGAAGGGGTATCGGCTCACCAGAACGTGCCACGTATCTAAGTGAAGGGAGGAGGACCGTCTCATAGCGTTCCTATTTTGGGGTAAATTGCAAAACCTAACCCTGCCTTTTTGTATTTATTATTTAGTCATGTAAATAAAAGTTAATGTTATAAAATAAGTGGATATTTTGCATAGAGGACCCTAAGCTTCTTGTAATTACAAATAGGTCCAGTCTATGTCACCTCATGTGTCGTCCCACTTGAGGTGGTGAAATTGTAGGGATCCCCCTACAAGTTTTGTAAGTTATTATTTAGTCCAATAAATGGAAATGCATGTTATATATTTTGTGAAAATTGCCAAGAGGCCACTAATTTTGTATTTGCATTTTGATCCCTCCCAACGTGTGTCACGTGTTGTCCCACGCAATGGGAAAATTGCTTGTTTAGTCCTGGTGTTATTGGAATTATTTATTAGTTCAATAAATTTTTAAATATGTTATATTTTTTGTGTAATTACACAGAGCTCCCCAATGTTTATTTTATTTGCATTTATGCCCCTGCTAGGACATGTATTTTCCATGTTTTTATCTATTTATTAAAAATAGCTAATGTGCTTTTAAAAATTCATAAAAATAGGATTAAATGCTTCATGTTATGTAGTTTCATGCCTATATTTTTAATTGACATTTTTTTGCATTTTATCTATTTATTAAAAATGAAAAGGAGCCTCTTTCAGCCATGTTTATCTATAAAAATACCAAAAAAATAAAAACATTTTGAAAAAACTACAATATATATAGTATATTTTGCTATTTATTGAGTTCAGAAAACAAAAACCCCTAAAAATACAAAAAGGAAAATTATAAAAATTAAAAGGCTCAAAAATCCAACAAAAAATATAAAAATTCTACAAAGTACCAAAAATATGTTTTTCTATTTTATTATTATCCATATAATATTATTTATATATTAAATTGATTTGGGTAATTTTGGGCATTATTTATTATTTTTAACATCCAAATCAATTTCAAGTATTTTATTTATCCCTTATTTGGATTATTTTTTACTTTAGAAATATATAAAAATTAGCAAAAAAATCTTGGAAAATTACAAACCCATTAGAAAAATATTAAAAACCCAAAAACAATATATTTTCTGAATTTTATATATATCTAATAGTATTTATAAATATACTACTATATATTATATATATTAACCTTATAAATGCTATATAGTTTAGATAAAAAATAAAAATATATATAAAAATATAAAAATCAAAAAATTAAAAATAAAAAAAATGTAAAATCAAAAATAAAAATACATATATAAAATTCAAAAACCCACAGAAGGACCAATATAAATAAATGACTCGATGGTACATAAATAACCTTAGGCAATATGTTTTGCTCTATGTGGTTTGACCTCTACATGCTTGCCTGCTATGCATTTTATGGTAGAGAAAATAAATTTTCATTACACATTTTTGCTATTAATTGAATTATGAATATTGTGGGTTAATCGTTGACTAACCGAGAAAGGTTGAGTGGTCAATTCATCGACCGCGGCCTCGCCTTATGAGACCGTGCGACCCTCCTTAATTTTCCTGAGTTATCAAATGGCACCATTATCAGGGAGCAATGAGTGTAGCCTATTTTCACCAATCATTTTTATATAGTAATTTATCTAATTTATTGATTCATTGTTGTAAATATTCATAAATTTATTTGCAATTAATTCTTTGGTTATTGCTGTAAATATTCATTGATTTTGTAAATATTCATTGATTGGACTATTTGATTATATATGCTAATACCATCTTTTTGTGACTTTATTGCGAGGGCCTGCCATGTGAGGATGGCTTCATAGGAGGTCGATGCCGCCAAGCTTGGAGGAGGCTGGTCTTCCCTTTATGACCAGCTGGAGAAAGAACCAAGGAAGAAGGAGGAGGAATTAGCTTTAAAAATCAATCAATTTTGTAATTTATGGTGAGAGAGAGACAATTTTTGCATGTAATGTAACTTGGACTCTACTCTTCACAATGAGGTCCAGTGCTCGAGTGTCTGTTCACCTGGGGGCCTCACCGTAGTTTTCCACGTTTTCTCGCCTTGTTTTATTTTGTTTTCCGCTATTTTGAGCTTTCTGCCTTATTTTACTTTGTTTTATGTGTATGGAGCCCCTAGATCTAGGTTGCTTTACTCGATAACTAGGTCCATACCTTAATAAGAATGTATGTTCCTATAGTCTCTTACGTATGGATCTAGTCAAATTAAAAAGTTAGTAATTCAGATCTGAGACCATGTGCCGCTAGAGGTCGTATACAGCGTGTGCAAGACCCATTGTGGCGGCATCGATCGGCATCAGAGATCGGACCTTGGTCTCATTTCTGAATAACTAACAATTGGTTCTTCACGATTAATAGCAACTACTGTTTAGGGCAATTTTGTCTATTGCACACCGCCATGTAGATAGGTTTAAAGATTTGTTTTGCATACCGCATGGAGAGAGTTGGGATGCATTGTAAGTCTTCTAACTTAGCATGCATCATTAGATTCAATTGTAAGATTTCCATCATTGAATCGACTTGCACGGCTTTTCCGCTATCTCCCTCTGATTTTGAGCACCTAGGACTTAAATGAAAATCTACAAAAATGATAGGTTCTTGTATGAAAACAGACTCAAAAAAAGTGAAAACCAAAAAAAATTAAAACAAGGGAACTGCTAAATAAACATTGACCTTAATTAAAATTCATAATGGACTATCATTGTTCTGAGTTCATAAAGCCCTCATTGTTTTCAGGTACCTTCGGAGGGGACCAAAACCCTCCCATGATCAAGGCACATCCCACTAAGGAATAGAGCCGAAATCCCAGTCTGCAACTGCCTTGTATATCGTCTGGATTTCCAAAGTAATGGTGCTTCTATCGTACGTGACCGAGTAGGGCCTTGTCAACGATGGTGTTCCCGCCTTATTTGGAATATCGACATGGTCTGAAGTATTGAGCTTAGGCCACCCCTTCACGGGGGTGTCTGTCTCATCAGTTTACGTCTGATTAGGTTCTTGCACGCTCACGGGTGATTCCATTCCGAACAAGAACTTGAGTATTGATTTCATCTATCGGCTTCATCTCTCTATTTCTTTGGCTGAGTAGGGATCCAGGAAGGGTTACAAGGACCTCAAAAAGTGCATACTACATGTTACAAAGGAGGAGGACAAGTACAGGATACTTTTCTAGCAATACTCTCTCTCCTATAGGGTTAGCGTGCAAAGGACTTGTTATAAGATATGCCTGAAATAACAACTCTAAAACTGAAAAGATAATAAGTAGCCGAACCATTACGGATTCACAAGGCGTGAGTTGGTGAAACATGCATCGCACGTGATTTTTGTGAAAATTGCAATAAAAAGATCATACTTTATTTGTTATTTTTTGGCACTGGAAAATACTTTATTTGCCATTTAATCCTTTCCAGTGGGGCCCAAATGCACGTGCACGAATTTTTTTGGACAAAATGCACAATTAGTCCTTGCTTTTACTCATTTGCTATCATTTAGTCTTCAAATTATAAATATTTGCATCCAAACCCCTGCGCACCTACATCTATTTTGAATAATAAAAATCAATAACAATTTTCAAAACAACTTTAAAAATTCTATAAAAATCATGTTAGGCTTCTATTAAGCATATCATTCACCCATAATTTTTATTTAGAATTTTCATTATTTGTATTATTTTTTAAAATTCAAAAACTTCATAAAAATCCCCTATTTGCATTTATAATTGAAAAATATATAAAACCTTTGCAAAAAATGTAAAAAAGTTCATGATTGTGTATTTTTATTTCTATTAATTTCTATACCATTTTCACATTCTTATTCCTCTTAAAAACCAAAAATCCATAAAACACTCAAAAGCATAAAAAATCATATAAATGCATATAAAAATCCAAAGAAAACATAAAATACCTTTCTGGAAAATACTGATAATGAGGATCTGATATGCGGTAGAAAAGTGCAATAGTGTTGGTGTAGAGAACTGCGAAGGGAGGCCATAGTCGATTAAATAAAATCAATAAAAATAGAAGAGAGAGGAAAAGAATAAGAAATAAATAAAAGTGATTCTCTTTTATTTTTATCTACACTACCAGGTAAGTGTCCCTAGGCCGAACTCAGGGAAGCAGAATGGCAATACTCATATTTTTTAGAAAAGTTTTTTTTCACTTTTTAATTTCTTCTCGAAGAAAAGAGGAAATTCTTTTTATTGGTTTTAATTTTTGAAATTTTTATTTAATTTATTTTTCATATTTTTTTATTTAATTTTCAAAGTGATATTTTAAAATAATTTATCTACAAATCAATACGTGGAAAATAGAATATGTAGGTGATACGGTATAATAGAGAAGAAACCTCAAGCAATGAGCTAGAAAAAGCGAAGAAAATTAAATCAACATGAATCAATAAAAAGTGTGAAGAAAATTTGAAAAATGGAACAAAAATGAACAGAAATATACGATGATTAAATAACAGGTCCAAGATCCACAATATAGTCCAAGGTCTAGAAATAATTTGTAAAAAATGCTCCACAAAAAGATAGATACTTCTTTCATATAGGACCCTAGTCAAGGGCCTATTTGCAAGAAAAACTCTAGAGAATTGCAAATAGGTCCCCACGCAGGGACCTATATGTAATAAGGTCAAACTACTGGAGTACGTTTGTTTCTAGAAAGTCTGAGGGCTTCTTTTGTAAATTCTCCACCATTTCACCTTGAATGGCCAGTATAAGATACTGGCGATGTAATCTGGACTGTCCACTCTGGACACGTGGCACAATCTTATAGCGTTTGTTCATGGGGAGTTCTTCCCCAATTTGGCTTATGAGGTGACTTCTTTCTTCATCTCCGGCGATCGTCAACAGTGTAGCGACAATGGAGCTCCTTAAGTAGGGCCAGGAGGGTATCGCCTATCCCCTTCGAGCTCATCTATGGCAAGAAGGAAGGTGTGTGGCGGTGGTCGACGATGATGGCTCGAAGCGCAACTAGGGTTTAAACCCAAGTCATGGGTATGTTGCTCATCTGATGAATATCAATGCTTCATCGATGCTCCAGATGGGATTAGGATGAAGATGCAACTCCAATAACCTTGCACAAGCTTCATATATATATGTGTATTTGCTTGATTCTTTTAGGAATCGGCCCAAGAGTTAAGTTCAACCGCAGTTCAAATGACGACTCTAGAAGATGGTTTTCTATATCAGAATTAGAGCGAATTTGTATCTAATTGAAAGGTGATTTTGATTGTGAATCGCAATTGGATGATTGAAGATTGATAATAATATGGTTATACTAGCTAATCATGGCACGAGAATCGAAGAATTTGGAAATGGATGAATGTAGTCATCTGGGAAATGGAGTATAAGACTCCACTGGAGATGCTCGATGGTCGGTGATTCACCGAAGCACGACGAGCATGATGGCATGATTCAAGCCCAATGAAGAACTTGGAACCCTCCTCTAATGATCAGTCTTCCTCGTAGAGTTGGTGGCTTCTTCGGCTGTCATCCGAGATTGAAGAACCAAGGCGAGGAAGGTTGGATTACAGTTAGTTCAAACTGGAATGGGAGTAGTTAGTCTGAACTGACCATCTTTGGGGATTTTTATAGACAAATGGGTAAGGGTTAGGAGATAATCGAAGGGCTGGTGTGTGATAGGGATGTTAGATCTTGGAGATGGAGGGTTAGGATCGAGTAGAAGTGGTAGGATGCGATGGAGAGAAATAGGAAAAGTTGGGTAGTTAGAACAGAATGCTCCAACTACATCTTGGAGATTATGAACCAGGTGCTGACACGTGTCAGCACGTGGTTGGCCAGAAATGTAATATGTAAATTAAAAAAACTATTATTTTATATAAGTATAAGAAGCGAAAACATAGAATTAAATTATCTAAATTATAGAAGGATTTATTTTTATAAATAATAAATATTTAATGAAATAAAAATATAATATTATTTAATACGTATATGGTATACTTATTAAATAGGATTTTGATTTTTAATTTAATAATTTAATAAATAATATATTAATTTATATTTTATTAATAAATAGGTTGTATGTGAATTTTCCAGATTTTAACAAATTAATTTAAATGTATTAATAAATACATGTATATACTATACATGTCAAATTCATCTATAAATTAGGGTATTTGATTTATTAAAATATTGAATAGTGTCAAAAAAATTGAAATAAATCAAGGTTAAAATACAAGATCAAGAAAATAATTAAAAATTATAAAATCAATAAAATTATAAATAATGTGTTCTGAAGAAAATAAATAGCCCAGAAACCCAGTTGTCATTAGGTCCCAAATTTGACTTTTTTGCAAACGGACTTCGATTTTAGTGAAACCACCTTCATTAATTTGAGAATATTATTTTATGAAATTTAAAGTGAGTAGAGTGAAATTGGAATTTGTATGATAAAGTTATGATGTCCAGAAGTTGAGAAATTGATTATTTGAAAGTTGGATTTCTTGGCATTTATATAAGATAATATTTTTAACTTATTTTTATATTTTTCTATATCTTTTAGAAATAAATAGGAAAAGAATTTGGTGAAAATATGTACAAATGAATTATTTTAAAATCTTTGAAGTTTTGATAAATATTGTATAAATAATGAATAATGTGTGGAGTATATAATTAATTTTTTTATGGTTTTCTTTCCATATCTCCCCCTACTTATTTATTTGTTGACCAATCCATGTTGACTTGGTTTCAAGGGTTATATTTTATAAATATATCGTATAGCTAAATTTATATTGTATAAGTCATATTGTACATATATACATATTAACAATCGGCCTTCTTTTTGTTTTCTTTATTTTTATTTTTTATTAATTTACATGTTTTTGATACATAAAAGTGCATTCTTATTCATGAGTGTAGTTTTGGTAAAAGATGGAAATTAGTGCATATTCACATGTATTTATTAAGGGTTTTAAGACAAAATGCAGACAGAATGTTAATGAATCATGGATTCATCAACCCCCTATACTTAAAATTTATTAATCCCTTAGTAAACACTTATTTGAAAAATAAGGCAGAAAGAAAGAAAGTTAGAATGAATTTATTTTCCTGAACCAATTCATGAGAACAGACAAAGGACAGAGCTTGGTCGGGCCTAAAACAAGCATTTGTCGGAGTCTTAACTAGGATTAGGAATTTAATCTCAACAGTCCTCAAGTTCCACAAATCCTTATTTAGGTTCACCTCAACAGCCAACTCGGATCCACTCATCCATATCGCTAACTCTGTTAATCCTTGAATTCAAATTTGTACTATGTGTGAATTGTGTTAGCTCTTCTTGCTTAAAGAAGCAAAGAAACCGCTCATCCCAATAATACACTCACATCGGTTCCTCATCTAGCTACTCTTTCCTCGAGGAGGGGGTATTCCCTTCTAAAGTCAGGTCATGTTGTGTCCACAATCAAATAGAAATAGAATGTAGAAGAATGAGAAAAGAACTAGAGAGTGACTAGTGTAGTCACATCTCCTTATGAAGCCCAGCTAGTGTAGCTAAGTCTCCACTAAGATGTGCAGGATCTTTGGAAGCTTCGACCATTGTGGTCATATCTGGTATTTGGTGGATTCTCTTTGGAATGGCTTTGTAATGTTGCTTGCACTGCATCAAACTTTTTGTGCCTCGACGGATATAGCATCTTTTCATTTTGTCCATTTTTTTAGGGCTTGGAAAAATTGTGCTAGAAGATCATTTCCTCATCCGAAGCATTATTTCAACCCCACAACTCTTGTCTTTAGACTTTCATGCCACTAGAAAAGAATGAAAATGCACCACTAAAATGAACTGCCCTTCGCAACCACATGAAGTCGAGCTAAGTGCAAAGTGCATGTGTCCAAAATTGGTTCACTAATGGAGAGTTAAATGGATGACACCAAGTGTACTACTAAGAAAATTTTAAGTTGACTTCCCAAATATGGTCTCATGTAACCCAAAGATTTAAGTCAATGACGTGAAGAGTCTAAATTCCATTTCCTAACTAGGTTCCTTACAATGAAAGTTAAAAGCCATAATCAAGCTCCATCCTTTAGACTATTCCCAATCTTTAGTTCGAGAAATCAAATTTATTCTGAAAAATGCTAATGCAAATGCAACCATTATTGTGTGAAGTATATTTTATGAATTTTACTAATTTTATGGATTTTAAAGATTTTGTAATTTTTATGAATTTTAGGACTTTGTTTTTATGGATTTTTCAATTTTTATAAACAAGTATATGTACAAGAAGTTTATAAGTCCAATTACTCATATTTTATTTGGATTAAATGACTAATGAATTTTACAAATTTTATAAACAAAGAATTTTACAAATATTAAATGATTTGTATACATATATTAATAAAGAGGACTTTAAATAAGTATTATACATATTAAATACATATTTTAAATACATGTTTTAAATTAAGAATTTTAAATAAGGACTATATATATTTTATTTATTTATGAGGATTTTATAAATAATAAATAAATGGATTTTATATTAATCCTTACCCACTTTTTATGTATTTTATAGATATAGAAAATGCATAAAAGTACGAGTTATGTACAAAAGTATATATACAATATATACGCACCCCCCCCCCATACTTAGCGTGTGTTATGCCCTCATAGCGTCAAAAGAGAAAAAGGAGGACATAACTCGTGCTAATAAAAGTAGGTGAAAAAGAATAAAAGAATAGAAGTCAGACGACCCCCCCCATACATACGATCAAGTCATCGTAGGTATAGTGGAAGGCAAAATATGAGGTGACTAAGGAAAATGAATATACAAATGAAGGAACAAAAGAAAGAAAGGAAAACGAAATCACTCGATCCCCCCTATACTTAGGATAAGGCATCCTAAGTATAGAAAAGAATGTGGTCAAAAATTAGAGACCAGTGATTAGTGTAAAAGAAAGGAAAACAAAAGAAAAGTAAAAAGAATAAAATTGAGAAATGCAAATCAACTAGAAATCGGTCCCCCCATACTTAGGATCTGTTATCCTAAGAATATAAGACGAGCAAAAATTGGGGATAGTTGTGGACTGTGAAGAATATACAGGTGGTGTACTCTAGAAAATCAAAAGGCTCACAGATTTCTGTACTGGATGAAATGAAGTGGAAGAGTAATCATGCATAATGAACAAAGTAGATCACCTCAACCTAGGTGGTATTGAATCGCATGTTGTGCTCGTGTGTATTGATCCCTGACTGAACAAGTAGAGCTACCTATGTAAGTGAACTATGTACGTGGAATAGGTCTCTCTATTTAAATATGTGTCTCTGGGGTCAGACTATAGAAGGTAGCTATATGTGTAACCATCACACCATTCGACTCTCTACGCTGAATAGATTGTATGATCTGTGAAATATAATCAGCTGACTCTCATGCTAGAATGTGTATACTCTCAATCTACGGCATTGAGATGTCTAATGCAACTGATTGTTCATTTGAATCTGATGTGAACTCCATATCTGTATGTGAACAGTCATCTGAAGAAATAGGTACCATGTCATCTACCATATCCTTATGTTGGATATCGTGGGCATCAAAATAAATGCTCTCAAGATCAAGAGACTATGTCTCATTTATGTGTTGACAATCCTCTGCAAGATTGGTGTCCTCTGAAGTAAATGACAATACTGATCTGGGACTGCTACATTCTCTCTCCATCTCAATGTGTATCTCTCCACTGTATGTGCAGAATGACACTCTCCCAGCATCATAATCAAAGAGTGCTCCCGTTGTCTACAAGAAGGGTCTCTCTAGAATGAATGGAGCAAGATGTAACTGCATAGGGCACTTCATATCTAGGATAGTAAAGTCCACTGGAAACTGCAAGCCCTGAATAGTCACGATAAGGTTCCTCAACATGCCTCTAGGTCTCTTCACAAATCGATCTGCAAACTAAAGTATCGATCGTGATTTATAAAGAGGACCTAGATTGAGCTGATCAATAAAAGAATATGGTATCAAGTTAATTGAGGAACCATTATCTAAGAGAGTAAGATGGAATGCGGCATCTGTAACCTATCATGTGACGTAATGAGCTCCATAATCTTTATTATTCTTATGTACCTTATTCTGAATAGCACATGAAGTCACCTTGGTCAATACATCTTTTTCAACTCGGGATTTCCTTTTCCTACATATTGTGCATTTGTTCCTCAACTGATTCTTGAGCGTAGGAAAGTGATCCAAGGCATCATGAAGTGGAATCTTTAAAAAATGTGATATTTCAATAAGCAATCAGTTTCTAGAGTGACAACATTCTTTTTGGCATTTTTCTTTCATTTTCCATACAAAGTATTAGGAAAAGGAACAACCTCATAAACAACAAAATTCTTTTTATTCATATCTAAAGTGGAATCAGCATGTACATCTACATCGAGAGTCTCAGAAGTGTGTACAAAACTCTCTAAAATGGGAAAAGAAAAATCTACCTTGGGAGTATCTACATGGTATCATCATCTGAATCGCATGTGTCCATGTCAACTATTTATGCATTGCTCCCATCTCTCTGATCATCAAGGTGGACATCATGTTGGTCCTCATCATGGTGGGCCTCCTCCTCAGCATCAGAATGTGTATCATCGTGGATAGGCTCTCGCTTCTTATCATGTGCCCTCTCCTCCTCTCGATCAGGTGCTCGTGGTGATCTACCACTCCTAAGATGAATGAAGTTAGATAAAAAAATCAGGAAAAGAGATTGTACCTGTGGTTGTGTATACCTAATCTGTGTGCCTCCTCTTGTTGTTCGGATTCATATGAGGCTGGGTTGGGAGAGTGGTCTTGGGTGCAGCTAACTCATCCAAGCAATGGTTATCCTACTACATTTGTGTCCTATGTGTACTCTAGAGTGTGACAATCATATCCGTGATCCGATTCAGTGCCAGGGTCTGTGAAGATATCTCAGACTTGGTGTGGTGTCCCTGGCTATCTACTCTCTCTCCTGCCTAGGAGTGTGTTGTTGTGGCATGTAAGGATGAGGAGATCTATGTGGTGTGAAGGAAGGTTGTTGTTGTTGCTGATGCTGATATGTGTGTGGATATGTAGCAGTATACTGATGTGAGTGTGGTCTCTGATAGGCATGCTGGTGAGACTGTTGCTGTGTGTAAGACTGGTGGTGTTGGAAATGTGGATGTCCATGCTACGGATGACTATATTGTTGTTGTTGCTAGTGGTGGTGTACGCTATGAGGAGTAAAGTGTGGTGAAGGATGAGCAGAAGTGTACCATATCCCATTGATCTCATGAGTAGCATGACAATCAACATCAACATCTCCAGGGCTAGTGATCTGACTCGAGTTGCCATTAGATGGATCCTCATGCTAATGAATCTGTGGAGTCTCAATGCATTATACCGGCTCGCTCTGAACATACTGTATCTGACAGGTGGGAGGAGCGCGTGGAGATCTCTGTACATGCTGAGAAGTAGGAGTGTGAAACTGCTAGTACTGAAGCTGTAACTCGGTCACCTTCTTCGTCAAATCACTCAATTGTTGAGGAAGTGATGAGAGTTTTTCGAACTCTCGCAGCAACTGTAGCTCTTGGACTTGCTTCTGAATCACGTCGACTATGTAAGCTTGTTCCATCTTCTGATGCTCTCGGTGGTGTGGGGGTTGTGGCCCCTTATGGAATGCTCGAGTGGAATCAACAACACGTGAGTTCTCCACCACACCCTCAAAGATGGACCAAACAGACTCAGCGTCCCTATTCAGATAACTTTCATCACATGAGGTGCTCATTAGGCCTAGATATATGGTTGGAGTCCTCCAAAATAATTATACACAAGCACCTTCAATGGTATCTCGTGATGATGGCATCTCTCTGTCAAATCCTCATGGAATGACTCATGTGGTAACTATGTAAAATTGGAGATCTGACTCCCATCTGTCCTAGAGGAAAATATTTATGCAGGAATGTAGACTTCAGAATGTCTCATATAGAAATCTCCCTCTCCAAATGAATCAACTAGTAAAGCACCTTATCTTCTAAGGCGAAGGGGAAGGCCTTGAGGCGTATGGCCTCCTGCATAACTCCTAGATAGTTAGTCGTACCACAAATCATCTCGAACTGTTGTAAAAAGGTAAACGACTCCTCTGAAGTGTTCCCATAATACTTGGGAAGAAGTTAAATAAAGGACGGTCTCAACTCATGCAACCCTTGATTCGGTGGTAATCGAATCCAATGGCATAGAGTCCTAGCTCTCGGGTCATACTCATTTCGTAAAGCAGTGGGAACCACTACAGGTGGTGGTGGGTTCCCAGCTCTTGCTCTCATTGTAGTGATCTCAGCTCTAAACTCATCCTGGATTCTACACTAATTTCTGATCTGTAAGATCATCTGGTGCAATGTGTCTAGAATCCCCGCAGTTATATCTGAAGTTGGATCAGTTCTACCGTCTGAACATCTCTCTTCAGTCTATCTCTCCTCAACAATTGTGTCCTCAACTGGTCCCTTCCCTCTAGCCTTGATCCTCGAATCCTCTGAGAAGGAAAAAGTCTCATAAGAACCCAGTGAAAAACATGCAGGAGAAATAGATGAAAAATTAATGCGGGGGTCTGCCTCAACTGAAGGGCTGAGAGGCAAGGGAGACTGGGTCTGACTCACCTCGTGACTAGATGGGGCCAGCTCAAGAAGAGGGTCATCCCGAGTCTGTGAAGACATACGACGGATGGTGGATCATTGAAAATCTGTCTAGTTGTCATCTTCGATGTCAAAAGGAAGTACAGAAGAGAATATGAAGTCAAATCAAGAACACGAGTGTGAAGGCATATAAGATGCAGAATAACGCACACCTCACATACAGACACAACGTAAACCCCAGATTCACCAACTGCACACAGTGAAGACCGTAAGAGTTTGGTTTTTTATCTTTTCAATTTTATTTTGGTGATCAATCAGCTGTACTAGGCAAATTCGCAGATAATGTCACCTTGTCGCCCAACGCACATGCTCACATCCCCCCAAATAATAGTACCATATGCCCGGACTGTCGGGTTATTCAGACCCAAAGTTGATTGTGAGGTATGAGTACACCAAAATGACTCTCTCTGATCGGAGGCAAGTGCTTACAGTTGCAACCTTGCACCAAAAAGTGATGCACATGTACTTAAGGCACAAGTCCATGGATTTTTTGCTCTAATCCTTAAGGTTGCATCCTCGCCCACTCTGTCTAGAGTTGTACCTAAATACAATAAGGGGTTTTCTCTCCCCATACAAATTTACTTCCAAGTTTTTTTTATTTTTGACATTTTTTTAAAAAATAGGAAATTTTTATTTTTGAGGGTTTTCACTTTTTTCGATATTTCAAAAATATCTAATGGGATGTCGGTTCTTTTTTATTTTTCAAAAATGTGTTTCATGAGGGAGAATCATGGAATGCGATGGAAAATGTTGATGCATGCAGAGATAGAAGTCATACCTGATGCCAGCAGTGTACATGCAGGGTAATCCGTGCAGTAATTGTAAACCTAGACTAATGCTTGAGAAATCTGTAAAAACTGAATCCTAAATCAGTAGCTCTAGCATAAGAACGGGCCAATTTTCAAAAATTGATTATTTACATCTATGTGTGGATTAGGATAGTGGGATTTACTTTACTCATCTAATCAATCATGCATACACCCCTAGGCTCCACGAAAACGCGTGAAACAATGAAAAATCGATGAAAAACCAAAACCTGTGGTGAGGTCCCCCAAGTGCACCAGCACCTGATGAAATAGAACTCAAAAAAGTTCTAAAGTCCAGTATACAAGTCGGGATGTCCTTAGTGGACCCATTTCTACAAAATTCAAAATGAGAAAGCATCCCTTCCTCTCTCACAAAAATTGAAAAATGTGTAAGTGCCCCCTCCCACAAAAAAACAAAAAATATGAAGATAAATGTTGTGACTGCTTTCTCTTTCTGCCTCTCCAACCGGCTTGTACAGATGAAGCTTATATCTACGCTCCTAGCTAATTAGGCTTCTTTAGAAGCTGGCTAGTCCTGCAGCCCCTACAAAATCATCAGCAAACACAACTAAAAATCGAGAAAATCGAAGAAGAATCAAGAAAACCGATAAAGCTCAAAAAAGCCATAAAAAGAACCAAAAGAAGATAGAGAAAACCAAGAAAATGAGAAGAAATAAAAATCGCAAAAAGTTATCAAAACTTGAAGTATGGCTAACGCTTCCCCGGTATTGGTGAAATTTTGATAACAAGGATCTGACCTGGGGTGGAATAGTGGAATAGTGTCGATGTAGAGAACTGCGAAGAGAGACCCTCGTTGATCAAAAAAATCGAAAAAAATATAAAAGAGAGAGAGAGAATAAGAAATGAATAAAAGTGATTCTCTATCTTATTTTTATCTACACTAATTGTTAACCAGGTGTGTGTCCCTAGGTCGAACTCGAGGAAACAAAATAGCAATACTCAGATTTTTGAGAAAAGAAAACTTTTTGCGATTTTCAATTTCTCCTTAAAGAAAAGAGGAAACTCTTTTTATTAGTTTTAATTATTGGAATTTTTATTTGATTACATTTTTTCAATTTTTATTTAATTTTAAAAGTGATATTTTTCAAAATAATTTATCTATAAAATAATAGGTGAAAAATAGAATATGTAGGTGATACGATATAGTAGAAAAGATACCTCGAGCAGCAAGCTTGAAAAGGCGAAGAAAAATCAAATTAAAACGAATCAATAAAAAGAGCAAAGAAAACGTCAAAAAATAGAACAAAAATGAAAAGAAATATAGGATGATGAAATAATAGTTCCAAGATCCACAATATAGTCCAAGGTCTAGAAATAATGTGTAAAAAATCTAGAGAAAAAAATAGCTGCTTCATTCAAATAGCTCCTTGGACAAGGACCTATTTGCAAGAAAAACTCCGGAGAATTGCGAATAGGTCCATGTGCAGGGCCTATATGCAATAAGGCTGAACTTTTGGAGTGCGCATGAATTCTGGAAAGTGTGGGACTGCTTTTGTAAAGTCTCCATTGTTTCTCCTTGAACGGTCAAGATTAGATGTTGGCGATGCGATCTGGATTGTCCGCTCTGGACACGCGGCGCAAGCACGTAGCTCCTGTTCTTGGGGAGTTCTTCCCCAATTTTACGTGGGTGGGGAGTTCCTTCTTCGTCTCGGGCGATCGTCAATGGTGTATCGGCAATGGAACTCCTCTTAAGCGTAGAAGGGGATCGCCTATCCCCTCCGAGCTCACCCATGGCGAGAAGGAAGGCATCGAGACGGTGGTCGACGGTGATGGCTCGAAGCGCAACTAGGGTCAAACCCTGGTCCTGGGTCTGTTGCTCATATGATGAGGATTTTTGCTTCGTCAATGCTCCAGATGGGATTAGGATGAAGATGCGACTCCAAAAACCTTGCACAACCTGCATATATATATATATATGGATTTTCTCAATTCTTTTAAGAAATGGCCCAACAGTTAGTTCAATTGCAGTTCAAATAAGGGCTCCATAAGATGGTTTTTAATATCAGAATTAGAGCGAATTTGCTTCGAATTGAAAGGTGATTTTGATTCTAATTTGCAATTGGATGATTGAAGATTGATAATGATGTGGTTATACTATATAATCAAGGCACGAGAATTGAAGAACTTGGAAATGGATAAATGCAGTCACCTATGAAATGGGGTATAAGACTCCAGTGGAGATGCTCGACAGTTGGTGATTCACAGGAGTGGGACTTCTGTGGCGATGCGATTCAAGTCCAATAAAGAACTTGGAACCCTCCTCCTCTGATCAATCTTGTTCGTGGAGTTGGTGGCTTCGTCGGTTGTCACCGAAGATTGAAGAACCAAGGCGGGGAAGGTTAGGTCCTATATGCAATAAGACATATTGTGTGTGTGTGTGTGTATACACATATTTACAATCTTACTTCCTTTTGTTCTCTTTATTTTTATTCTTTTATTTATTTACATGCCTTTGATACATT
This sequence comes from Ottelia alismoides, assembly GCA_037367405.1. NCBI lineage: Eukaryota > Viridiplantae > Streptophyta > Magnoliopsida > Alismatales > Hydrocharitaceae > Ottelia > Ottelia alismoides. Next base: position 56,116 of record JAZKJV010005850.1, read on the forward strand.
AAAGTGCATTTTTATTCATGAGCGTAGTTTTGGTAAAAGATGGAAATTAATGGATATTTACATGTATTTGTTTAGGGTTTTAAGATAAAATGGAGAGAGGATGTTAATGAATCATGGATTCATCAAATACAAAAAAATTCTTTCAGTTTGTCTATATTTCATAAATTTTTTATTTCATTTGTTATTTTAAAAATCCAAAAATATTGGCTTTGTGTCCTGTTTGTTTTATTTTTCTATTTTTGATTTATTTTAAAGCATTAAAAATCTAAAAGTTCTAAAAAATCCCAAAAACATTAAAAAATTGTCAGAAACCCAAAAACAATTTTATTCTAAATTTTTGTGTATTTTTACCACTTTTTAAAAATTTCAAAATTGCCTCTTTCTTTATTTTCTTTATTGACTTTTTTATTCAGTTTTATTTATTTAAAAAAACAAATCTTTTGCAAAATTAAAACTACTTTAAAAATAAAATTAGAAAACAAACTAAAAATTAAAAAATAAAAATGCCATAAAAATATAAAAATCAAAAGTACAAAACCAAGAGTAGAGTGCATAGAAATTACTCATTTATTTCATTGATTCATTCATTGATTTAATGACCCTCGTGATATTTTTAGCCTCCCTGGGTTCAATTATGTATGCTATACAGGTAAATTAATAGCACTCACAGTTTTTGTGCTTACATTTTTTGTTTGTTGGCTTGAGTTGTGTATAAAATACAAATATTTTTGTTTGACGCATTTTTGGGTTGCAACAACTATAATTAATTTTTGAATAATATCATTAAATAAAAACCCAAAAAGTCGTGTTCAGCAAAATGGCATTGTTGCCGGGGAGGCACAGCAAGGGTAGTTAGGTTTTTCTCTTGACCTGCTATTCTTGGTTATAGATACTTGTTTTTCTTTCTCTCATTTCTCTATATTATTTTGCCATTTATTTTGTTGTGCATATTTTATTGTCATGTAGTCCTTGTCTATATTTCTTATCTTCCATTTATTTTGTCTATATTTTGCTTCATATCCACCTCGCTGTTAGCTTGTCTATATTCACAATATTTATTTTCATATTAATTTTGCTCATATTTTCATAATTATGTCTCTTACACATTCTTGTATTTCCTCTTTCTTGCTAGGACTCGATGAGCGATGGCAACATTCCTAGGAGCACCGACGCACCCAAGCGAAGCAGAGGCAACTTGTTTCTTCATCAAGTTGCAGGAGAACATAGGAGGAGGAGAAGAAAATTTGGAGGAGATCAATCACTTGGAGCACTTTGCATTGAAATTTTTTTATTTTATTTGGAATTTTTAACCATTCATTATTTTTGTAAAATTTCTTCATAATTTTCTTTGCCATTTGCCTCTTTTCTATTTTCTAAAAGACCATTATAAACCTTGTGTTTGCGAGGTCTGTTTCACCAAGTTCTGGTGCACTTGGGGAATCTCATCGGTTTTGTTTTTATCACCTTCTTTTTCTTTGTTTTCTCACGGTTTTGTGTGCTTGAGACCTTAGAAGTAGGTTTTATTATCTTGCTTGAGTTGGATAATTTATTAGGTCTAAAGCATCTAAATAAGAATTTTTGCACCTATAGAGTAGAGTGTAGTTTGGACTTAGTCAAATTAACATGTTCTTACCTGTTAATAGAAGTTATTGTTAGGACGGTTCTCGTGCATCATTTAGGTTAGTTTGTTTTTGTTTTTTATTTTATGCGCGAATCACCCTGCATGTAGAGTGCTGGTGACAAGGGTACGCATCCTCTATCTCATGCATGCATCATAGATTTTCTCACTCATCGGCTTTTCTGACATCCTTCCCCATTTTTACTCACATAATATCAAATGGGAATTGGAAAATTCAGTAGACGATTCAATGAAAAACTCAAGAAAAAGACAATTGTACAAAATCGGGACTGCTAAAGAAAACTCGACCCTAAAACTAAACGTAAGGAAAATCATCATTGTTTTGGGGAGAGTAACCCCCTCATTGTTTGTAGGTACTTACCTCCAGATAGAGTGGGTAAGGACGCAGCTGTAAGGATAGATCCCAAATCCTTGGAATTGTGCCTTAGGTACATGTACATCACTTTTCGGTGTATGGTTGCAAATGTAAGCACTCGCCTCTGACCATAGAAAATTGTTTTGGTGTGCTAATCCTCTTATCTCCCTTTGGGTCTGATATTGAACCCGGCAGCCTGGGAAGATGGTACCATTGTTTTGGGAGATCTGAGTATGTACATTGGGCGATAGCAGCGACCCTGTGTATTTGGTAGTAACAACTTCTTGTAGATTCACTAAACTTAAAATTGAAAAGATAAAAGACCGAACTCTTACGGTCTCCACTTATGCCCAGTTGGTGAACTGGGGGTTTGTATTATGTTTGTTTGATAGTGTAAAGATCCTTCTGTGCCCTTCGCGCCTTCTTCTCACTTTCTTCTTGTGTTGACCTTCGTGTTCTCATATCTTTCTTCTTGAAATCGAAGATGTCAGATTGGATAAATTCTCCTTTGGACTTTGCGAACTCATTTCACACTCCAAACTGGTCATCTTCTATTCGGGAAGACTCACATCCTGAGTATTTTTCTTTCTCTACTTCACCATTTACCTCATCCATCAACCCATTATTCAAGATTGACTCTAATCTTGAACTATCCTTTGAGACTCTGCCATTCTTGAGGACTAATTCAGTGCCATGTACATTTTTCGAAAATGAGACAGAGCACTTAATGCCACCAAAGGGCAAATGTTCCATGGCTGAGCAGAACAAGATCAATGATGGTAGCCTCCATGCAGGCCATTCAGGCATAGTTGACTGAACATGCTGACATCCAAGCCGGATTGAGAGACATGATCTTAGAGCTAAGGCGGACAGACAAGAGAGGACAGAGGAGAATAGAAACCCTAGAGGAGGTGGGAATGGAGGAGAAGAAGAACCTATTGAGCCAGTGGACAAGCTCACAATGAAGGATGCCTATAATCTAGGGGCAAGACAGTCAAACACATGGATTAGGATCCCTGATATTCATGGGCATTTTGAGCTAAAGCCCACAATTTTACCACTTCTCCCAATATTCCATGAAAACATAAATGAGGAACCATATGTACACCTTCAACAGTTCGATCGCATTTGCAGCATGATACACTACCCAAATGCTTTTTTAGAGGCAGTGAAGATGACAGACTTCCCGTTTAGTCTCATGGACAAGGCGCTATATTGGCTTAACCACTTGGGAAGGGTTGTCACGACTTGGGAAGAGTTGAAGTCCGCTTTTTTGAACAAGTATTACCCACTTGGACGACTCAACCAAATGCGATATTTGATTGCCAACTTCTCCCAGAAGTCTCATGAGCCTATTAACGAGGCGTGGGAAAGATTTAAAGATCTGACGAAGAAGTACCCCCATCACAACATTCCGAAGATAAGCCTTGTGAAGAATATTTTTTGGGGATTTGAGCATTGAGAACCAGAAGCTAGTAGGTGTCGCTTATGGGGGGTCACATTTCAACAAGGATGAGGATGTCCTTTATTAGATTTTTGAGGAGATGGAGGAGAGCTCTGCAGCTCTTTTTTCTTCATGTGCTTTCTAGAAGCACCCTATACCTTCTCCTACAGCACCCCACAAGATTGTCAACATGACGGGATCACATGATGTGGATAGGGTGGACAGTTCAGATCTAATCATCATAGGCAATCACCTATCCAAAGTGGACATAATTTAAAAATGGTCCAAGGAGATTGAGAAGCTTCAAGTAATCGAACAGAGGACAAAGAACCTGGATAAGTTGGATGGGATAACCAAGCATTTGGAGCTTCTTTTGAGTACGATCAATGCATGTCAGAGTGCGAGTGCAGCAGTCAATACCTCTACTCGTGAGCAAACTACTTCCATGTCCACACAGTAGAGTACCGAAGGACGGTCCACAGTTTAGCATGTTTACTACGTGCAGACCCCTGACCAGGTCTAGAAGCATTCACAGCATATTGTACCATACCAACCAGAGATTCCATATATTCCTGAGCAGCAGCCTCCACCTCCACCTCTCATTTAGGAGGTGAACGGGATTTGGTTTGACCGAGAGCGCAACCAACCCCGTCCGTCAAGGCAAGGTTGATTAGGTTCCAAGCAGAGTCAAAGGCTTGCCCACCACTTTCAAGGAGGGAGACCCCAACCCCAGCACCAGCAGTTTCAGCCTCACTTTCACTGTCCACCTCACTTCCAGAACTGAAGACATGGACAGCAACAAATGCAGTCTGCATGTTTTCCCCAACCTTACTATCAACAGCAGTCTGCATCATATGGATAGTATTCACATCCTCCTCCTCCTCATTATCAGCAACCACAGTATAGATACCACCAACCTCCTCACTATCAGTCTCAACGATAGCCTATCATTGAGCATCCCGAGGCACCTTCGGTGAATCCCACACTTGATCAGCTAGCACTATTGATGAAGAATATGAATGATCTAACTCAGAGGATCAACGACCTGACCACCATGAAGACACTGATTCCACCACAGGTTGAAGCCAATCCTAACAAGTTCAGACGCAAGGAGCAGGTAGTCCATGATCCATCCAACCCCGAGATAGGCATGGCTTTTGATTGTACATGTTTATATGACACCATTCATCTTAGGAGTGGTAGGAGATTGCAGCCACCTTCGCATATGTTAGAATTGGGAGATCAAGCCATTGAGAGAGCTCCACCGACATCATTATCTTCTTCACTGGCAGTGCATATATCCAGTGTTGTAGGGACTAAGCATGGAGTTTCACCTTCTTCACCACCATCACCATATTTTCCTTCTTCATTCAGAAAATACACAAAGATAATAAAGACACATGCATTTCACAGTCAGTAGAGAAGGAGCACACACCCTTCGTGGAATCTCCTTCTACACCAGCAGCAGCCCTTCCTATTTTTCCTTCTGTTTATATCCATGTTTTGGATAACATTGTACAGATAGATTCTTGGTTGTCCCAATGTTTATGATGACTCTACTTTGAATAAAGGAATTGAGCAGTTTGATGTTTCTCATAATTCTATTCCATTCCCTTCTGCTTTGAATAAAACCAAAAAAAAATCAAAAATTAAAAACTGCACTATTTGATCCTAGAGGGGTAGAGATACTGCAAAACATCTTTTTAGAGATGACACTCCTTAAGGCCATGGAGTACAAGCCTGCGGTCAAAAAGGGAATGAAAGAAGCATGTACTCAAAAGCGTCAACCCAAGAAAAACCCAACGAAAGAAGACAGAGCACATCTTGACCATGGCCACAATTTATGCCATTAGCAACCTCCCGCCCAAAAAGAAAGATAAGGGAGCAACTCATATCCATTGCCACATATTTGATACAAGAATTTGATTGTACTCTTATTGATAGTGGTTCCTCCATTAATCTAATGACATCCTCGATACTCAATGAGTTTGGTTTGGGGCCTCTTAGATCCACCAGGATGATCCTTCAGTTTGCTGATAGATCAATCAAGAGGCCAACAGGCATATTAGAGGATGTTATTGTAATGGTGCAAGGAATGAGATTCCAAATTGATTTTGTTATTATGGATATGGACACCTTTGCATAGTTATCCCATACACTGATCATACTAGGCCGAGCGTTCTTTCGAACAACTGAAGTGGTAGTTGATTATGGTACAAGAGAGATTATCTTTCACTCTCGCAGTGACAAGGTGAAAATTGAGACGATTATCAATCCTAGTCCATCACCACCACCAGCAGCAACAGATGAGAGAGAGCCAATTACACCAGATCCTAAAGACTGTGATTTTCTTGATGAGTTTAGAGAGACAGATATTTTCACTAATTTCATGGATACCCAAGAGTTCCTTTCCTAGAAGGACCTTCTGGAAAGCACAGTCACCTTGAGTTCCCTTGTTGATCATAATGAGTCGTTTGCTCATGGATAGTTTGAGCTAATTTCTAAGGATCAGTCTGAGATATTGGAGGTACATTCTGAGATTCATGAGACAAATTCCTTTTTTGAGATTATTGATGAGATATCTCCTACTGAGATTTCTATGATTTTTATTGAGGATTCTGAACAGCTTGATGAGTGCCTCCTTTTTTAGAAGAGATCCTTCGTTGCAGATCTTTTTGAGATTTTACTTGATGAGCTTGTAGTAGCTACGGTGGATAGTACACGCAGTGATGATCAGATACCTTCTACCAGTGCAATTGCAGAGATTGTTACAGAGCCGATTCAGAACCCGCCTGAGCTTAAGGCTTTACCCTCAATGTTGAAGTATGCCTTCCTTAAGCCCCCCCCCCTCCAAATGTTTCTGGTCATCCTTAGCTCATAGTTGACCAACGAACAAGAATCTCGCGTGCTATAGGTTCTTGATAGAAACCGCAAGGCCATTGTATGGAATATTTCAGATCTCTATGGGATTAGTCATGATTTGTGCTCGCATCATATCTACTGGGAGGATGATAGCAAACCCTCCCGAGAGTTTCAGCATCATCTCAATCCAAATCTATAGGATGTTGTCATGAAAGAGATCAGGAAATGGTATGACGCTGGCTTTATTTATCCCATATCATATTCCAAGTGGGGCAGTTCTTTACATGTGGTCTCGGAGAAATCTAGATTACTATCGTAAAGAATGACCGTGGTGAGGAGATTCCGACCCATGTACCTACTGCATGGCGTGTATGTGTAGATTATTAGCGTCTGAATTAAGCTACCAAGAAAGATCACTTTCCATTGCCCTTTATTAATCGGATTTATTGAGAGGTTGGTAGGGAAGGAGTTCTTTTGTTTCTTGGATGGGTACTCGGGGTATAACCAGAATGTTATCGCTCTTAAGGATCTGGAGAAAACTACTTTTACTTGTCCGTTTGGCACCTATGCCTTTAGAAGGATGTCCTTTGGATTGTGTAGCGCCCCCGTTATATTCCAAAGGTGTATGTTGGTCATTTTTGCTAACATGGTGGGTAGTTTTCTAGAGGTCTTCATGGACGATTTCTTAAGGTTTCCCCGACTAAGATTGATGTGATCTCCAAACTTGAGCTACAGCAGAATTTGAAGCAATTGAGGTCATTTCTAGACACGTTGGAATTTATAGGTGATTCGTTAAGGACTTCAGTGAGATCACTAGACCTTTGATTGAGCTTCTATGCAAGGAGAGTGAGTTTGTTGTTGATGAGAAATTCCTCCTTGCATTTCACCATATAAAAGACATGGTTACTAATACTTCTGCCATACAGCCACCTCATTGGTCTCTCCCCTTTGAGATCATGATGGACGTGTCAGATTCTGCAATTGGAGCTATTTTAGGGCAGAGAAGGGATGGGATGCCATTTGCTATACACTATGCTAACAAGATTCTGGATGAAGCGCGGCGTAATTATACAGTCACAAAGAAGGAGATGTTAGCAGTTGTGTTTGTATTAGAGAAGTTCATATCTTACCACCTTGGTTCACATGTAATTGTATACACTGATCACACTACCATATGATACATGCAGGCAAAGAAGGATTCCAAACCACACCTTATTATATGGATCCTTCTTTTCCAGGAGTTTGATTTAGAGATTTCAGATAAACCTGGAGTAAAGAATGGTGTGGCAAATCACCTTTCTCAGATCACAAATGCAGAGATTTCTGAGCAGACTATTCTTCCCATATCAGAGACCTTTCCAGATGAGATAATTTTGTATGTGAACTCACTCCCATGGTATGATGATATTGTGAACTATCTTATCTCTAAGAAAGTTCCACAAGATTGGTCGAAGAACAAGGGAGATACATTTTTACTGATGGGAAGATCTGTACTTGTTTCGTGAAGGTGTGGATTGTATCTGGAAAAGGTGCATTCCTCAGGAGGAATACACCAGCGTACTTGAGCATTGTCATAAATTAGAGTCTAGTGAGCATCATTTGAAGAAGTGCATGGTAGCAAAGGTTTCAAAGAGCCGCCTATGGTGGCCAACTTTATTTAAGGATGCTACAAAGTATGTTCGAGGTTGTACTGGCTGTCGGAAGATGGGAGGAACCATTGGTTCCAAAGATACCATGCCCCTGAGATATACACAGATTTCAGATGTTTTTAATGCTTGGGGTGTAGACTTCATGGGCCCATTTCCTGTCAATCAGGGATTTCAGTACATCCTACTTGCTGTGGATTATGTTAGTCGATGGGTGGAGGCTATCCCCACTGGAGCTACTGATAGTCATACGGTTCGTTCCATTCTCAAGGATCACATTATTGCATGGTTCGGGATCCCCAAGATACTCATTTCATATGGGGGAAGTCATTTCATTAATAGAGAAGTCAAGAAGCTTGTGAAGGAGTACGCCATTGAGCATAGAGTAGTGTCTCCATACCACCCACGGACTAATGGCTTGGTTGAGATTTAAAATAGGGAGATTTGCAAAAACTTATATGTCTAGATAGGAAGAACTGGTGCCAGATGCTTGACTCAGTTATATGGGCTTATCGGGCAGCGTACAAGTAATATTAGGTATGTCTCCATACAGATTGGTGTGTGGAAAGCCTTACCACCTGTTAGTTGAATTAATTCACAAATCATTGTGGGCACTCTGTGTATGCAATTTGGATTACGAGAAATCATGACAGAGTAAGAAATTGGATCTGAACAGATTGTTGGAATTCTGAGATTTTGCATACGACAACTCACTCATATATAAGGAGAAAGTCAAGCATTTGCATGATAGACACATTAGAAGGAAGACTTTCTCCTCTGATCAGAAATCTTGGTTGTTTTATATTAAATTGAAGTTTTTTCCCGACAAATTAAAAAGAAAATGGTCAGGACCGTTCATTGTGAGAGTGGTGCATGACAATGGTAGTATTGTTGTATCTAGGTTATCATCTAATGCACAGCCATTTATTGTGAATGGACAGTTGCTAAAGCCGTATGTAGATCATGATACATTCTTGTCCATGGTTGACTCCATATATGTGGTATCAGATGATGACTTTTTGTCATCTTTTGCATATGATACATGAGTTGATTTCCTCTTGTATATATCCTTTCATTTTATTCTTTCTTCTTCCATTTTATTGTTCATCTCTTTTTTGTCTGTATGTGTGTATGTTATACTTCAGTTGTACTCAATCCTAAATATAGGGGAGGTGAATGACTTGAGTTTTTCCATTTTCATTCTGTTTCATCACTCATGTTGTTGTCTATACCTACTAAGTATGGGTGGTGATGTTGTTCATTCCATCTCTTTCGTGTTTTTATTTTCTATTATTTCTTCTGATCTTTCGCTTGTCCTTCAAATTGTTGATATTCTTTTTCTATGCTTAGGGATCTTTTAATCTAAGTATAGGAGAGGAAGAGTCGAGTTGTTGAGTTTATTCATTCTTTTCCTCGATTTTCCCCATTTGTACAGTCATCTATAATTAGGATTATTTGATCCTAAATATAGGGGGATCACCGACTACTACAATTTTCATCTATTCTTTGAGTCGTTGTTGTATAGGATTCCTTTCACTTTTCTATATTTAGCACGAGTTATATCTTCCTTTGTAGCTCTTTGATCACTATGAGGACATAGTTCGACCTAAGTATAAGGGTGTATCATTTATATTGTATATATACTTTGGCGATAACTCATATTTATTAAAAATATGGCTAGTGCTTTAATAATAAAATGTTTTGAAAAATGATTTGTAAAATGATTTGCAAAAATCATTTGTAAAAATGTTTGCAAAATTTATTAAAATATTCTATAAAAACTTGTTGTAAAATTATTTGTAAACTATTTGTAAAAATGATTGTAAAAATTTTCTAAAATTATTTGTGTACAAATCTTTGCAAAATGTTTTGTAAAAATATTTTATTTGTAAAACGTTTTTAAATTATTTTCTATATAAAAATTATGTATAATGTACAAAATGTTTGAAAAATCTTTGAAAGCAAATTGTTTGAAAAACCTATTTGTAAAATTGTTTGTAAAATGATTATAAAAATGTTTGAAAAATAGCTTGCAAAAACATTTGTAAAACTTTCTTGAAAAATCTTTGTAAATTATTTTGAAAAATGTTTGTAAAATCTTTTGCAAAATGTTTTGAAAAGGTTCGTAGAAGTTTTGTAAAAATATTTTGTCACGTGGGATATAAATTATGGGATGTATATATAAATTTGTAAAATCCACGTGTGTATAAGAACCTTAATATCTTATCCTCCTGTAAATAAATTTTTTTGTTGAATATAAATTTCTTTTATAAAACTTGTATCTAAAACTTGTGAATAAAACCCTCTTGCAAAATCTTGTATAAAGTTTGTTTAATACTTTTGTGTATACTTGTTTATATTGATTTTACTAACCTTTTTCTTTCTTCAAAAAAATATTGTTCTTTTTCTTTCAGAAAAAATGTTTTTCTTTTACATGTGCATTTTTCAAAATGTTATGACACTTAAACTAGTTTAGAATAAAGTCAAAGAATGGAGCTTGGTTGGACTTTGATACACTTAATTTCAGAGGAACCATATAGGAATTGGAATTGACATTCTTCAGGTCTATAGACTTAGTTCTTTAGGAACCACGAGACATAGTTCAGTCATCTTGACTGCCTAAGTAGAGTACTTCATAGCACATGCATGATTCTGGTCAATAATGACCTATCTTGCACACCTACACTTACACCTTGCTCACCTCAGTTGAAGGGGTAGAGGGCTAGATTTGTTAGCATTAGACACAAGCCAATGAAAACATCGAAAGTCACACATTTGTGGCTATTGTACGCCAACCCGATCCAGTAGCGACGAGGTCTAACGACAGAATGATGTGGGTTGGAACAAATCTTCAAAAGATGGATAGTATACTTGCTCAAGAGAAAAAACTCCTTATGTACATGGTACACCCTTGTATATATTAAAAAATGCAAAAATCAAAACTCCAAAAAAAGTGGGCAGGACTGATTGAAAATAAAATGCTTGTCGGAGTGTGTATATTTGTATAGTCAATAAGAAAGCTTGATCTTCCAAGTAAGATATTTATGAGACTGCAGCTGGATGACTTGACTACATTGGTCATGAATTCATGGATAGGTACTCTACACTGGCTACCGTCCATTCTTCTCTCCACCTCCTCTTCTTGAGTTGGTTGCACTTGAACTTAGAAGGGAAT